>OW121742.1:106326939-106926939 GCA_933228675.1 Stomorhina lunata
AAATTTCAATAGCCATGGTTCCACTATCAAAAAAAATCATCAAATTATCTTAAGAATTGCGACCTTTGATTACATGTTTTGCATGGGGGTCCAGCCAGCCAGACGGACGGGCTGACTGACTGACATCGCTAAATCGACTCAGAAAGTGATTCTAAGCCTATTGGTATACTAAAAGGCGGGTCTAAGACAAATATTTCTATGCGTTACATACATCAGCACAAACTTATAATACTCTTTCTACCTACGGTGGTGAAGGGTATCATAAAGTAATAAACGAACAAACAGACTAACGAATAAATGAACAAACAAGTAAGAAAGCGCTATAGTCGGTCAAGCCGACCATACGATACCCTTCACCACTAAGGTCAAAGGTGTTCTTTTTCCTGTATAAAGACAAATTTTTGCTAAATTTTGCCATCATACAAAAATTTTCTCAAAACTTATATATTTAAGCTGTTTCCATCATTTGGACCTATATGAGAGCTAGGGTCAAATGTGGACCGATTATCTCGAAATTTGGCAAATTGATTACAGTTGTTACAAAAATTATGTATGCAAAAAATAAACTCAAAATTTTCATTATCTTTAGATTTACGAGCGTTTTAGTGATTTTTTGTCTCATTTAGTGCGTTTTTAAAGAAGAGTTTGTATGGGAGCTATGGTCAAATGTGGACCGATTTCAACGAAATTTGGTACAGTGATTTAAGTTTACATAAGCAGTATTTGTTTTAAATTTCATGAAAAAATATTGATTTTTGTGGCCAATATATCAATTCCGGGAAGTGGGACCAATGGGAGGTACCATAAATAATGGACCGATTTTGATGAATTTCAATAGCCATGGTCATATTATCAAAAAAATGATCTGTACGAAATTTCATCAGATTATCTTTAGAATTACGACCTGTAGTTTGATTACAAGGTTTACATGGGGGTCCAGCCAGACGGACGGACGGACGGACATCGCTAAATCGACTCAGAAAGTGATTCTAAGCCTATGCGTTACATACATCAGCACAAACTTATAATACCCTTTTCACCTATGGTGGTGAAGGGTATAATTAACAAACGCAATATTTAATTCATAAGCTAACAAGTAAACGAGTTAATAAACTAACGAACAGACGAACAAATAGATAAACTAGCGAACTATCGGACTAACGAAAATATTGTAACGAAATAACGAAACTTATTTATTAACGCATTTTAAACAATTTTATCATATTTCCTTATCCATTTCAAAAACCAACCCTAGCACAGACACTTTTCATAGAGACGATATCTTTTATTTTCTGCTAATCGATAAATTTCCCTAATTAGGAAGAAAATATTGAATGAAGTAGAAATAAAACTGCTGAAATGATTTCTAAAGGTTTGTAACTTTACTACAACTCTGATTTACGGTTGGAAACGATGCTGGGAAATTTGAGAAGCAAGGTAGGGAAATATTTTGGACAGCAACCCTTCACACGCATGCAAACAAAAGTAGTTAAAAAGAGAAAACCGTTTTATTTGAATTTAGATTTAAACGAGCAATGGTGGACATATTCCTCTAGCTTCTCAAATGTAAGAGATAATAAAATACAGTAGAACTTCTCTAATTTGAACTTCTATTACTTGAAGTTTCCATAAGTTGAAGCAAATTTCGTTTTTAAATTTAACGTTTTCGGATTAAAGGTTTTTAGATTTGATTCCCAAAGTTAAAGTCTCTGTAAGTTGAAGCTTTTTTTCGGGATAATGGTGTTTCAATTTATAGAAAATCGACTGTATAGGTTAATAGAATAAGTCCTTAAGCCTTAGCTGATGATTTCTGAAAATAGTTCCTTTTTTAAAAACAACAATATCTGAATCTTACCAAAGTTGGTTACTTACTTACTTCAATGGCCTATATTTACAACCTATTAAGGTCAAAGGCCGAGCCTATTCTAGAATTCCATGCGCTGCGATCTTGTGCATATATTCTCCAATTTCAAGCTTTAAAAGATTTCCCTCTACTTGGCCTTTCCATCAAAGTTTCGGACGTCCCCTTCTAACATAAGGGGGGCGTTTTTATTCTAATTTTAGCTTATTCATAGTAATAAATTTTTCCAGGAGTAGGTTACTAGTCCAACGTCCCAACCTATATTTTTATCGTTCTTATGTGAGAACTCGTGTCACATGTTAGCTCACTGCATTAACGGGTGTTAACATAGTTCCCTAGTTGATACCACGAGGAAAACACTGGTGGATACTGGTCCACAGTTGAGAAAAAAGGTAGAAAAGATAAGTCTAGGCTCATTAAGTAATGACGAATCAGAACCGTTGCTTTGTATTCAACATCCCTGAACTCCTATGTAACTTAATCTTTTTCTAGTTTACATCTTCCTTAACACATAATAAACCAAAAATCTACCAGAAATTCCACATATTTTGGTATTTCTATTGCCGTATTAAATGTTTAAGTTCTTAAGCACTTATTTAGGTATTTACCCCCTATATTGCCCGGCCTCTTACCACAACCCGGAAATTCTTGAACCCCCATCCAACACCACAGCAATTGTGTAAGTTTTCACATTTCACAAGTGTCGCAATTATTACATGTTATCCGTATTATTCTACCCTTAGAAATTCCCTTTATTTCAACATTAATGACGTCACTTCATCAGACTTAAAAAGTATTACAACGATTTTGTTTTTCTTGGAAAAATAAGCACTTGTGGGTGTAAAGAAGAAGAAGCAAAAGAGAAAATATTTGCCTACGTCATTGAAGAATGTAAACAAAATTTTACAGTTATTTTGTTCTTGTTGTTGAGAGACAGAGAAGCCGAAGTTGGTTTCTGAATTATTTGACGGCGATGATTAAATGAAAATGGAAACGGCTATAGTTAAATTAATTTTACAAATACATAAATAAATAAAAATCATAGATTATACATATAATGGGTGTTTTTTTTAGAGGTATAGAACTTCGAATTGAAATAAAACACAAGAAAATCGTTTTAATGTCCATCAATTTGGCTTTATTGGAAGTATAATTTTATGCCATTAATGTTTAAATATGATTTCGGGCCAATTTTCAACTACTTTTTCGAGCATATGGGGCCGTATGTTGGCAATAACGCCACGAATGTTGGCTTCCAAGTCCCCTAACGTTTCTGGTTTGTTGGCGTAGACGAGCGACTTCACATATCCCCAAAGAAAATAATCCAGTGGTGTCAAATCGCACGATCTTGGTGGCCAATTGACAGGTCCATTCCGCGAAATTATGCGCTCATCGAATGTTTCCTTCAATAAATCAATTGTGACTTGCGCTGTGTGGCATGTAGCGCCGTCTTGTTGGAACCACAACTCATCCACATTCATGCCATCCAATTGGGGAACAAAATAGTCGGTTATCATGGCTCTATACCGGTCTCCATTTATGGTAACTGACTCTCCAGCATTATTTCGGAAGAAGTATGGCCCAATGACTCCACTAGCCCATAGAGCACACCAAACAGTCAGTTTTTGTGGATGTAATGGCGTCTCAAGGGTCTCATGTGGATTCTCTTCACTCCAAATGCGGCAATTTTGCTTATTGACGTAGCCATTCAACCAAAAATGAGCCTCATCACTGAACAAAATTTTGCGATGAAAATCAGCATCGAGATCAATCTCATTTTCGGCCTATACACCAAAATCACGACGCATTGCATGGTCTCGCGGCTTTAATTCTTGCACAAGCTGGATCTTGTAAGGTCGCAAGCCAAGATCTTTGCGCAAAATCTTCCATAAAGTTGATGGACAAAGCTCCAATTGCTGTGCACGGTGGCGAATCGATTCATTCGGGTCCTCTTCAACACTTTGCTCTACAGCGGCAATTGTTTCTTCGGTGCGCACTGTTCGACGTCGCTGCGGATGCGTATTATCACATAGAGTAAACGTAGTGCGAAAACGATCCATGGTTAACCGAATTAATTGCTCTGATGGACGATTATGTCGACCATAAAATGGACGGAGCTTGCGGTAAACTTCGCGAACTGAACCATTATTTTCGAAATAAATTTGCACGATTTGCAGGCGTTGTTCTTTTGTCAACCTGTTCATGATGAAATGGCAAACCAAACTAAATAGTAATCACTTGACAGCTGACAAAATGGCCGCCAGTTAAAAAAGTGATGCCAACTTAAAGTTCTATACCTCAATAAAAAACACCCGATATTGAAATTGTTATTGCATAAGTAATATAATTTTATAAATTTAAAAAAGAAACAAATTATAGAAAATTTAAAATTTTTAAGAACATTAGAAAACCTTTTTTTTTATTAACAAAATTTTAACTATAATATCGGGTTATTCATTTTGCGGTTTCAAAAGTGAACGTAACACATATAAAATATTTTTTTCATGATATTTCTATTTTAATATTAAGTTTGAACGTTGACATTATGTGTAAAACACTACATCATTTAAATGACCACCACGCGAAATGTTGCAAGCATTGATTCTTTTGAGGTAAAATGTCGTTTTTTAAGTGCTCAAGAGTTAAAGGTTTATCAGCATAAAGACGGTCTTTCGCGTAGCCCGACAAAAAATTCTAATGGTGTCAACTCGCATGGTCTTGGTTGATATAGCCATGACGAGAAATTACGCGACCGAAAATGTCTCTTGCAATAAAGCCATATTCGCTCGAGTTGTGTGGCAAGTCGGTTATCATATGACCATGACGCTCCGAACACACGAAATGGACACATTCGCGTCTTCGGCAACACTTTCATTTACAGCAGCGATATTTTCAGCGGAACGAGCTAAACGATTATGTACAGGCCTTACGATATTTGTAACCGCTCTTCAAACCGTATCTTCAAATTTCTTCACAATTTTGTCAATTTCTTGCATAGTTGGACGATTATGTAAATCATAATCTCCTCTTAAGGCACAATATGTGGCTTGTGCAGAATCACCATTTTTGTAGTATGTTTTGATAATTTTTATGCGTTGTGTGATACTTAAGCGATCTATTTTTATCAATGTTAAACTTTCAACTGAAAAGAAAGAAATTAGTTTTACAACTTAGTTTGACAGATGTCAAATTCCAGTCTTATACTTTTGAAGCCACGAAATGGATAACCGCTTAGTAAAAAAAATGAAATTAAGTGGCCTTTGCTCAATTGTTTTTAATAATAGGATTTATTTCGATAAAACTGGATATTTTTACGTTATTTTCAATAAAACTATTAATCGAATTTGAAAAAATATATATTATTTGTGATTATTCACAAAAACAAAACATTTCTTTTTAAAATTGCGATATGAATAAATCCAAAATCCTTGATTACACTTAAGTCTTAAGTTTGAACGTCTTAGGGACAATTTTGGTCTTAATCAGTTGATGTAGTTTTTAATAAAATTTGATAAGTTTTTTTTCAAGATTTCGTAAACTAACTAGGAAAACTCTTCAAAAAAGCAAATTTCAGAAAAAAAAATCTTTCGAAAAACCGATAAAAAAAAATTCTTGGGTTTTGTATTTAGGAGACCATAATACAGGGGTGGGAATGTATGAGGTCAATAAGAGAAATTTGACAATGACATATTTTTTAAAGAGCCACAATAGTAAAGAGTTGGATAAGAACATTATGATTAATATTCAAAAACAATGTTACCGATTCAAAAATAGAAAGTAAAGTTCTTAATAATGACAGATTATGATCGGTCTGGATCAAATTTAAAGAAAAATTAGTATAAAAAAAGTAAATTTCAAGTTTATTTTTATAAACAAAAACATACATAATATCAGTAAGGAACATTTGAAGGCATATCATGCATTCCGATTAGAATGGTTTTAATTCTGTAATTACATTCCGATCGGATAGTTTTAGCTTCTACAGATTCCAAGAAAATTATGCAGTAAAATTGTAATAAATTTGAAGTACAGTCGAACTTCTATAAATTTAATCACGAAAAAAGCTTCAACTTATGAAGACTTTAACTTTGGAAATTACATTTAAAAACGCTTCCAATAGTAAGAAAAAACAATTCATTTTTATTTACTGCATATACTATATACTAAAATATTGATGGTGAATGCATTCTAGTACGTTAATATCTCGTTTACAATTATTTAATACGAACTTTAGCTTCTTTTAAAATTCTATTTCTATAATAAACTTTCAAGCATCGAATTATACCATGGCCAATAGGTTGTAATTTTTATATTGGGAGGAAAAAAAAACAGTTCAATAGACAATAGACAGTTCAATTTGACTTGTCATCCAAGCCCTTATGTTACTTTCATAATAGACTGGTAATGACTTAAAACTACGGAAACAACGAGGTTTCTTACCTTTTCCTATCAAATGAATTTCTGAAAAATTCAACTTACAAAAGCTTTGTGCTCCTATTTTTTCTTTAACTTATGGAGGAATTCATGTTATAGAATTTCATGTTATAGAAGTAAAGTCTAATGGAATTTCTGTTCTAGATGCTGTTGCCACGGAATTTGCTTCAACTTATGGAAAATTCAAGTAATAGAAGTTCAAATTAGAGAGGTTCAAATTAGAGAAGTTCGACTGTATTAGGATCTTTGTTAAAAGTTCAACGATACCTTGATTTTTCCCCCCATCGAAGTGTCATAGTCATAATCAGTGAGATTAATTTTTTCACACGTCCATTTAGCCCGACTAGCTTTATCGACACCGTCATCTGCTCGACTTAAACCAGGCCAGAATCGTTTTTGACTTAAAGCTCTGCTTGTTATGAGCTAAGTTCCTCTGTTTACAATTTTAAATTGAGTGGAAGTAACTATTATTTCCATTGTTCTCGAAAAGCCCCTTTTTCCTATTTTTATATTTAAGAATAAGAATAATCTAAAATTAAAGTTAAACAGTAGAATTTAGCGGAAAAAATCAAAAGAATAAAATTATCAATGAGCCGCAGTTTACGCAACAGAGCTGCATGCGACTTTAAGAGCCTCATTTGCCCATCATTGCCATAATACATAAACAAAATTGTTTAACGCAAATGTAATATTGGCTATTGACAAGTGTAATCAGACACCAAATATGGCGGCTTTTAATATATTAAAGAAATTGACGGCGTTGGGTTATCCGTACGGCTACGTGCTCTGTTAACAACAGTTAGTCATAACAAAACATTAAAACAAAACCGGCAATCAAAACAAAGTAAAAAAGGATATTTAAAGGTCATTTGTTGTTGCTTTGGGGGGAAAAAACGACAACAACAACGAAAGGAGACGAAGTTAAGAACTTAATCGAGTGGTAAAACAACAGCAACAACAAAAAGTAAATACAGACGAAGAAAGTTATTCTTCCTGTAAAAAACAAAACAATAGAGGTCGTTAGACATTTTGAGGCAGGTGTGGGAGTTTTTGATTAAAGAAACATTTAAAGTAAATGTAACTAAAAAATGCATGGATTTAGGCTGAAATTTTGAGAAATTATTAAAAGAAATAAGATATTAAGATGAAATTTATATGAAATTTTAAGAAATTATTATAAAAAATATGATTTGAAGATAAAATCAATATAAAAGAATATAATATTGTTTAATTAATTGTTAATTATGTCTTGAAACTCCACATTTTTCCATTAAAAATTTATGTAAATAAAAAGAAAACTAAGGAAATTGAGGTATACCGGTATGTGATGAAAATCGATCATTTTCAAATCGATCTATTTTCATCACATATCGGTATTTTTACTTAAAACTTAATAAAAAATCAAAATTTTTGTGAAAAAAACTTAAAATCAGAAAATAATTACCTTTAACCATTCCTGTTCTTTTTTATTTAAAGGGGTGTAACATTTCTAGTAAAAATATTTACAAAACATTTACACAGCTGCTAGTGAGTAGTTCATTAATTTATTTATTGAAAGACTTATTCAAAACGTTGCTCGGTTCAGTTACATTCAAACATTCCGGCATTTGTATTCAATGAAAAAATTCCCCTTTAAAGTTAAAATTTCGAAAAAATATTCTAGTTACATTTAACTAAATAATACAATAATTAAAGTGAAATAAATTTAAATAGAAAATTTACATTACAAAAAAATTTAATTCTAAAATTTTGTGTAAAAAAATGTTTCAAATATATTCGAATACAATTTCTCAAAAAATTTTATATGACAACCTCTAATTAATGTTTAAATTTTAATTAATGACTAAGTTTGTTCTGGTCTAAAAGTCATTATCATTGTCTGTAAGTTTTATTAATTAATTAAATAACGTTTTTGGATAACTTTATTATAGTTTTATTTGAAAGTTGTAAAAAAATTCTGTAGTTGATTAATATAGAATTTAGTGTAATTTTCAAAAACTCAAGTTTATAACGTTTTTTATGACATACCCATCTCAGCAATAAATTTCATATTAATATATTTTTTTTTAATAAAAAGACTTATCAAAAAATAACAAAAAAAAACTTATGGTTTATATAACTCACGATTGAGTAAAACTTACATGTTTTTGTTATTGTAACAAAAACAAAATATATGTGAATTTCACTCAATCGTCAGCCGCTTGAGTTATATAAACCCCTCATTAATGTTAATAAAAATTTATAAATTTTTGCATTTTGAACAAAATTTGTTAACAAATTCTTAATATTCTGTCACTTCCTATAGAAAATGAAAAAACTCCATATTATGACCTTTGACCCCGGTGAAGAAATTCCAAATTTCCAATAAAAAAAAAACAATGCCGTGAATATTCTATATAGTCTAAGGAAGAATATTTACTATTTTATTTATTTATGCTAAACATTGGTACAATTTTACAAGCATATACTCAAATTATTACAAAAAATTAAATTTTTGCGAAATTTTACGATTTCAAATCGCAGCTACGGAGAAACGGTTTAAGATATCGACCTCATTTTTTTAATATTTTATTCTCCCATTTGTTTGTTTTGTTATACTGGAAAGCAAATAAATTATTTGTAATATTTGTTGAACAAAAGTTGCAAAAAATTAAAAAATGATTTTTGAAAACGGCCTGAGAAGAAAGTATAATTTCCTAATATGAAAAAAAACTGAGTGAATTCAGTTATATTTTAACAAAATTCAACTATTTAGTACTTATAGGTTATTGAATAGTAAATCATGTTTTATTTTAAAATTTATTTAAATTTTTTGGCTGCATATTCTTAGGCGTGTCGTCAAGGGCATGAATTTTCGGGGAAAAACTGCAATAACTCTGAAACTACTTCATGGATTTTAATAATGCTAATGACTTAAAATAAAGCTACTTTAGTTCTCTTTTATATTCCAGTAAATTTTTAATAATATTTTGATTCTAAGTGGTTAAAATTTGGGCAAAACAGAAAATACTCCTAATATTTTCCGTACAAAAAAGTTTAACATTTTGTGGGTGAATGCGGAACGTAATTCTCTTATGCAATTTTGAAAAAAAAAAATTGCACAGCATGTTTTTATGTTACATAGAACATTTATAGATGGAGTTACGGTTCAATTTCTCACTTTCGTAATATAACGTCGTTCTTCATTGGCGTTAAGCCTACAGCAATAACACGCCGTCGATGTAACAAAAATTATTTATTTTCTCAATTTATGCAAATTTGAAGTTATGGCGAGAATACCGGTAAAACATAAATAATAAAAATCATGATATCTCTATTAAATTACCAACAATTACTGCCTTTTTTCTCATATTTTTAGATATATTTTTTTTAACATTCTTCACAATTTATTTTAAAGTGACGACTAAAGTTAATTTCCATTTCAATTGAATTTAGTTAAACGATTGTATGTAAATTAATATTGAAGTTCATTGAATTCAAAACATCAAACGCACTGAAAGTCCGTCGAATAATGTTTTTGTTATTATGAGTTTCGTTATTGCATTTAAATTTTTTCGAATTTTTTTATTTCGCATTTCGTACAATTTTTCCCAGTAGTTAACAATTAAAAAGAGCCTCGTTTAAATATTGTATTTATTTTACAATTAACTAAGTCATTGATTTTTTCACAAGAATTCATAAATATTTTTTGGGGTCTTTTTTTGTTATGGAGCCACTTTTTTATGCATAATTTTTTAATGAAATTGAAATCAAGTACAGACTTAAGATTTCCGGGATAATAAACATTTTGAGTTATAGATGATGGAAATTGTTTAATTGTAATTAATTGATTAGTTTTGTTTTATAAATATAAAAAATTATTATAGAAAATTTTTCAAAAATTTCTTATTTTTATAGGAAATTTTTCAAAAATTTCCTATTTTTATAGGAAATTTTTCAAAAATTTACTATTTTTATAGGAAATTTTTCAAAAATTTCCTATTTTTATAGGAAATTTTTCAAAAATTTCCTATTTTTATAGGAAATTTTTCAAAAATTTCCTATTTTTATAGGAAATTTTTCAAAAATGTCCTATTTTTATAGGAAATTTTTCAAAAATTTCCTAATTTTATAGGAAATTTTTCAAAAATTTCCTATTTTTATAGGAAATTTTTCAAAAATTTCCTATTTTTATAGGATATTTTTCAAAAATTTCCTATTTTTATAGGAAATTTTTCAAAAATTTCCTATTTTTATAGGAAATTTTTCAAAAATTTCCTATTTTTATAGGAAATTTTTCAAAAATTTCCTATTTTTATAGGAAATTTTTCAAAAATTTCCTAATTTTATAGGAAATTTTTCAAAAATTTCCTATTTTTATAGGAAATTTTTCAAAAATGTCCTATTTTTCCTATATTTTTATAGGAAATGTTTTGAAAAATTTCCTATTTTTATAGGAAATTTTTTGAAAAATTTCCTATTTTTATAGGAAATTTTTCAAAAATTTCCTATTTTTATAGGAAATTTTTCAAAAATTTCCTATTTTTATAGGAAATTTTTCAAAAATTTCCTATTTTTATAGGAAATTTTTCAAAAATTTCCTATTTTTATAGGAAATTTTTCAAAAATTCCTATTTTTATAGGAAATTTTTCAAAAATTTCTTATTTTTATTGGAAATTTTTCAAAAATTTCTTATTTTTATTGGAAATTTTTCAAAAATTTCCTATTTTTATTGGAAATTTTTCAAAAATTTCCTATTTTTATTGGAAATTTTTCAAAAATTTCCTATTTTTATATGAAATTTTTCAAAAATTTCCTATTTTTATAGGAATTTTTTCAAAAATTTCCTATTTTTATAGGAATTTTTTCAAAAATTTCCTATTTTATAGGAAATTTTTCTATTTATAGGAAAATTTCCTATTTTTATAGGAAATTTTTCGAATTTTTTTTTTTATTTTATAGAAAATATTAAAAATATTTCGGAATTTGATAGTAAATTTTTATTATTTTTGTAGGAAACTATTAGAAATAAATCGATAAAGGGTGACTTTTCCTAATCAATTATTTAAACAATTTTCCAGTGTTTTCCCCTATATCAGTTAATTGACTAAAATGATTAACAATGAAAAAATGTACTTGAACTATTTTTAGTTAAACCAAATAAAAAAGTTATAAAGTACAAAAGAAATTTCATCAAAACCTTCAAGAGACAACAGTGGAACAAACATAAAATGGACTCACCTGAAAAATGTTTTAAAAAATTCAAATTTGTTTAATTTGGGAAAATTTTAAAACGTTTACTATTTCTTGAAGTGAAGATAAGAAAAAAAGACATTAAACAAAATTGTTGGTTCTCCTGCGTCATTTGGAGAAAACAATATAAAAAAATTATGTGTTTAGATCTGAAAAAAAGACTCAAAGACGGTCGAATAGACAGACATTGCGTTCTAAATTTTTGCACAAAATCTTCTTTTCTACACCCTCAGAAGTCACGTGTATTTTTTCGTTTGTCTTAAATCAGACATTAAAAATACAAACGATTAAGAAAATAGAAAAAAAAACCAACAGCTAAAATTCAAAAAGGGATAAGTAACAAAAATTAAAAAAATTTTTTTAATTACATTTTAGTGTATTTAGGTTAAAATTAGAATTTTTAATCTAAAAAAAGATTTTTTGAAATTTTGTCACTTAAGCTCTTTTGCCTTTTAGGCTTTGGATATTTTTTCCTTTTATCTTTTAGATTTTATATACATAGATACTCTTTCCTACGTAATCACTAGCATTTCTGGTCTTCTGGTTCTCTGATATTTTATAATAATTGGAAAAAACACAAACGATTTCCACTGAAATACAGTTCCAAGATTTTGAAAAATGAAATCGAAATATCAACAAAACAGAAATTGCGGAACATTGTTCAAGGTTAAAGATTATTGGAATGAATTGTTTCTTATATTTACTTTTGAAACAAAAATAAATTTTCTATTTATTGTATTTTCATATCTATTTGGGTTATTTTATTTAATACTTGAGATTTATTAAATAAAAGTAGAATTGAGTCAGAAAAGAATTTTCTATAAATATCAACTAATAAATTTTGCATAACATCGTTTTTATTGTAGTACGGGAATTTTTAAATCTCTTAAGACATTTTGGTAGTGGGTCCAAAGAGTTGTTCTTTGCCAACAATAGGTAAACGACTTTTGGGTGGACTTTGATCAAAAGGCCAATTTTGAAGTGTAGATCCTATTTATAAACAATTTTTAATTGAAGTTAATATGTATATTCCCATTCTCAATCAAAGATTTTTATATTTAAACTTATAGAGTCCATTATATAAATTTATAGAGTCAGACCTGCTATCTTTATAGAGCAGCCTTGGGCAAACAACTCTAGTTATAGGCAAATAAATTCAGACGACTCCCCTACACCATAATCAACAATTGTAAAGAGCCTAAAAACACTTGTACTCTTCAGATTTTTTTACAAGCTCTCCCCAACAACTTCAATTATTCGCTATGAAACCCACTTTATGGAGAAAGAACGCAATATGGACAATATAACAAAAAAAAACTTATGGTTTATATAACTCACGATTGAGTAAAACTTACATGTTTTTGTTATTGTAACAAAAACAAAATATATGTGAATTTCACTCAATCGTCAGCCGCTTGAGTTATATAAACCCCTCATTAATGTTAATAAAAATTTATAAATTTTTGCATTTTGAACAAAATTTGTTAACAAATTCTTAATATTCTGTCACTTCCTATAGAAAATGAAAAAACTCCATATTATGACCTTTGACCCCGGTGAAGAAATTCCAAATTTCCAATAAAAAAAAAACAATGCCGTGAATATTCTATATAGTCTAAGGAAGAATATTTACTATTTTATTTATTTATGCTAAACATTGGTACAATTTTACAAGCATATACTCAAATTATTACAAAAAATTAAATTTTTGCGAAATTTTACGATTTCAAATCGCAGCTACGGAGAAACGGTTTAAGATATCGACCTCATTTTTTTAATATTTTATTCTCCCATTTGTTTGTTTTGTTATACTGGAAAGCAAATAAATTATTTGTAATATTTGTTGAACAAAAGTTGCAAAAAATTAAAAAATGATTTTTGAAAACGGCCTGAGAAGAAAGTATAATTTCCTAATATGAAAAAAAACTGAGTGAATTCAGTTATATTTTAACAAAATTCAACTATTTAGTACTTATAGGTTATTGAATAGTAAATCATGTTTTATTTTAAAATTTATTTAAATTTTTTGGCTGCATATTCTTAGGCGTGTCGTCAAGGGCATGAATTTTCGGGGAAAAACTGCAATAACTCTGAAACTACTTCATGGATTTTAATAATGCTAATGACTTAAAATAAAGCTACTTTAGTTCTCTTTTATATTCCAGTAAATTTTTAATAATATTTTGATTCTAAGTGGTTAAAATTTGGGCAAAACAGAAAATACTCCTAATATTTTCCGTACAAAAAAGTTTAACATTTTGTGGGTGAATGCGGAACGTAATTCTCTTATGCAATTTTGAAAAAAAAAAAATTGCACAGCATGTTTTTATGTTACATAGAACATTTATAGATGGAGTTACGGTTCAATTTCTCACTTTCGTAATATAACGTCGTTCTTCATTGGCGTTAAGCCTACAGCAATAACACGCCGTCGATGTAACAAAAATTATTTATTTTCTCAATTTATGCAAATTTGAAGTTATGGCGAGAATACCGGTAAAACATAAATAATAAAAATCATGATATCTCTATTAAATTACCAACAATTACTGCCTTTTTTCTCATATTTTTAGATATATTTTTTTTAACATTCTTCACAATTTATTTTAAAGTGACGACTAAAGTTAATTTCCATTTCAATTGAATTTAGTTAAACGATTGTATGTAAATTAATATTGAAGTTCATTGAATTCAAAACATCAAACGCACTGAAAGTCCGTCGAATAATGTTTTTGTTATTATGAGTTTCGTTATTGCATTTAAATTTTTTCGAATTTTTTTATTTCGCATTTCGTACAATTTTTCCCAGTAGTTAACAATTAAAAAGAGCCTCGTTTAAATATTGTATTTATTTTACAATTAACTAAGTCATTGATTTTTTCACAAGAATTCATAAATATTTTTTGGGGTCTTTTTTTGTTATGGAGCCACTTTTTTATGCATAATTTTTTAATGAAATTGAAATCAAGTACAGACTTAAGATTTCCGGGATAATAAACATTTTGAGTTATAGATGATGGAAATTGTTTAATTGTAATTAATTGATTAGTTTTGTTTTATAAATATAAAAAATTATTATAGAAAATTTTTCAAAAATTTCTTATTTTTATAGGAAATTTTTCAAAAATTTCCTATTTTTATAGGAAATTTTTCAAAAATTTACTATTTTTATAGGAAATTTTTCAAAAATTTCCTATTTTTATAGGAAATTTTTCAAAAATTTCCTATTTTTATAGGAAATTTTTCAAAAATTTCCTATTTTTATAGGAAATTTTTCAAAAATGTCCTATTTTTATAGGAAATTTTTCAAAAATTTCCTAATTTTATAGGAAATTTTTCAAAAATTTCCTATTTTTATAGGAAATTTTTCAAAAATTTCCTATTTTTATAGGATATTTTTCAAAAATTTCCTATTTTTATAGGAAATTTTTCAAAAATTTCCTATTTTTATAGGAAATTTTTCAAAAATTTCCTATTTTTATAGGAAATTTTTCAAAAATTTCCTATTTTTATAGGAAATTTTTCAAAAATTTCCTAATTTTATAGGAAATTTTTCAAAAATTTCCTATTTTTATAGGAAATTTTTCAAAAATGTCCTATTTTTCCTATATTTTTATAGGAAATGTTTTGAAAAATTTCCTATTTTTATAGGAAATTTTTTGAAAAATTTCCTATTTTTATAGGAAATTTTTCAAAAATTTCCTATTTTTATAGGAAATTTTTCAAAAATTTCCTATTTTTATAGGAAATTTTTCAAAAATTTCCTATTTTTATAGGAAATTTTTCAAAAATTTCCTATTTTTATAGGAAATTTTTCAAAAATTCCTATTTTTATAGGAAATTTTTCAAAAATTTCTTATTTTTATTGGAAATTTTTCAAAAATTTCTTATTTTTATTGGAAATTTTTCAAAAATTTCCTATTTTTATTGGAAATTTTTCAAAAATTTCCTATTTTTATTGGAAATTTTTCAAAAATTTCCTATTTTTATATGAAATTTTTCAAAAATTTCCTATTTTTATAGGAATTTTTTCAAAAATTTCCTATTTTTATAGGAATTTTTTCAAAAATTTCCTATTTTATAGGAAATTTTTCTATTTATAGGAAAATTTCCTATTTTTATAGGAAATTTTTCGAATTTTTTTTTTTATTTTATAGAAAATATTAAAAATATTTCGGAATTTGATAGTAAATTTTTATTATTTTTGTAGGAAACTATTAGAAATAAATCGATAAAGGGTGACTTTTCCTAATCAATTATTTAAACAATTTTCCAGTGTTTTCCCCTATATCAGTTAATTGACTAAAATGATTAACAATGAAAAAATGTACTTGAACTATTTTTAGTTAAACCAAATAAAAAAGTTATAAAGTACAAAAGAAATTTCATCAAAACCTTCAAGAGACAACAGTGGAACAAACATAAAATGGACTCACCTGAAAAATGTTTTAAAAAATTCAAATTTGTTTAATTTGGGAAAATTTTAAAACGTTTACTATTTCTTGAAGTGAAGATAAGAAAAAAAGACATTAAACAAAATTGTTGGTTCTCCTGCGTCATTTGGAGAAAACAATATAAAAAAATTATGTGTTTAGATCTGAAAAAAAGACTCAAAGACGGTCGAATAGACAGACATTGCGTTCTAAATTTTTGCACAAAATCTTCTTTTCTACACCCTCAGAAGTCACGTGTATTTTTTCGTTTGTCTTAAATCAGACATTAAAAATACAAACGATTAAGAAAATAGAAAAAAAAACCAACAGCTAAAATTCAAAAAGGGATAAGTAACAAAAATTAAAAAAATTTTTTTAATTACATTTTAGTGTATTTAGGTTAAAATTAGAATTTTTAATCTAAAAAAAGATTTTTTGAAATTTTGTCACTTAAGCTCTTTTGCCTTTTAGGCTTTGGATATTTTTTCCTTTTATCTTTTAGATTTTATATACATAGATACTCTTTCCTACGTAATCACTAGCATTTCTGGTCTTCTGGTTCTCTGATATTTTATAATAATTGGAAAAAACACAAACGATTTCCACTGAAATACAGTTCCAAGATTTTGAAAAATGAAATCGAAATATCAACAAAACAGAAATTGCGGAACATTGTTCAAGGTTAAAGATTATTGGAATGAATTGTTTCTTATATTTACTTTTGAAACAAAAATAAATTTTCTATTTATTGTATTTTCATATCTATTTGGGTTATTTTATTTAATACTTGAGATTTATTAAATAAAAGTAGAATTGAGTCAGAAAAGAATTTTCTATAAATATCAACTAATAAATTTTGCATAACATCGTTTTTATTGTAGTACGGGAATTTTTAAATCTCTTAAGACATTTTGGTAGTGGGTCCAAAGAGTTGTTCTTTGCCAACAATAGGTAAACGACTTTTGGGTGGACTTTGATCAAAAGGCCAATTTTGAAGTGTAGATCCTATTTATAAACAATTTTTAATTGAAGTTAATATGTATATTCCCATTCTCAATCAAAGATTTTTATATTTAAACTTATAGAGTCCATTATATAAATTTATAGAGTCAGACCTGCTATCTTTATAGAGCAGCCTTGGGCAAACAACTCTAGTTATAGGCAAATAAATTCAGACGACTCCCCTACACCATAATCAACAATTGTAAAGAGCCTAAAAACACTTGTACTCTTCAGATTTTTTTACAAGCTCTCCCCAACAACTTCAATTATTCGCTATGAAACCCACTTTATGGAGAAAGAACGCAATATGGAGTTTTTTTTTTAATTTTCTCTGCTACTAAGAGCAAAATTTTTATAAGTGTTAGTACCTTTGACTGTAAGAGACTTCATAGATCCCAGTTCCGAAGCGTAGGTTTTAATAGAGGACAGTTTTTCATCATAGAGCTCTACAGATTTTAGTTCTTAACAAGTTTTTAAAATGTATATTATTTTATGCCAATTTTGCCATCGTTAGGTCCAGTTTTCTTAAATTCTAAGATGTAATAGCCACGGCGTCGCCAAGACACCAAAAGTCGTCCTATATTACAGCTGCCCTGAAAATAGGCATGAATTTGGTTGCGGATTCATGATCAACTCATTAAACGAAAGGATAGCGACAATACGAGTCAAAGCAAAGTACTTCCATCTGAGCCTAAATTGTGCTCACGCTCTCACAGAGGAGAAAGATGATGATATAAAAGAAGCTTTTTATGACCGAGTTGAAGAAGAGAACGACAACTACCCCAATCATGACGTCAAAATAAAATAATTTTAAAGCAAAAATTGGGCGGGAAAGTTGTATTGAGCCCACTGCTGGGGGTTACTGCATATTACGATTCGAAAAAAATTATTTTCGAAACGCAATGCTTTAAGTATACAAATTCGAACAGTTTTATTTTCGAATCGAAATACGCAGTAACCCCCCTGGAAAATTGAGTCTCCACAACGTAACATCCGACAATGATTTGAGGTTGATCTCCTTTGCGGCGGCTCGCAATATGGCAGTGAGCGGTACCAGATTTCGATAGCTTGAAATCAAAAAAGCGACGTGAGTGTCTCCCGATGAAATTACAAAAAATTAGATAGACCAATTAGATAGAGTCAATATGGACTCCGATCATAACCTTGTTGCAGCTAAGGTGAGAACACGTCTGAGTGTATTGCAGAACATACAGACAGAAGAACAAAGAAAGTTTGACGTCACCAAGCTACAATCTCATCAAATATCCACCGATTATTTGCAACGAACAGCTCAATTACTCAGAGAAGATACTCCCGGTTCAAACGACATTTGTGCGCAGTGGCAACATATTGCTAATTACATAAAAGCTGCTGCAAAATCTGTACTACGGTTCCAGAACCCTGTCCCTAAAAACTTGGTATGCCGAGGAGTACCGCAATGACACTGCTGGGAATACTTTATCCCACAGGGAAACTCCGCAATCAGTACTTTAGCCTAGAACTTTAGAAAAATATCTTGGTTCATTCATGTATGGAACAAAATATCGGACAAATGTCCGACGCGAGCTCGGCGGCTTACCTTTATTCAATGGTCCAAATTTTCGATGACGCTGAAGCATACTTGAGGTTCTTTGCCTATAATTTGCCGAATTATATTATTCTTAAGCTCTTCAAACAAGGATTCTAATGTGTCAAATCACATGATCTTGGCGGCCAATTGACATCGCCAGTACCTGAGATAACATCATTCTGACAATTGGCGACGATTGGAATGGTTAAGAGGCTTTGGTTCTTGAGTCAATTGCACCTTGTTAGATTGTAAATACAAGTCTTTATGCATAATGTTTTTCAACGACGCGCGTGAGAGGTGCAACTATCGAGCACGACGACGAGTTGATTCACACGAACAGCAGCAATATTTTCTGCAGTCTAGTCGATGTTTTCAAAAACTTCTACAGACCTGGTTTGCCAAAATTTTTGCGCGATTTTTCCGATTGTACGCACATTTGGACAATTGAATTGATTCGAACTCCTGAACAACTTTAACCCGTTGCTTGATTGTGTATCTTTCCATGGTTCAAATAAAGTTAGTCTGAAATTAAGAAATGTCAATGTCTTCAATCTCTCATAACTAATGCCTCATAAGGTACTATTTTTGAAAAGGCGTGCACGAAAATATGGAGGACCCATTGATTACCGCCAGAATTTCAGAATGAATGCGTCTATTATCGGCTAAGATGTTTAATTACATTCTAACTTCTTTGATCCAAGAAGTTTAAGCAATTTCGAAAGATACGTATTCAGGTAATTTAAAAGCTCAGTGCCAGGAAAAGTGTAATGGCTATCGAAGTTAACCGCCAGAATGTCAGATTTGAGCAGAATGAATACATCTCCTATCAGCTGAGATGTTTAATTTCTTTTTTAATTCAGGAAGTAAAACGAAATTTTCGGAAGATAACTTATTAGGTGGTTTTGAAGCTCAAAAATTGAGCGAGGAAATGAAGAATACTATCATCTTCTTTGATCCAAGAAGTAAAAGCGACCCCCGGAAGTTAAGTAATTAATTGATTTTGGTGTTAGGGCTGTCCATATTTACGACACCAATAAGATTAAAAAATTGGCGAGATAAATATCGGGTGTTTTTTATTGAGGTATAGAACTTTAAGTTGGCATCACTTTTTTAACTGGCGGCCATTTTGTCAGCTGTCAAGTGATTAATATTTAGTTTGGTTTGCCATTTCATCATGAACAGGTTGACAAAAGAACAACGCTTGCAAATCGTGCAAATTTATTTCGAAAATAATGGATCAGTTCGCGAAGTTTACCGCAAGCTCCGTCCATTTTATGGTCGACATAATCGTCCATCAGAGCAATTAATTCGGTTAACCATGGATCGTTTTCGCACTACGTTTACTCTATGTGATAATACGCATCCGCAGCGACGTCGAACAGTGCGCACCGAAGAAACAATTGCTGCTGTAGAGCAAAGTGTTGAAGAGGACCCGAATGAATCGATTCGCCACCGTGCACAGCAATTGGAGCTTTCCATCAACTTTATGGAAGATTTTGCTCAAAGATCTTGGCTTGCGACCTTACAAGATCCAGCTTGTGCAAGAATTAAAGCCGCGAGACCATGCAATGCGTCGTGATTTTGGTGTATGGGCCGAAAATGAGATTGATCTCGATGCTGATTTTCATCGCAAAATTTTGTTCAGTGATGAGGCTCATTTTTGGTTGAATGGCTACGTCAATAAGCAAAATTGCCGCATTTGGAGTGAAGAGAATCCACATGAGACCCTTGAGACGCCATTACATCCACAAAAACTGACTGTTTGGTGTGCTCTATGGGCTGGTGGAGTCATTGGGCCATACTTCTGCCGAAATAATGCTGGAGAGTCAGTTACCATAAATGGAGACCGGTATAGAGCCATGATAACCGATTATTTTGTTCCCCAATTGGATGGCATGAATGTGGATGAGTTGTGGTTCCAACAAGACGGCGCTACATGCCACACAGCGCACGTCACAATTGATTTATTGAAGGAAACATTCGATAAGCGCATAATTTCGCGGAATGGACCTGTCAATTGGCCACCAAGATCGTGCGATTTGACACCACTGGATTATTTTCTTTGGGGATATGTGAAGTCGCTCGTCTACGCCAACAAACCAGAAACGTTAGGGGACTTGGAAGCCAACATTCGTGGCGTTATTGCCAACATACGGCACCATATGCTCGAAAAAGTAGTTGAAAATTGGACCTGTAGAATTGGCTTTATTCGAGCCAGCCGCGGCGGCAACATTAATGGCATAAAATTATCCTTCCAATAAAGCTAAATTGATGGACATTAAAACGATTTTCTTGTGTTTTATTTCAATTCGAAGTTCTATACCTCTAAAAAAAACACCCTTTATTAAAGAATATCGGAAATGCCGAGCCCATTTGTATCAGGCATTTATTAGATTGTTCTCTTCTGAACTCAATTGATGCAAAATTCGTTTGGAATTCAATATTAGACGACGTTAAAATAGCCTTTTCAACTAGTAATGTCGCTGATAACCGACTGGCGATCGACCTTGACATATTCAATGTCCGAAGTCATTTATGCTGTTCGTTAACAATTTTGATGAACTCGGTCACTCAACTTGAACATCAGCGGTCACTTAACGTGCTTAAATGGGAAATTGTATCGTATGCATGAATTTGGAGACAATAATATATCAAATTACAATTGTTGATATTGTAAATTCTTTTTAGTGTCCAATTTTGCATCGTAGAACTCAATATAGTCCTAATTTTAGTAGCGCAATTCGGTGCTTACTTGATTCGATTAAATGGGAAATTGTATCGTATGTTAGTCTAAAATTTCTAGAGTTAAAATTCAAATTAAGATCGTTGGTATTGTAGGTTCCGTTTAGAGTCCAGTTATGCATCGTAGATCTTAATAAAGTCCTATTTTCAATAACACATTATATGAGGTGAGTGCAATAGTCCTAAAATTAGAAGATGAAGTTCATTATTTTACCACAGAAGATAGGAAAAAGTTAGTTTCCTAGAAAAGAATATCTTTTATGGACTTCCCTTCTTTGTCAGGACAAATTGGGTTACCTTCCTTGGAAAGAGGATAGTAGAGAGTAGAAAAGTGAAAGGTGCTGAAAAGGAGAGGTAAAGTGTATATTGGGTTTGTGCTGATCTTTGTAATGGATAGAAATATTAGTCTGAGACCAATCTTTTAGTATAATGATCGACTCCGAATCACTCCTTGAGTCGATTTAAATACAACGTGAACTACTACATATCCACTTCTCTCTTTGACAAATTTTTTACTGTAAATATTTCTGAAGATACAGTATCCTCTAGAGATGGGCTTCTAAAGTTATACTTGGATGGATCTAAATCGAAGAAGGTTCTTTCTTATCCCGCTCTCGGAGAAGAAAATTTAATTCAAAGTCGCTGATCTTTTCATTATTCTTTAGAAAGAGATAGCTGCTAATAAAATCCCTAAATCTGGTGTTCGCAACTAAATTTCAACCCTAAAAGGATTGAGTTGAGTCCTTAGAGTAAAGAAATACAGAAGGATTTCTCATAACGTTGTGGAGAAGAGGGCAGTTATCCAGCGCGGACAATACAGTTCATAACTTTAAAGATCTTTATTTTGTCCAAGGACGATCCCTATACTTTTTAGAGGAAATGGCTCCATTATTTCTATATTAATGCCTTTCCAGAATAGAATTTTTGGACCTTTACAGCCACAAATCTTATATTCTTAAACGAGCAATAATTGTATATATATATATATATATATATATATATATATACATATATATATATATATATATATATAGAATGGCTATCTCGAAAACGGCTCTAACGATTTTGATAAAATTTGGACAGTGGGTATCTTTTTTGATGTATAGGTCGAAGAAGAAGGGACTTTTGGAACTTTTACCTCTAAGAGGGTAAAAACGGGTAAAAAGGGGAAAAAATCGAAAGCGCTATGTCTCCTAAAGTAATAGGTATAGAAACAAAATTAAAATTACGTTTTAAACAGCTTTGAAAATAAGCGGACAGGTGTTTGGTACTTTTTTGAAACTATGTCCGATAGGGGGTAAAAAAGGGTGAAAATAGTTTTTTTGGCACCTTTTTAACCCACTCTTATATTTTAAACTAAAGAATATAGAAAGAAACTTGGTACTGCAATCAATAGATGTAAAAAAAACATGAAACACGTATTTGGTACTTTTTTGATTTTGGAGCCAAAATGGGTAAAAAAGGGATAAAATAATAACTTAACATCTCCAAAGTAATATGAATAGGAACATTATACATTATGTTAAATGCGTTTTAAAAAAATGTACCGAATTCAATTGGCACCAAAAAAGTACCAAATATACATATGGAACTTTTAGAAATTAGGGAATAAAAAGGGGGAAAAATTAGTATTATTTTAAACAAATTAATGTTTGTCTGTATGTATGTTCTTTATAGAATAGTAAACTGTGAATTTGATTGTGTTATGCTCTTTAGCGAAGATGTTGCAGATAAGCCGGCGAAGGTTTTAAAGTTGATAAGACTAATTTCCGACAGATGGCGCCACTGAAAATTACTAAAAATTAATTAAATCGTAAACTGTACATTTGATCATGCTATGATTTTTAGCAAAGTTGTAGCGCATGAGCCGACGAAGGCTTTTTAGTTGGTATGAATAATTTCCGACAGGTGGCGCTACATAAACTTACTCAAAGTCAATTTAATCGTAATCTGTACATTTAATCATGCTACAATCTTTAGCAAAGTTGTTGCACATGAGCCGACGAAGGTTTCTTAGTTGGTATGAAGAAATTTCGACAGGTGGCGCTACT
This sequence comes from Stomorhina lunata, assembly GCA_933228675.1. Lineage (NCBI taxonomy): Eukaryota > Metazoa > Arthropoda > Insecta > Diptera > Rhiniidae > Stomorhina > Stomorhina lunata. Next base: position 106,350,266 of record OW121742.1, read on the forward strand.
GAAATGTACTCAAAGTCAATTTAATCGTATGCTGTACATTTAATCATGCTATAATCTTCAGCAAAGTTGTTACGGATAAGACGAAGAAGGTTTATGAATTGGAATAAGCAAAGTCCGACAGGTGGCGCCACAGAAAACTACTCAAAATGAGTTAAATCGTAAACTGTGCATTTGATCAGACTATAATCTTTAGCAAAGTTGTTGCGCATGAGTCGACAGAGGTTTCTGTTGATATGAATAATTTCCAAAATTATTCAAAATGAGTTAAACTGTAAACTATGCAAACTATGTGTTGGTCGGACAAAATAAATCAAATAATTCAAAATTAACTGAATATTTCTATAATGTCTTTCCTCTAAATTTATTTTAGCACTTTATAATATAAAATATATAAAAACTTTAAAATTTTCCTCAAAATGCTTATCATAAAGCTCCGAGCAAGGCTCGGTCTACCAGGTACTTATAATAATGTTTAGTATAAATGTTGCTTATGGTAGCCTAAAAATTTGCTATAAATCGACCCATATTTGACCATACCTCCCAAACAAGACACATACTCTTTGAAGTCTTTGAAATACCCAGAAAATCACGGAAACTCTTATAACTCTTTCTAGAACAGATTTTATGGACCTTTACAGCCACAAATCTTAATAATGTTCTTCATAAATATAACCTTAATTGCTATATATCGACCCATATTTGACCATACCTCTCATTAAACCCAGAAAATCAGAGAAACTCTTATAAATCTGATATAATTGAATTTTCATAGATAACTATCGTGTAATATACATACATGTCTTTAAGATATAAGTAAAGTGTTTGGTCCATATTTAATCTTAGTAGTGAAGTGAATCAGCTGATGTAGGGGATTTTGGATACCAAGCCACAGTTCTGATTGATCTTAATTTGGTAAGCCCAGAATTATCTTGGTTATCCATCGTCTCAACTGTGTACACTGGCCTCCTCGTGATATCACCCGGGGAACTACGCCTACACCCCTTAATGTAGTAATCTAACATGTGCCGCTAGATCTCCCAGAAGAACGATAAAAATATGGGTTAGGAGGTAGGACTAGTAAACTTATGTTAGAAGAGAATTTTCGATACTTCGATAAAAAGACCCAGCGTAGGAAAATTTTTCAAAACTTGGCTGACAAAATTGGAGAGTATGCGCTTAAGATCGAATAGCATGTAACTCTAAAGTATGTTAGGCCTTTGACCTTATCAGGTTGTAAATATAGGCCATTTAAGTAAGTAAGTAAGTAAATAGAGTGCATCAAATAATCGGGCTTGACAGACTATAGAATTTTCTTACTTGTTTAAATATAAATTAAAAACAAGTAAGAAAGCGCTATAGTCGGTCAAGCCGACCATATGATACCCTTTACCATTATGGTCAAAGGTGTTCTTTTTCCTGTATAAAGATAAATATTTGCTAAATTTTGCCATCATACAAACATTTCCTCAAAACTTATATATTTAAGCTGTTTCCGCCATTTGGACTTATATGAGAGCTAGGATCGAATGTGAGCCGATTATTTCGAAATTTGGCACGTTGATTACAGTTGTTACAAAAATTATGTATGCAAAAAATAAACTCAAAATTTTCAAACTTTTTAGATTTACGAGCGTTTTAGTGATTTTTATACCCTTCACCACCGTAGGTGGAAAGGGTATTATAAGTTTGTGCTGATGTTTGTAACGCATAGAAATATTTGTCTTAGACCCACCTTTCAATATACCAATAGACTTAGAATCACTTTCTGAGTCGATTTAGCGATGTCCGTCCGTCCGTCTGGCTGGCTGGACCCCCATGTAAACCTTGTAATCAAACTACAGGTCGCAATTCTAAAGATAATTTGATGAAATTTGGCACGGATAATTTTTTTGATAATGGGACCATGGCTATTGAAATTGGTCAAAATCGGTTCATTATTTATGGTACCTCCCATAGGTCCCACTTTCCGGAATTGCTATATTGGCCACAAATATCAATATTTTTTCATGAAATTTAAAATAGATACTGCTTATGTAAACTTAAATCACTGTACCAAATTTCGTTGAAATCGGTCCACATTTGACCATAGCTCCCATACAAACTCTTCTTCAAAAACGCACTAAATTAGACAAAAAATCACTAAAACGCTCGTAAATCTAAAGATAATGAAAATTTTGAGTTTATTTTTTGCATACATAATTTTTGTAACAACTGTAATCAATTTGCCAAATTTCGAGATAATCAGTCCACATTTGACCCTAGCTCTCATATAAGTCCAAATGACGGAAACAGGTTGAATATATACGTTTTGAGAAAATGTTTGCATGATGGCAAAATTTAGCAAATATTTGTCTTTATACAGGAAAAATAACACCTTTGACCTTAGTGGTGAAGGGTATCGTATGGTCGGCTTGACCGACTATAGCGCTTTCTTACTTGTTTTGTCTCATTTAGGTCGTTTTTAAAGAAGAGTTTGTACGGGAGCTATGGTCAAATGTGGACCGATTTCAACGAAATTTCGTACAGTGATTTAGGTTTACATAAGCTGTATTTGGTTTAAATATATATTTAAAAAAATATTGATATTTGTGGCCAATATAGCAATTCCGGGATGTGGGACCTATGGGAGGTACCATAAATAATGGACCGATTTTGACCAATTTCAATAACCATGGTCCCATTGTCAAAAAAATAATCTATGCCAAATTTCATCAAATTATCTTTAGAATTGCGACCTGTAGTTCGATTACAAGGTTTACATGGGGGTCCAGCCGTCCAGCCAGCCAGACGGACGGACGGACATCGCTAAATCGACTCAGAAAGTGATTCTAAGTCCATTGGTATACTAAAATGTGGGTCTAAGACCAATATTTCTATGCGTTACAAACATCAGCACAAACTTATAATACTCTTTCCACCTACGGTGGTGAAGGGTATAATAATAGTTATATATCTTGCCGTGACTGGGGCTCGAACCCAGGTTGGATATGATATGTTATGCTTTATAGTTGACATGCTAACCAACTTACCCAATGATTTTGGAATATCATAGAATAGATTTAATCCATCTATTGTGAGGACATTATACCACAAGCTACGAAAGGCCAGAAAGCACTAGCTTGATCCTTGTACAGACCCATTTTCAATTTTATATTAGTAGTGAATTCCAATTTCCAAAATAGGCCTTTATGAGTGCAATTTTTTTATTTTATATCCTTTTTAGGTTCCAATTACCCATTTTAGCTCTTTAGAGGTTTCCATTTCCAACCTAAGATCATTATAAATCTATAATTTCTTAATTTTCTACCCAATTTTCTTACTTATTCGCAAAATTTACTCAAGTTTACGTAAGAAATAAACCATGAACCTAAAAATTATTTGAACCTATAAAATTTAGTAGCAGAAAATCTGGAAAAAAAACAATTTATTAGAATTCAAATTATCTACACAGTCATAGTCATATTCTCGTACCATATAATATTTAAACATATTTACTTTTGGTAAATATTTACCTTTCAAATATTTAAGTCAGTTCGCAAACAGAAAGACGGACGAAAAGACAGACAAGAAAATCATGTGGAAGGCGGCGAGACGAAGAATCGCTAAAGAAACACACCCACCCGAACACATGTTTATGATAATTTGAATTAGCAGCTCATACAGGCGATAAAATTCGCAGTCATATGCTTTTTGTGACTACGTATTAGAGACGATAGTATCTAATAGATACGAATATGTATCTATTGGTTACTAATGTATCTGTGTTGTTACGCAGTTATGTATCTGAAATATTTTAATACGTAACACTAAAAACAGTTGATGAAATACAAATTTCAACGAATGCAAAACATTTTTATTTTATTGTCGGCTTTATTTCTTATTATTTAATATGAGATAATTATTTTGAAAAAACAAAACAGTTCTAAAAAGAATAAACAAACCGTATAAGTGTCGCATTAATTACTTAATAGAATAAAATAATGAAAAGTATCTGATAAATACAAAACCCCCAAACCAAATGTCATAATCAAACCAAATGTTATAATCGTGAAATGCATTTGTCTAGGAAAATGCTCAGGTTTTCAACAGCTTCTCTTTAATTTTCATTATATTAATCGTTAATGACATGTATTTCCATTTAATTGACTCATTAAATTTTTGAGCTTACGCTGCCTTCAATACGTCACTGGATCAACGCCTTTCGTGACTCAACTTTATCAGTTTATCTCTTCCAATTATCATCATAATTATCACCTATTTTGCTGCTGCAATTATATTTTTTTATAAAGATATTTAAATTTTTTATATCACATTTTATCTCAAAATGATTATACTCTTATTGTCTGATTTAATTTGTAGTTTTCCTGACGAAATCGTTGTAGCATGGCCCAATTGATTTTGTAAATAATTGATCTTTGCAAATTTTTTCCATTATCCAAATAAATTTTTGATTGAGCAGAAGAAATTTAACTTGTATAACTACTGCCTCTTTTGAAATCGAGGGAAAGTTGTTGGGTAACAAGGCAGGGCCGTAGAATGGAAAAGAAAATCTAGGAAAATTATTTGTGTTAGTCATCCGCCAAGCTTACCAGAGGTCCCAAGTTCGATATCCGCTCAGACCCACTTGAAAAAAATAAATTTTCAAAAAAGCGGCGGTTCAACTCATAACTCAGCTGGCCACTGGTTATTGAGTATTAGGCTACTCGTATGTCTAACTAATGCATTTGCCGTTCGGAGCCGAAATTAAAAAGTAAGTTCCTTTCAATGAGTCAAAAATAGAGAGAAGTACCCCTTGTTCCAATTGGAATGTTGTCGGGGAATTATAAATAAAAAAACTATCGGAAGATCGTTTTTACATCCACAACCTGTTTGTAAAACTTCTTCCCATTGGCCATGCAAAAATCTTGAGGTCATTTTAGACTCATAACTGTTCTGGGGTCTTTAAAATGTTTCTGTAGGCTCTTTAAAATGGTTTTCTAGCCTATCCTGCTCCTATGTTGCTCTTGTCTGGTGACCTGCTCTCTGCAAGGCTAATCAGCGAGGTTCATTTGATAAAATTCTATGATCCTCTGCTCTTATTTTACGACTTTCTAAGGCATTTTTTTTCTTTGCCAAACTGGCTCAACAATTAGCCCTTAACTCGAAAACCCGATAAGGCACTATTAAACATGGTCTTCTTTACCTATGCCAAGATTCTGAACAAAATAAACAATACCCCTAACAGCGTGGACTAATAGATATCTAGTATATTAGCTATTCGCAGCGCATAATCACCTAGCGCATTTTATTCCATGTGTTGAAGGATACCAACCTAGACCTTTTCCTTACTTCACACTCTGACAAGTATGAATGAACACATATTCCGTGTGTTGGAGGGCACCAACAAAACACCATTGACATTTTCCTTACTTCACACCCTGACAAGTATGAAGTCAAGGTTTTTGCACCCCTTAGAAATTCCGATCATTGTAACATTTCCGTCTCTTTTTCGTTCTCCACACTTCGTAATGTTTCTTAAACAGCCACGAAACGTTTAACTTTCTTATACGAAAAAGGCCTTTGGGCTGAGCTTAACGAATTTTATAGGCACTTCAACTGGAAACTTTGTTTCCTCAACAATAATTTGTGCCTCTGCGGAAATGCTATCCAATGTTATTAAAATGGGAATGAAAATGTTCAATCAGACGTGCAAACATGCAGTCAGATCCCGAGAGGTTGCTTTCAGAAACTGGCGCAATAACCAAAACCCAGTTACTGATTTGCTACGCAAACAGGCAAGACGTACATGTGCCAAAGTATTAAGAAGTCAAAAGGCTCTGTACGAGCAACGTCTTCGTACTAAAATTCTTGCTGTTCCTTGGGGCAGTAAGAGTTTCTAGTCGTTCGTTAAACGACTTAAGAATAATGCTAGTTTCTCAATTTCTTCTCTTTTAAAGAATGGTCAAACATTCACAGACCCGGTTGATAAAGCAAACCTTTCAGCTGAATTATTCTCTTGTCTCGCTTGCCGGAAAGTCCTCAACCTCTGCCCGAGCTCGAAAGAGTATCGGTAACTATGCCAAAGATAGCGGATCTCAGTATAAACAAGTCTCTAGGACCGGATGGTATTCCAGCGTTGGTCTTGAAACAGTGCTGTTCGACGCTTGCGCGTCCATTAGCTAACCGTTTATTAGCTAACCTCTTCTAAATTTCCACGGTGCTGGAAGTTTGCCAATGTTACGCCAATCCCTAAAAAGGTAGCAGGTAGAAATCCTGAAAATTACCGTCCAAAAGCAATTTGTGCTGCACTTTCCAAGGTTTTGGAGAGTACCGTGAACTACCAACTTGTTAAATATCAAACAAATCTAACAACCTACTAAGAGACCGCCAGTACGGATTTCATAGGGGACAGTCTTGATGTTCTGGGCATTAAAATTCAGTGTGATGTTCGTTGGACTAACCACATTTTCCAAGTGTCGAATAAGGCATTCAAGTGCCTCGCTTTTCTAAAACTGTGTAAGAAATACTTCACTCCAGCTGATCTTCGAACTATTTACACCACCTATATATGTATGGGCCGGTGCTTCAAAGTCTATTTTAGAGCTTCTCGACCGAGTACAGGAGACGACGAAGGTGGTTATTGGTGACAGTAGGGTACCCAACTCTATTGACTCACTTGAACACCTGCGTCTGTTCTATCATTCTTCTTCTTCTTCTTCTGTCATCCTGGACTCCCAGTTAAGCATAAGGCCTCAACCTTCCTTTTATATCGAACTCTTTTGCGAGTTGTTAGACATACATCAATCCAGGAATAGTTTGCTGCTTGCAACTCCCCATCAATTTATCTTTTCCACGTTCTAGCAGGTGCACCAACACAACGGCCTCTTTCCTGTGAATTCCAACGAAGCGCTGAAGAGCAATGTTGGTATTTGGCCTTTGAAGAGTGTGGCCTATTCACCCCCAATTTCGTTGACATTCCCCTATGGAAGCATGGATTTGATTTGTCGCGTTTAGTAGATCTTCATTTCTTATGCGAATCGGCCACCAAATATCAAAGATTTACCGGAAGCAAAGGTTATCAATGGCATTTGTGTGTTTCCAAGTTTCGCTACCAAAATACAGGTTGGACTTGACATTCGAGTTGTATGTTCGTAACTTAGTTGTTATTGATATTTGACGACATTAGGAAATAGCTCAAAGAATGCCGAATGATTGAAGAATGTTGAATAGCATTGATACTGTAAGGGTCGTAAATTCGCTGTAGAGACTTCTGCTGGACTGTATTCGGTTGAAAACAAGCTCCAAAAAGATTGGACACTGTAAAGATCTACAATTGAAACTGGGACTTTATAAAGATTGAAAATTGGACTTTGTGAAAACCTACTGTAAAAAATTACACCCCTGCAATTGGAAATTGGATTCAGTTAAGATCTACTATTAAAATTTGTTCTCTAAAGACGAACGATTAACAATTGGACTTTGTAAAATCTGATTACAATTGAATATTACTCTCTGTAAACACCTAATGTCGAACATTGGACTCTTTTAAGACTATATATATAATTCAATGACAACATTCCAGTTGGAACAAGGGGTACTTCTCCCAGACAATGAGCTACATCCGTTTCTATTTTTAGACTCATTAAATGGGACCTACGTTTTAACTCCGGCTCCGAACGGCAAATACATTAGTTAGAGAAGTTTTACATAGCCTAATACTCAATAACCAGTGGCTAGCTGAGTTATGAGGTGAACCGATCGAACTTGGGACTTCTCGCATGCTAGGCGGATGACTAACCTGCTATACCACGGCGGTTCTTTTAAGACTAACTATTAGAAATTGGGCTCTGTAAAGACCTACGGATGAACATTGGACTCTATAAGTAAAAAATTACTAATGGTTTTAAATTGGAAGACTAACTATTAGAAATTGGGTTCTGAAAAGACCTACGGTTAAACATTGGACTCTATAAATACCAACGATTAAAAATAGGACCCTACAATGATCTATGATTAAATATTAGACTTTGTAAAGACCTATCGTTAAGCTGTACAATTAAAAACTGACTCTGTAAAGACTTAAGGTTGGAAATTGGGCTCTAAAGAACAAATAATGAAATTGGCTACTGTTGAACTCTATTGAGACTTACAGTTGAGCTCTACAATTAAAAATTAACTTACGGTTGGAAATTGGGCTCTATGAAGATGAAACTCATTTGGAAATTGGACTCTTTAAAGACCTACCGCCGAGCTCCATAAAGACCTACAATGGAAAATTGACAGTGTAGAAACTTACGTTTGGAAATTAGGCTCTATGAAAGCCAAATATTGAAATTGGATTTTGTAAAGATCTTAGTTTGAAAATTGGACTTGACAATCAACTGCTATTTGTAATTGAACTCTGTAAAGATCTTAGTTTAAAATTTGGACTCTACAAACCCTTGCGATTTGAAATTGGACCCTGTACGAACAAGGCTCTATAAGACCTACGGTTGAAGGATCAACGATTAAAAATTAGACTCTACAAAGATGGATGAATTTATATGACTCTTTAAAGATCTACGCTAAAAAAATGGATTCTTTAAAGATTTGTCATTCAATATAATAATCTGAAAGAACCTACTGTTGAAAATTGGACTTCAAATGAAATTTTGGACTCTATAAAGATATATCGGGTGTTTTTTATTGAGGTATAGAACTTTAAGTTGGCATCACTTTTTTAACTGGCGGCCATTTTGTCAGCTGTCAAGTGATTAATATTTAGTTTGGTTTGCCATTTCATCATGAACAGGTTGACAAAAGAACAACGCTTGCAAATCGTGCAAATTTATTTCGAAAATAATGGTTCAGTTCGCGAAGTTTACCGCAAGCTCCGTCCATTTTATAGTCGACATAATCATCCATCAGAGCAATTAATTCGGTTAACCATGGATCGTTTTCGCACTACGTTTACTCTATGTGATAATACGCATATGCAGCGACGTCGAACAGTGCGCACCGAAGAAACAATTGCCGCTGTAGAGCAAAGTGTTGAAGAGGACCCGAATGAATCGATTCGCCACCGTGCACAGCAATTGGAGCTTCGTCCATCAACTTTATGGAAGATTTTGTGCAAAGATCTTGGCTTGCGACCTTACAAGATCCAGCTTGTGCAAGAATTAAAGCCGCGAGACCATGCAATGCGTCGTGATTTTGGTGTATGGGCCGAAAATGAGATTGATCTCGATGCTGATTTTCATCGCAAAATTTTGTTCAGTGATGAGGCTCATTTTTGGTTGAATGGCTACGTCAACAAGCAAAATTGCCGCATTTGGAGTGAAGAGAATCCACATGAGACCCTTGAGACGCCATTACATCCACAAAAACTGACTGTTTGGTGTGCTCTATGGGCTGGTGGAGTCATTGGGCCATACTTCTTCCGAAATAATGCTGGAGAGTCAGTTACCATAAATATAGACCGGTATAGAGCCATGATAACCGACTATTTTGTTCCCCAATTGGATGGCATGAATGTGGATGAGTTGTGTTTCCAAGAAGACGGCGCTACATGCCACACAGCGCACGTCACAATTGATTTATTGAAGGAAACATTCGATGAGCGCATAATTTCGCGGAATGGACCTGTCAATTGGCCACCAAGATCGTGCGATTTGACACCACTGGATTATTTTCTTTGGGGATATGTGAAGTCGCTCGTCTACGCCAACAAACCAGAAACGTTAGGGGACTTGGAAGCCAACATTCGTGGCGTTATTGCCAACATACGGCCCCATATGCTCGAAAAAGTAGTTGAAAATTGGACCTGTAGAATTGGCTTTATTCGAGCCAGCCGCGGCGGCCACATGCCCGAAATCATATTTAAACATTAATGGCATAAAATTATCCTTCCAATAAAGCCAAATTGATGGACATTAAAACGATTTTCTTGTGTTTTATTTCAATTCGAAGTTCTATACCTCTAAAAAAAACACCCATTACAATTATTTATTAGACTCATTAAAGAACTGTTGCTGAAAATCGGATTCTAAGAAGACCTAAATACAGTTGAAAATTCGTAGAGTAGGATTGAAAATTGACCCTTAATAGCAAATGAAAGAAAATTGGAAAAGTTATACTTTATTGAAAATTTTGGATTTTTTTTTTTTCAAAACATTATTATCAATCCCTCCCATTCGCTGCGCATCTGTTTCACTTTAAGCAACGACAAGCCTTTCCTGCATTTATCTTGTTTAAATGCGTATGAATGCACTGATATACTAAATTTCTTGTAAACGATTTTCTGTTTTCATTTGAAAATGCATTCAATAGGAAAAAATCATTTAAACGAATCTCGATGTTGTAAGTACAGCATCCATCCATCCATCCAACCAACCAATCACCATAAACAATTATTCTAGTTTCACTTCAAACTCGATTTTGTCACGTAAGCCACTTGTCGAACCAGATCTTAACAGAAACTCAAGTCTTTACCAAAAACGAAGACACAGACGCACGATCATTTGTATAATTTGTACAGTACTCGAACATTGTATGCAACAAATCATGATAACGATCATACAAGTAATTTGTAGAAGGCAACAAGACACCAAAGTGCGGCCACATTAGCACTTGTGGCATGCCACAAGTCTTACAAATTAATATTTTTATATGTAGTTTAACATATAACTTTCAATAATTTTGGGGTTAAAGTTCTAATAGATAGGGAAAGTTAATTATACGGGCGCCTGGTTAAGCGAATTAAAGGGAATTTCTTTAATTGAAGTCATTAACAAACATTAATAAAGAATCAAGTATTCGAGGATCTTTAATTGATCCTCATGTAAAATAAGTGATATTGAACCCATTTCTTTTTTATGGAAAAATAATCGACTGACAGATGTTTAATTGTTCTCTTACAATTTAATGTAAAAATTTCTTAATTAATCTAAATTGTGTTTTAATTTTAAATGTATATCAAGATCACAAGATTGGAGGTTGATCAGTGATCGAAAACTTAAATAACAATTAAGTTTTATTTTTTCTTCCTTGACAAATTTTCTATAAAAATAGGAAATTTTTGAAAAATTTCCTATAAAAATAGGAAATTTTTGAAAAATTTCCTATAAAAATAGGAAATTTTTGAAAAATTTCCTATAAAAATAGGAAATTTTTGAAAAATTTCCTATAAAAATAGGAAATTTTTGAAAAATTTCCTATAAAAATAGGAAATTTTTGAAAAATTTCCTATAAAAATAGGAAATTTTTGAAAAATTTCCTATAAAAATAGGAAATTTTTGAAAAATTTCCTATAAAAATAGGAAATTTTTGAAAAATTTCCTATAAAAATAGGAAATTTTTGAAAAATTTCCTATAAAAATAGGAAATTTTTGAAAAATTTCCTATAAAAATAGGAAATTTTTGAAAAATTTCCTATAAAAATAGGAAATTTTTGAAAAATTTCCTATAAAAATAGGAAATTTTTGAAAAATTTCCTATAAAAATAGGAAATTTTTGAAAAATTTCCTATAAAAATAGGAAATTTTTGAAAAATTTCCTATAAAAATAGGAAATTTTTGAAAAATTTCCTATAAAAATAGGAAATTTTTGAAAAATTTCCTATAAAAATAGGAAATTTTTGAAAAATTTCCTATAAAAATAGGAAATTTTTGAAAAATTTCCTATAAAAATAGGAAATTTTTGAAAAATTTCCTATAAAAATAGGAAATTTTTGAAAAATTTCCTATAAAAATAGGAAATTTTTGAAAAATTTCCTATAAAAATAGGAAATTTTTGAAAAATTTCCTATAAAAATAGGAAATTTTTGAAAAATTTCCTATAAAAATAGGAAATTTTTGAAAAATTTCCTATAAAAATAGGAAATTTCCTATAAAAATAGGAAATTTTTGAAAAATTTCCTATAAAAATAGAAAATTTTTGAAAAATTTCCTATAAAAATAGGAAATTTTTGAAAAATTTCCTATAAAAATAGGAATTTTTGAAAAATTTCCTATAAAAATAGGAAATTTTTGAAAAATTTCCTATTAAAAAAATAGGAAATTTTTGAAAAATTTCCTATTAAAAAAATAGGAAATTTTTGAAAAATTTCCTATTAAAAAAATAGGAAATTTTTGAAAAATTTCCTATTAAAAAAATAGGAAATTTTTGAAAAATTTCCTATTAAAAAAATAGGAAATTTTTGAAAAATTTCCTATTAAAAAAATAGGAAATTTTTGAAAAATTTCCTATTAAAAAAATAGGAAATTTTTGAAAAATTTCCTATTAAAAAAATAGGAAATTTTTGAAAAATTTCCTATTAAAAAAATAGGAAATTTTTGAAAAATTTCCTATTAAAAAAATAGGAAATTTTTGAAAAATTTCCTATTAAAAAAATAGGAAATTTTTGAAAAATTTCCTATGAAAAAAATAGGAAATTTTTGAAAAATTTCCTATTAAAAAAATAGGAAATTTTTGAAAAATTTCCTATTAAAAAAATAGGAAATTTTTGAAAAATTTCCTATTAAAAAAATAGGAAATTTTTGAAAAATTTCCTATTAAAAAAATAGGAAATTTTTGAAAAATTTCCTATTAAAAAAATAGGAAATTTTTGAAAAATTTCCTATTAAAAAAATAGGAAATTTTTGAAAAATTTCCTATTAAAAAAATAGGAAATTTTTGAAAAATTTCCTATTAAAAAAATAGGAAATTTTTGAAAAATTTCCTATTAAAAAAATAGGAAATTTTTGAAAAATTTCCTATTAAAAAAATAGGAAATTTTTGAAAAATTTCCTATTAAAAAAATAGGAAATTTTTGAAAAATTTCCTATTAAAAAAATAGGAAATTTTTGAAAAATTTCCTATTAAAAAAATAGGAAATTTTTGAAAAATTTCCTATTAAAAAAATAGGAAATTTTTGAAAAATTTCCTATTAAAAAAATAGGAAATTTTTGAAAAATTTCCTATTAAAAAAATAGGAAATTTTTGAAAAATTTCCTATTAAAAAAATAGGAAATTTTTGAAAAATTTCCTATTAAAAAAATAGGAAATTTTTGAAAAATTTCCTATTAAAAAAATAGGAAATTTTTGAAAAATTTCCTATTAAAAAAATAGGAAATTTTTGAAAAATTTCCTATTAAAAAAATAGGAAATTTTTGAAAAATTTCCTATTAAAAAAATAGGAAATTTTTGAAAAATTTCCTATTAAAAAAATAGGAAATTTTTGAAAAATTTCCTATTAAAAAAATAGGAACTTTTTGAAAAATTTCCTATTAAAAAAATAGGAAATTTTTGAAAAATTTCCTATTAAAAAAATAGGAAATTTTTGAAAAATTTCCTATTAAAAAAATAGGAAATTTTTGAAAAATTTCCTATTAAAAAAATAGGAAATTTTTGAAAAATTTCCTATTAAAAAAATAGGAAATTTTTGAAAAATTTCCTATTAAAAAAATAGGAAATTTTTGAAAAATTTCCTATTAAAAAGATAGGAAATTTTTGAAAAATTTCCTATTAAAAAAATAGGAAATTTTTGAAAAATTTCCTATAAAAATAGGAAATTTTTGAAAAATTTCCTATAAAAATAGGAAATTTTTGAAAAATTTCCTATAAAAATAGGAAATTTTTGAAAAATTTCCTATAAAAATAGGAAATTTTTGAAAAATTTCCTATTAAAAAAATGGGAAATTTTTGAAAAATTTCCTATTAGGAAATTTTTGAAAAATTTCATATTAAAAAAATGGGACATTTTTGAAAAATTTCCTATTAAAAAAATGGGAAATTTTCGAAAAATTTCCTATTAAAAAAATAGGAAATTTTTGAAAAATGTCCTTTTAAAAAAATATGAAATTTTTGAAAAATTTCCTATTAAAAAAATAGGAAATTTTTGAAAAATTTTCTATTAAAAAAATAGGAAATTTTTGAAAAATTTCCTATTAAAAAAATAGGAAATTTTTGAAAAATTTCCTATTAAAAAAATAGGAAATTTTTGAAAATTTTCCTATTAAAAAAATAGGAAATTTTTGAAAAATTTCCTATTAAAAAAATAGGAAATTTTTGAAAAATTTCCTATTAAAAAAATAGGAAATTTTTGAAAAATTTCCTATTAAAAAAATAGGAAATTTTTGAAAAATTTCCTATTAAAAAAATAGGAAATTTTTGAAAAATTTCCTATTAAAAAAATAGGAAATTTTTGAAAAATTTCCTATTAAAAAAATAGGAAATTTTTGAAAAATTTCCTATTAAAAAAATAGGAAATTTTTGAAAAATTTCCTATTAAAAAAATAGGAAAATTTTGAAAAATTTCCTATTAAAAAAATAGGAAATTTTTGAAAAATTTCCTATTAAAAAAATAGGAAATTTTTGAAAAATTTCCTATTAAAAAAATAGGAAATTTTTGAAAAATTTCCTATTAAAAAAATAGGAAATTTTTGAAAAATTTCCTATTAAAAAAATAGGAAATTTTTGAAAAATTTCCTATTAAAAAAATAGGAAATTTTTGAAAAATTTCCTATTAAAAAAATAGGGAATTTTTGAAAAATTTCCTATTAAAAAAATAGGAAATTTTTGAAAAATTTCCTATTAAAAAAATAGGAAATTTTTGAAAAATTTCCTATTAAAAAAATAGGAAATTTTTGAAAAATTTCCTATTAAAAAAATAGGAAATTTTTGAAAAATTTCCTATTAAAAAGATAGGAAATTTTTGAAAAATTTCCTATTAAAAAAATAGGAAATTTTTGAAAAATTTCCTATTAAAAAAATAGGAAATTTTTGAAAAATTTCCTATTAAAAAAATAGGAAATTTTTGAAAAATTTCCTATTAAAAAAATAGGAAATTTTTGAAAAATTTCCTTTTAAAAAAATAAAATTTTGAAAAATAAATTTTTGAAAAATTTCCTTAAAAATAGGAAATTTTTGAAAAATTTCCTATAAAAATAGGAAATTTTTGAAAAATTTCCTATAAAAATAGGAAATTTTTGAAAAATTTCCTATAAAAATAGGAAATTTTTGAAAAATTTCCTATAAAAATAGGAAATTTTTGAAAAATTTCCTATAAAAAATAGGAAATTTTTGAAAAATGTCCTTTAAAAAATAATTTAGGGCCCCAATGTTATTTGAAAATTTGAAATAACCTTGTTCTACTTCATTGCGCTTTTGCAGAAATAAATAATCAGGTTAAGGCACACTTTGGATACTTTATCTTTTTTAACTGATATTTTCTTTAACAAAAAAGTCACGTGTTTAATATCAAAAAAAATGACAACAGGTAGTTTTTTGAAACTGGATTTAGGGACTAAAATCAAAAGTTTGTATTCATAAATCGACACTAAAATTTTACCGATATTTTGTGTAACTCATTCTTAAAATTGTTAACCGAAATCCAAGACAACCTTATAACAGAAATTTTTTTTTGGTCTCAATTTAATTTTTTGTTAAAATATTCAAAAACAAACTCGTATTCAATACGAATTTTAGTAAATGCAGTTTCGAAATTCCAACAACCACAAAATTCAACTCAAACTCGTTTTTCTTTTTTTTGATACGATTTTTTTTTAATTTATTGAATAATTAATTTAGGTAGATATCGTTTACGAAATATAAAACTTTTTTTTCTGAGGGGGCTTCCTAAATTTAAAATATAAAACACTAACAACAATAAATACCTCTACAAAAATGAAACGAAATTTAAAATATGTTTTCAAAGTCAATGTCTCCATTTATCCAACGAAACCAAAACCAAACGGTTTGTGTCAAGTCATTCAGTCAGTCAGTCCATTATTATACAAACACCTTATGTCAAAATGTGTTTCAATAAAAATGTTTTGTTCATATTATGTTTACGATATTTCTGTTTAAAATGCAGCCCCAAAAAAGGTCAATGTTCGAAATTCGTTAAGATTTTAAAAGAGAATTGAAAACATATGCATTTGGATTGCATATGTTTTGAATACAACGAAAGTAATTTGAATAATAGAGGATTGCTCGTACATAATATGAATAATATTACTTATTTGTTAAAGAAAAGAGGCCAATAATCTTTCGGATTTTTAATAAAAGTTCAACTTTTTAGTATAAAACCCCAAAATCAAACTTTCAAATGCCTGAGTTCATCATCAGTTCCAAATTCTATCTTCATTCTTAAACCTCCTAAAAATTGCATTTCTTGAACTGTAAACTCCATGTTTTGAACTGAAATCGAAGATCACTAGTCATCTTGTTCCATGATACGCCGAACTCCCTCAGCTCGTTCTCAATTTAGCGCCTCCACGTGTTTGCGGGTCCTCTAGGCAACCTGGAACCTGGAGGATTATATTCAACAGCTTGCCGATTTATATCAGTGACCGCTTTTCATAACTCATGGCACATATGCCTAATTAACTCATCACCCTCGGCTTTAAAAAGCGCTGCTGGTAAACCATCGGCACTGACTCCGCATTGGGGAGTCAGTGCCGATTCAAGCGAATGGTTTTTTTTTGCGAGAGGATGTCGTCTTTATAGAATTCTAATTCCTTATTCCGATGTCAAGTCAATCATACTATTAAAGAATTTTTCTTAAGAAAACTTTTTCGCAACATATTTAGAAGTAAGACCAAAACACTTCTGAAGGAAATTCCTCGTACCGCATGATAATCGAATAGGTTCAAAGAATAAAAAGTCTATGCTTCACGGATTCATTCGTGTCATCCCATCGATTGTACAAAATGCGATTCATTATTTGATGTCGCTGGATAGACATATTGTGCCATTCCATCGGAAGTACTTAATGTGATTCTGTATTTGCTATAATAGGACAGATCTGGCGACGATTATCCAAACTCACGCTGTTGTGAAAACTGGATGAATACAATAAACTCCTCGTCGCCCTCAGATGTAAAATCACACGCGAATACCAATTTGAAATCATGTATTGACATACTCTTCCCTTGGTTAGAAGGTATCGATTCAATTCTACACAGGGCTAATGCTCTAGCAGCAAGTTAGATCTAAGCCATAACCGAAAAGTTTCTCCCCATAGAGACAACAGTCAGGTTGAAACGAATGCCAAAAGCACCTGACAACCGAGGTTCCAGAATAAAACCTCTGCTCAGACTTCGTAGTTGAAACTATGGCCAGTTGAACTACAAATACAATCAGGACTAGTTGTTGTTGTAACAGCGTGACCTGTAATCAAAATATGAAAAATATGTCATTATTGTGGCCTATGATGCCGAAGAAGACAACAAACAAACGAGCTAAAACACCGCTTACTAAGTCACTGTCTCCTCCTATTAAAAACTATACGCCCAACCTCGTAAAAGTCTGGGCGTTTTCCTATGAATTCATACGTCATCTGTCCTTTGTTGCTGTCAGTCCAGCACGTCCTTAACCTTGAATCAATTTGCTCGAACTCCTTGATTTGCCTAACATACCTATTCGCCAAGTTAGCAGCAGAAAACAATTCTGAAATAGAAGCAGTAGGTTTCGAAAGCAGACACATTCTAAAAGAACTTAAGAACATCCGTTGAAACCGTTCGTCAAACTGTCATACAAAACCAACATAGCACGATTCTCTGCCACCAAAAGTCAGGGCGTTTGCGTATGAATTCATACGTCATCCGCTCTAAGTCAAACACGTCCCTCACCTAAAATCATTACTCCTCATATCTGCACCAAAGTTAGCAACTAAAAGTCAGTCATGAGTTAAAAGCGGTGGCTCTTTCTTCATTTAAAAAGTGAAAGGAAGACGTATCACTTCCAAGTCAAGACGAGCCACAAGAGCATCAATTTCAAACTGAACGACAAACTGTCATGCAAAGAAGAGTAACAACTCTTTAACATGATAAGTCTTCGTTTCTGTCAACAACAGATACAGTCTCTTCGTACTATAGACATTACGAACGGAACGCCCGCTAAGGCCTCAGTCACTTTTATAAACTGGCAGCTGGTTTCTAACGTGGCTGAAATGAACCAAGGACTTCAACCTCTAATACAACAAAATGTCGAATTAGTGGAGTAGGACTTTTTTGGCGCCACAAGCCAGTAAGTGGCTCACTGATTTTAATCCCATTTCAGACCGTATCATCGTTGTGAGATTCAACTCACGTTTTCGTAGGATCTTGATCGAAAACAGAACCGGATGAGGCTTGCGCTAAAGAACATCGTTGCGAGATTCAACTCACGTACAATGCTATGCACCTACAGAACCTGATGAGGCTTGCGCTACAGTTGATTTCTACTCTCAACTCGATGACACCATGAGTATACTTCCTGGAGGTAATACTAAAATATGTATTGGAGACTTCAATTCAAAAGTGTGTGAAAATAATGCTAACATAGAGGCACTAATGGGATCAAATGGCTAAAACAGTCTGAGAAACGACAATGGCGATAGACTTGTAGATTTTTGTACACGATATAGTTTTTTTTTATTGGTGGAAACCGATTTTTCCATAAAGACATACAGAAATACACGTGGCAGTCGCCAGACGATAGGACAAGAAACCAAATTGACCACATTATAATAAACAAATTATTCGTGGGCTCCTATATGGATGTTAAGACCCGCCGTGATGCAGATTTCGGCAGATTTCGTCGGATCTATCTAACTCCGGCCGTCAGCAATTCAAAATACAAAAAAGCACAAAAATATAACATGGAACTACAACGACGCCCAAAGATCACACGGGACTAGTGATGAAATTACATGGCAATCTGTGGCTAGTGCATGCAAACGAAGCGCTCAAACCACTTTTGGACGCGTTGTAAACCAAAGAAAAATATGGATATCCGAAAGAATGTGGGATGAGATACAAAAACGTAAACTTAAAAAAAACGTATAAATGCTGCGGGAACTACAGTTAAAAAGACTGCCGTAAAGCTGGAGTACCAAAGATTAGCAGCAAATGTTAAGTAACTCGCTCGCCAGGATAGAGAAACTGACATATTTTAAATTAAATATTGGTTAAAATAAATTTAATTACTTTTAATTATATTGTCACGAATTTTTAAGTCATCCGCCCCATTGTGCAAAGTTTACTACTTTTAATTCTTCTTGTTAGTGTAATCGACGATAGCAGCTCTTTGTTTACATCTGCAGAAAATACTATAAATTCTCTTCTCTACTATAAAAAGCAAACGAACTGATATCGTGGCAGAGTTTTTAATTGAGACGCGTATAAGAGAACAGCAAGACTAAGAATATTTGTGAAGCGATTTTGTGAAGTGTGTTTAAGCGATTAACTCTAAAGTTAATAAAAATATAACTTTGTAAAAACTACACAAAGTGTTTTAATATTGTTAAAAAGTTTTACTGTAGTGTATTGCACTAAGATCCCAATTTATTACAATTATTTATTATTATTGTAATAATTTTGTTTTCGGTTGTTCGCAAAAAGAATTCCTTCCACGTTTTTAAAGGAAAAACAGTAACAGTATTAATTGCAGATTGAATTAAATAAAAAATATTATATTTTGCTCGAGAAATTGTTTCTATCAGAAGAAGTGTCCAAAAAATATAGATTTTTTACTTGTTTTTTATACAACTTAATTATCACTTACATCTCTTCCTATTTCAAACAAGTGTTAGGAAATAATATTTAAACAAACCCAAATAAATGACTGACAACTTGTTTTAAAACAACCTATAATTAAGTAACACTAGTTAGTTAGCTTTAAAATGTGTGTGGCCCCGACACACCCCCTTTCAAATTGGCATCACTGGCTTTATACTTATTAAATGTCTTTGTATGAAGCGAAATTATGGCAGCAAAGATTGTTATAATTTGATGTTAAATTGGGAATTTTATAAGGTTAATAAAAATAGTTTTAAATGCTTTAAATTTTCTTTTAATAAAATGTTGTATTAAAAATTTAATGTGAAAACTTGAATAATGTTAAGCATTGCCAACAGTTTAGTTTTATGTTGTTTGTTTACATTTGAAACAGTAAAATTTGTTCTCTGTTATGTTTACACTCGCGCTCTTTCTTTTAAATGTAAATAATTGCTCACAGTTCATTTGACTGTTATCTTAACAGCAAAGCACTAACAACTAACAGCGAGTGAATAAAACAAAATGAACCTGTTAAATGAATGAATGTGTGAGCAGAGAAATAAAACGAGAGAAATGAATTTTAAAAGAAAAATAAACGATTGATTTTTTTTATGGATTTTAACAACTAAAATACATGACAATTGAAAATCATTAAGTTAGTCGCGCACTACGGACTGAACAAAATAAACGTCTTTACTTTTATTTTGTTTGTTTTAAAGGTTTTAATTTTTCCAAAGTTTTAAAGTGAATTATTAGGGTTCTCCAAAAACTTAAGGGGAATCTTTAAGTTTTGTTTTGTAAAAAAAAATTTTAATAAAAAAGTGAGTGATAAAGAAAATTTAAATAAATTTTTTAAGAAGTAAAGAAAATTTGAGTGAAAGAAATAAAATTTTAGAAAATCATTAAAAAGAAAACTTAACTTTAAAAAACAAAACTGAAATTTTCTGTGAAGAAAAAAAATGTGATTTTGAAAATTAATAACAAGAAAAAAATAGAAAAATTTATTAAAACAAATAAAATATAAAGAAAATTTTCTAAACAATTTTTAAACTGAGTGCAAAATTTTCTTAAAAAAAATCCATAAAATTCCAAAAAAAAAAAATTCTTGAATATTTTCAAAAAGTTTTTAAGCAAAACTTTGTTATTCTAAAAAAAAGTGACATGTGGTTTAGTAAAAAAATGTATATAAAAATGTTTTGAACATAAATTTCTTTAAATACATATAATTTCAAATTAATTAAAATTTTTATTCTCTTTATAAAATTTTAATCTGTCATATTAAAAAAGTTTAACACATAAATGATTAAAGTGTTTTAAATTTTTATACCATAATAAGCTTTTGTCCCATATTTTTTTGCTATAAATAATTAAATATTTCATAATTATCTTTAAACGTGCGTAAGTAGCAAATCAATCATTTAAATAAATTTCCTCAATATGTCTTCCAATTGGCTCAAATGGCGTCATTTGCCCAAAATTAAAGATTCATGCAAAAAAGTCTGAAATTTTATTATTCTTTTGAAAATTTTAGAATTTTTTTTAGAAGTATTTTTATGCAAAATAATGTTAAAAATTTCAAATCTTTATTAAAAATCTGTAAAAATTTCTTTTATCAGTTTTCAAGTTATTATTAATTTATATTTTTCTTTTCTCTACAATTCCTCCTGACAACACACTTTTTCTTTTCTTTTTTTTTCGTAGAATGTGCATATAAATATTCACTATTCGAACACTCTTTTTATTTTATTTCGTTTTTTTCGGCCACTAAATAAGTGATAACACCTTTAGTGATTTTTTAGCACCAAATTAAAAGCTTAAGCTTCCGGTAGAGTCCCACCTACAGACAGTGTTTAGATGAATCGGTAGAACACATTCTCTGACACTGTCCATTGATCCAGAATTAGAGGCTTAGGTATTTAGGTAAAAGATTCCATGATAAACTTCAAGAGTGCACACTGAGGGGTCTTGTAAGTTTTATAACTGGATTCAAATGGCTTAGATAAGCCATTACTTCTTTCTTTACACATCATGATTGAGCCCCCCATATTTTACCGTACCTTTGCAAAAATCAGTTCTGAGGCCAACGAGCGTTTTGACTCATATCAAAGGCTCAAACAAAAAAACTTTACCATAAGAAGACCAGTAAACACTCGCCTCAGACCTGAATTTTGCAAAGGTACGGTTTAGCTGGGTGAGGCCCAATCATGGTGTGGGGCTGCTTTTCTTGTCAAATATCGAAATGGATACTTGAAACCACAATGTTGCCATATGCTTGGGAAAACATGACGAATGATTGGGTCTTCCATTGCCGTGTTGGACCCGAAGCACACCTCTAAGCTTGTCAGGGTTTGGCTAACTTCAGCTAACATTAAGGTTCTTCGATGGCCAGCACAATCTCCTATTGAGAATCTCTGGAGCATCGTAGACCGCCAAATTAATTAAGATAGTGAAACAAATAAACACATCTTGAAAACGAATAAAGCAAGCATGGAACAGCATTTCGAAGGCTTAAATTGTGTGTCTGATAGACTTCATGTCTCGAAGATACGAAGCAGTCATCATAAATAAAGGTTACGCCACAGATTATTAGAACAACAATAACAATTTTTTTTGTGGTTCGCCGTGGTATAGCAGGTTAGACATACGCCTAGCATACCAAAGGTCCCAAGTTCGATCCCCGGCCAGACTCACTTGAAAATAATTAATTTTCAAAAGGCGGTTCACCTCATATTAGGCTATGTAAAATTTCTCAAACTAATACATTTGCCGTTCGGAGCCGGCGTTAAAACGTAGGTCCCTTTTAATGAGTCTTTAAATAGAGTATATCTATCTATTTTCTTATTAAAAAAAAGGTAATGAATACAATATGTTTTTAGTTTAATATTTAATACTTTATAAACTAAATAATTTGAGGCCTCATGCTCCACTGGGAGTCAAGGATAACAGAAGAAGAAACTAAATAATTAAAAATTAAAAATCACAATTTTTTTGTTGCTTTATTTTTAATGGAATATTTAACGTTACTGCTGAACCAGTTCTTTTAGTTTTGGCCATTTCAAAATTTCGAGAGGTACTGATATGAGACCTAGAGACAATTGTGGATCGATTATTCTCAAATATCGGTTATTATATTTGCAAAGTTTTAGTAAAAAATTAAATTAACATAATATTTATAAGAGTTTATGTGCGTTTCTGGGTATTTAAAGGTCTTTTGAGATTGTGGGCCTGTTCGGAAATGCATCACTGCGCTGCATCACGACTTTTAGCGCTTGATAATAAGCTTAGTGTATTATTTTACTCCAAATTTTTTGCGCAAAATATGTACGCCTAAACAGCGCATCATAGTATTTAATGCTGCAAAGTTTGCAATTGTGATGCAGTGCAGTGATGCATTTCCGAACAGGCCCTGTGTCTTGTATTGGAGGTATGGTCAAATAAGAGCCGATTCCTACATAATATTTATGATGAATATTATTTAATTACAATCAAATTTGTGTCAGAAAAGGGCCAAAAGCTCTATTCCGGGAAAGCATCTCTATGGCAAGTACCCGAGATAATGATCCGATTTCATCCAAAAAGTATTGGGGTAGAGAGTCTGCGCCAAATTTCATCATATTATCTTTGATGGTACGACCTGTACTTTGATAACAAGCTTTCATGGATATCCCGCTAGCCAGCAGGACGGACTTCTTTAAATCGGCTCAGGGAGTGATTCTGAGTCGATCGGTATACTAAACGGTCTAACACCAATATTTCTATGCGTTACAAACATCAGCGCAAACCCAATATGTGTACCCTTTTCACCTGTGGTGGTAAAGGGTATAAAAATAATAAATGTTTATAATTTATGAAATGGAAAAGCCACAATTTTTCTAAAACTAGGTATATTTAACTACATTTAAAACCAATATTTTCATAATGAGTTTATTATTTAGCTCAATTTCCAACGAAAACCCTTAATTTTTTAAAGAATTTCAGCCCAATTCTCCAACCCAGCTAGTTTCCTGATTTATTAGAACCATTGTTATATCGATAGAACAGCGTTGGCTACTAAAACGCAATATTGCACCTTCCTGTATACAATTAAGTAACTCCATAATAGACTTTGAAGCACCGGCCCATTGTATTCCATTTTAGGTCCGATGTACATAAGTGGTATAGATAAATATAGGATTGAAGTATGTCTTGTATCTTTTGACACCTGAAAAATTTGATGAGTCAGATTCTTAATATTGATATTACCCATAATAATTATGGGTAGTATAAATTAGGCACCTATGACGGATATTGTTGCTTCGTCTGTAATTATTACAGATCAAGCAACATTATCCGTCATACATGCCTTAAAGGCTTGACCTGTAATTGAATGAAAACGAATGACAAATGTTGCTATCATCTGCAAAAAGAGTAGATAGGGTTTGAAGTTTGATATAGGTCATTTAGAAATATAAGAAAAATACTGGGATAATGAAGGGGATAATGCGATATTCCTCAACTAATCTTGGTTGATATCCCATCTATAACCAATCTGTAAGTGCGATTTCTGTGAAAGCTCGAAATAAACCGATAGAAGTGATAACCGCTTTAAGTTTATATCAATTGGCATCACTGCCGCTAAAAAAATAATGTTCACTTATCACGTACTCGTACTACAAAGTTGCATATGTATCTAAAATTGTGTGTATATCTCTTCTATACCCACGAATACTCGTAAAAAAGCCAAAAAACAATAATCAAAATAAAATCTACCAAAGAAAATTATAAAAAGAAATGTTTATTTTTGTTATTTTTCTTTGTAAAAATTATTATTATTATTATTAATTTACATATTATTGTTTTTATTGTAAGTATCTGATATTAGTACATATTTACGAGTTATCTGGCACCACTCAGAAACACTAGACCAAGAACCCGTCGTCTGATTTTATTACTATGAATTTTTCTTTCTTCTTAACAGTCGGTCGGTCTTGTTTTCATTGTGTTTTTAGTCAGTTTTTTTTTTCTTATTTTATTTTCAGTAAAATTCTCCTATACAAAAACAGTATTTGCCGCGTTTTATTTGCTTTTTGGTTTTTGTTTATTTTTATTGCTTTTTTGTTTTTCTTTCTCATGCAGGAAGACTCTGTCTTTGGATGAATTGTTAAACGTTGCAGCAACGTTTTACATTTCATTCTTTTGGGTTTGTTTTCTTTACATACGAGTTAAACGGCTGCATTCATTGGAACACACACACACACACGTATAAGCAACTACCTAATCGCATCACACCACGCGTTTTTATACCCTTCACCACCGTAGGTGGAAAGGGTATTATAAGTTTGTGCTGATGTTTGTAACGCATAGAAATATTTGTCTTAGACCCACCTTTTAGTATACCAATAGGCTTAGAATCACTTTCTGAGTCGATTTAGCGATGTCCGTCCGTCCGTCCGTCTGGCTGGCTGGACCCCCATGTAAACCTTGTAATCAAACTACAGGTCGCAATTCTAAAGATAATTTGATGAAATTTGGCACAGATCATTTTTTTGATAATGGGACCATGGCTATTGAAATTGGTCAAAATCGGTCCATTATTTATGGTACCTCCCATAGGTCCCACTTCCCGGAATTGCTATATTGGCCACGAATATTAATATTTTTTCATGAAATTTAAAACAAATACTGCTTATGTGAACTAAAATCACTGTACCAAATTTTGTTGAAATCGGTCCACATTTGACCATAGCTCCCATACAAACTCTTCTTTAAAAACGCACTAAATGAGACAAAAAATCACTAAAACGCTCGTAAATCTAAAGATAATGGAAATTTTGAGTCTATTTTCTGCATACAAAATTTTTGTAACAACTGTAATCAATCTGCCAAATTTCGAGATAATCGGTCCACATGTGACCCTAGCTCTCATATAAGTCCAAATGACGGAAACAGGTTGAATATATAAGTTTTGAGAAAATGTTTGTATGATGGCAAAATTTAGCAAATATTTGTCTTTACAAAGGAAAAATAACACCTTTGACCTTAGTGGTGAAGGGTATCGTATGGTCGGCTTGACCGACTATAGCGCTTCCTTACTTGTTTTTTTTTGTTTTTATTTTGGTTTTGTGTGTTTTACGTTCATCGGCCTACATGCTTTTGGTCTGTTAAGTATTCATTGCTTTCCTTGTTATCCCAGAGAGTTAGAGGGAGCAGAGATTTATTTTATCTAGTTTGATTCATTACTAACGACATAGGGTTGTCAGGTGTTGAGTTTAGCGGAAGAGTTTTGGTAACTTTCTTGAAATTTGGAATCTGCCGACTTTTAGAACTAGCTCTTCATTTCAAGCCAATTTTCGAAAGGTTTTTAAATAATCCCATTCCTTACACATCCTTCTTATCTTATTTTTTATTATTATTACAAACACTCAGAGGGTGACCGCTTTGAGGCCCTATGCTCCACAGGGATTAAAACTAGGGTTTGCAAAAAACCGTGAAAATGAGAAACCGCGGTTTCGGTTTTAAAACACCCAAAACCGGCCGGTTTCGGTTCGGTTTTCGTTTTTTTTAAATAAAACTATTTCAGTTTAAATTTGTAGGAAAATTTAGATAACTTCATTAAAATATATTATAATTTAATACTAAAATTCAGGAAAATAAAGAGTGCTCTAAATAAAATTTGTAGTTTTTCTTTTTCTTAAATAAAAATCAAACCTTTTAATACAAAAACTCTACAAAATACGCAAATATAATGACATATAATACAAAATCATTTAGCATTAAAATGTTTACTTAGTACTCGGGTTTTGCAAAATTATCGACTTTTTTCGGAAACCCTCCCATTAAAGATTTTACAGTTGCTTCTGATTCCTTTTTGAATCATGTGTTCCTTCTGCGCTTCAAATCGGACATGTTCTTGGAAATCTTTCCTGTGTTCTTCAATTCCTTTTTTACCAGAGCTCAATACCTTTCCACAGGCCGAAGTTCTGGACAGTTAGGTGGATTTGCCTCTCGTGGTACAAAAATGACATTATTCTTTGAGAACCACTCAAGTGCCTTTTTTCCATAATGGCATGATGCCAAATCGGGCCAAAAAAATGTAGTCACTCTGTGCTCTCTTAAAAAGGGTAACAACCGTTTTTGTAGGCACTCCTTTATATAAATTTCTGTGTTTATTGTGCCAGATGCCACAAATACTTTACTTCTTTTGCCACAACTGCAAATAGCTTGCCACACGAGAAACTTCTTAGGGAATTTTGTTTGTTTTTTTGTGCGAAACTCTTGCCGAACATTGCCCCGTTTATCAGCAACATAAAAATCTTGACCAGGAAGTTGAGAAAAGTCTGCCAGTACGTATGTTTCATCATCCATCACACAACAGGTGTATTTTTTTATAAAATCAGACTTCAATTTTTGCGCTCGTTTTTTTGCTTCTAAGTTCTTTATAGCATTGCGATCTGGAACCTTTTGGACTTTGTATGTCTTCAGTCCAGCATAAGCTTTGACTCTATGTGCAAAATTCGTAGAACATTTCACCGTACGAGCTGCTTTTCTTAAAGAAGTGTTAGGCACTCTTCGAAAGAGTCGCTCGACTTCTTTTGCCTTACCAATATCTGTAGGACCTTTTTTCCTCCCTGATCCAGGTTTTCTTTCAATGCTCAGGTTTTCCTTATACCGTCTGATGGCATTAGAAACCGTTCGAGGGTCAACTTTCAAATTTTTAGCTATTTTTTTAAAAGTCCATGACGGATTTTTTTGAAAAGTTTTAATTATATTTTCACGACCTTTTTTTTATCAGTCCATTTCGATTGAAATAACTATTGAAAATTAATAATTTCTAAAATAATAGTATCTGACATATCTATAGAAACTAACTTGATCAAAAAATAAATTATTTCTTGCACTATGGATAAATTTTGTCTAAAATAGTAAATGCATATTTTTTTTAGAACACTCTTTAATTCAGGTTTTTTAAATATAAGGGATTTCTTAAATAAATCTTGTTTCTTTTGGAGAAACTGCAGAGCCTTTTAGCGTGAATAATATTTGCATCCGAGCGACAAATTGCTTCAATAGTAATTTTTATAAATAGCAACGATTTTAAAGAATTTACAATTTCAAAGTCGATAGAATGAAGCAAATCTAAAGTCGACAGCATTTCTAAACTCTCATGAATACTTTGTTTTAGAAGCAGAAATCTAAGAGTAAACTTAATTCACGATTATGATGCTTTTTAAGGCTTGTTTGTAAAATATTATAACGAACTGACGAATTTTTGAAATACCGAACAGTTTTTCTTACAGCCTCTAGTTTCAAATGTATATAGGCAATTGGTTTTAAATGAGTCAAAGTTCCATCGTCGCCGTCTTCAAAATTGATATTGGCTGCTGCTCCATCTATAGTAAATACATGCTACGATGTTTGTATCAAGTGAAATATTTAACTCCATTAGCCTTTGTCTAATGGTTCCTTGCGTTTGCTTGAAATTACACGTTCCTAAAATACGGCCCAGGTTATAAAATTTACCATGAGAATCGTGAATATTTAAGTTCTTATACCGCCTTCCCCTTATACCTGTCCATTCGTCCATTGTAAACACCTTTTGCTTGTTTCATTCTTCTTCTTCATTGAATAGACAAATTACGTGCAAATTTATGATAAGCTAATGTTATTTCTGAAAAATACCAACAAAAAATTATGAAAAATAAATAGCTAAAATCGCGTTTTTTTCTACGGTTTTCGGTTTCGGTTTTGAGGCATAAAAAAGCGAGGTTTCGGTTAAAACCGAAACCGCAAAACCTAATTAAAACTGTCTAGTCTCCATTTTAGCCTTTTTATAGAGATGGGTCTGGATTCCAAGACAATATCATTTTTGGTTGTCAAATCATTATTGTACATACTGAAAAGTGTATTTCCATGAGGAACTCAAGAGCTTCAGATTCACTGGTAGCCCAACTAATAAATATAGTCTACAAAAAACAAGCTTTCTAGTTTCGTATTTCCGCATTTCCGACGATACTTTCAAATCTCCTAACTGAAACTTTATAAGGCAGCCAGTTAACGGTCCTTCGTTACAAAGACTTCGATATTAACTTTAGTAACATTGCAATATCGGGGCACCACCAAAGTGGCTTGTTATTGCTGTGACTGGCGATATGATTGGTAATAACGCAGAAGTGGCAGTTCTTGGTCAAAACTCTAAGCCCAATATACATTTGAAACTCAATGTTACTTCAACTGCATTATTGAGTGGTGTACATATTGAGGAATCAGATGCTCCTGATGTGCTGGGCATGTGAATTCAATGTGATGTTCGTTGGACAAAGCATATCTTTCAAGTGTCGAATAAAGCATTCAAGTGCCTCGGTTTTTCTAAAACGACGGTGCAAGAGATACTTCACTTCATCTGATCTCCTCACTATTTACACCACCTATATTCGACCGAAAATGGAATACAACTCTCATGTATGGGCCGGTGCCTCAAAGTCTATTATGGAGCTTCTCGACCGACTGCAGGGGAGGGCGAAAGTGCTCATCGGTGACAGTAGGGTATCCAACACTATTGATTCACTGGAGCTCTGTGGGTTGTGTCTCACTGTTCTATCGTTACTACTTTGGAATGTGCTCTAACGAAATCAGGGAACTTGTTCCCGAAACTCATTCTGTTAGAGCTCATTCCTACGTGGTCGATAGACCGGTAGAACGAACAACACACTACAATGGAAATTCGTTCCCCGCAGAAGTATTCCCTGCCAATTGTAATATAGACAAATTCAAATCAAATGTCCACAAACACTACTCCATCTATCCTCCCTCAAATAACCTATTTTCCTGGTTCCCATATAGCATAAGTAGGGGTCATCTCCTGAGTGCTGGTCCTAAATTAAAAAAAAATACTCCCTTAGCTAGAACAACACTTAATCTTTCCTTTGACTTTCTTCATTCCCTTAGATGAGAAAACCCTGTAAATCGCTGCCTCCAAGATCTTTAATTCAATCCAAGATCTTTAGTTCAAAACGATTTCTTAAATTTACTTCAGTTTTCTATTGTATATCTTTATATGAACTAAACTTTCAATATTGGCTTTTAAGTTCGCGAGTTCTTCCTTTTTTAGTCCGTGTGGTTTACAGAGTTCTTAGTTCAGTTTTTGTCTTTTGACATCTCTTTAGGTGAGGAAACCCTGTAAATCGTGGTATCCAAGATCTTTATTTCATCCAAGATCTTCAGTTCAGACCGATATTTTTTAATTTAGTTCAGTTTTCTATTTTATATCTTTATCTGAACGTAACTTTTAATAATGGCTTTAAAATTTTGGAGTTCTTCTATTTTCAGATCATGGGGTTTTCGATATGATCTTAGTTAAATGTTTAGTCATACTCCAGTATCTGGTACAACACTCAATCTTCCCTTTGTCTTTTCACATTCCTTAAGGTGAGGAAACACTGTAAATCTAGGTATCCAAGATCTTTATTTTATCCAAGATCTTCAGTTAAGCCCGATTTCTTAAATTTACCTCAGTTTTCTATATCATATTAGTTCTTTATTTGAATTAAACTTTCAATATTGGCTTTAAAATTTTCGAGTTCATCTATTTTCAGGTCGTCAGATTTCTGATGAGCTTAGTCCCATTTTTAGTAATTTTTCCTTATTTGTACAACACTTAATCTTCCTTTTGTCATTCCTTTAAGTGAGGAAACCCTGTTAATCGCGGTATCCAAGATCTTTAATTTTATCGAAGATCTTTAGTTAAGATCGATTTCTTAAATTAAGTTCAGTTTTCTATTGTATATCTTTATCTGAACTATACTTTTAATATTGGCTTTAAAATTCGGGAGTTCTTCTATTTTCAGATCGTCAGATTTCTGATGAGCTTAGTCCCATTTTTAGTCATACTCCCTTAGTACATCAATCGCAATCTTCCCTTTTGTCTTTCGTCATTTCTTAATGGGAGGAAACCCTATAAATCGCAGTAGCTACTTCACTGTTGTCACATTTGATGGGTAATGATGATGTGGTTACTCTTTTACTGCCGATATTTCCGAGTAATTGCTTACACTTTTGCAGACTTGAGTGGAAGATGAAGGTGGCGAAATGGCGTTGTATCTTGTATAAATTTTTCCGCAATATTCCCTTTGTCTTTCGTCATTTCTTAAAGGGAGGAAACCCTATAAATCGCATTGCCTACTTCACTGTTGTTACATTTGATGGGTAATGATGATGTGGTTACTCTTTTACTGCCGATATTTCCGAGTAATTGCTTACACTTTTGCAGACTTGACTGGAAGATGAATGTGGCGAAATGGGGTTGTATCTTGTATAAATTTTTTTTTTAGCGCTGATTTTTTCAGTTCTTTGTTCATCACAAGAAAATAAATTTTATGAACTTGTAGAATAAATATTGGAAAAAGAGGAGAAAATTGTTTATGAATTAAGACCATGAAATAGACAACCAGAGACATATGGAAGTAAATTAAATAGGAAAAAGTCAATGATATGATTTTCAAAGTGAAGGCTATTGATTTGAACCAAATGGACAACTTATAAAGAAAACAATAAAATTTTGGTGTCATAATATCTAAAACATTTCAATTTATTTTTATTTTTTTTTTTCATATTCTAAAGAATAATTTAAAATTCATTATTGCTAAGTGCTCGTTCGTTCGTTTGTTCCTAACTCTCCAGACAATGCAAATTTGCTTTTAAACAAATAATAACTAATTTAAATATTTACATTATTCCATCAGAGTCATTCAGTCAAGTCTGTCACTTGTACAACTAAATTATTTCGTTTTCTTGATGACATTTACCCAAATGAATTGGCATGATACCTTTTAATTTTCTTTTAATTTAAACTAATTTCATAGAGAATAGAATAATTTAATGGAAGATGTTTTACACATCAACAAGTGGAGGGATAGATATGAGTTTAGATAGACATTCATATTTGAATACGAGTACCCGTATATGGGTACTCGAGATTATAGAGTCTAGTTTTCAAATGATAAATGTGTGAGGAATTCCTTTTATGATACTTAAAGTCAAGATAAATTAAGTAATAATTGTCTAGAGAAATAAGCCAAATAATTTAATAATAGTCATATAAAATGTATTAAATGATTGTGAATGATGTTTATGATAGTGTCATGAAATAATAGAAATAATACGGTTTAGATAAATTAACCTCAATTAAGATAATGTATTACAAAAATATATTAAAAAACTAAAACTGAATTAGAATTCTCACGACATCTATGAATCAAAATTCTAATCTCTAAAAGTGATCTGATCATTTTTGTAGAAGTTTTCATTGGTAGTCTAGAATTCCTTTTTTGACAACCCTTTATGTTGCCTTAAAGTAACCATTTATAGAACCCAAGTGACGCTGTCAGTCACCATCAGTTATTTGTTAACCCTAAACTACCCAAAGCCCGTTAATGAACTTCAAACTATATTTACTGTTCGTTAAGTCAATCTAAAATTTCTGCCGCCTTAATGGATAGTTTCTGGAACTTGTTCTAAAGACATTACAGTTTTCCTGTTTTGCTTTATTAAGTTTTAAAATCAATTTATGACAGTTTCTTTGTAACAACCAAATTTTAAAACGTACGTACACTTTCTTTTTGAAACCTGATATTTCGGAATCTGGTTAATAAATCAATAACAGAAACATGTCTTTGCAATTATTTTTGTTTAAATAAAGAAAAAACTGAATAACAAACAAAAATACATTAAATACAAAACATTAATATATGTCATTAAACCAGACGTTTTGAAAAATTTCTTGATTTAGGTAAGCAACTTTTTTTATTTAACAAAAAAACTGAAGGAATTTTAGAGTTTTACACTTGAAAAGTTATTTTTTTCTGTTAAAAAACTAAATGTTAAGTACTAAATGTTAAAATATGTACATTCAAAGGTAATTTTAACACTCGAATGTTATTTTAACACTAAATGTAAATTAAACACTCAAATTTTAGTGCTTAAATTACATGTGAGTGTTAAAATTACATTTGAATGTTAAACTTACATTTACTGTAAAGTTTAACAGTTTTTGATTATGAGAATGCATTAACACTTGGACACAGACAGACAAACTTTTCTGTTTATGTAGTTTTTTTTTTTGATATTTATATTTCGATAAATAAAGAAATTGTTAAATGCCCTTGGCATTAATTTCCGTTTTCGAATGACTTTATTTTGTTTTTAAATTCAATTAAATTTTGATGTTAAAAAAATTTTCGAAGTTAAAAATTTTGCCTCTAAAATGTGTTTTTATGATTTTGAATGCTGATTTTAATACAAAATTTCTGTTTTCGAAAGAATTTACCTTAGTTTTTTATAAATATAGATTTCTGTAAATGTTCGAAAATTTTCCAAATTTTTCGAAATTGGAAATTCTACTTTAAAAATTTCTTCTTATTAGTATAAAGTTGATTTTTACACTAATTTTCTTTTTTGAAAGAATTTACCTCCTTTTTTATGAAAATTTTTGATATTCGAAAATTTTCAAAATTTTTCGAAGTTGAAAATTTTGCTTAAAAAATGTGTTTTTTTATAAATTTCTAAGGCTGAATATGGCTACAAAAAACATTAATGCCTGATTTTGAAAGAATTTACCTTCATATTTATAAAAATTTTGATGTTCGAAAATATTAAAAATTTTTCGAAGTTTAAAATTATGCTTCAAAAATGTGTGTTCATGTTTTTTAATGTTAACTTTAAGACAAATTTCTTTTTTCGAAGAATTTACCTAAATTTCTAGGTAAATTTTAATGTTCGAAAATTTTCGAAATTTTTCAAGGTTTAAAATATTACTTAAAAATTTGGTATAAAGTGATTTTTACACTCACATTCGTTTTCAAAAGAATTTACTTCTGCTTTTATGCCAATTTTTGATATTCGAAAATTTTTGAAATTTTTCGAAGTTAGAAATCTTGCTTTAAAAATGTATGCTTATGAATTTTAATGTTGAATATGACAATAAAGAACACTAATGTCTGTTTTCGCAAGAATTTACCTTAATATTCATAAAAATTTTTGATGTTCGAATATTTTGAAAATTTTTCGAAGTTTAAAATTGGCTTTAAAAATGTGTGTTCATGATTTTTTAATGTTAATTGTAATACAAATTTCAGTATTCGAAGAATTTACGTTAATTTCTAGGTAAATTTTAATGTTCGAAAATTTTCGAAATTTTGTTGAAAATTTTGCTTTAAAAACGTGTGTTTATGATTTTTGAAGGTTGAATATGACTATAAAGAACACTGATGCCTGTTTTTGCAAGAATTTACCTTCATATTCATAAACATTTTTCATGTTCGAATATTTTGAAAATTTTTCGAAGTTTAAAATTATGCTTCCAAAATGTGTGTTCATGATTTTTTAATGTTAATTGCAATACAAATTTCAGTTTTTGAAGAATTTACGTTAATTTCTAGGTAAATTTTAATGTTCGAAAATTTTCGAATATTTTCGAAAGTTGAAAATATTACTTAAAATTTGGTATAATGTTGATTTTCACACTAACTTTCGTTGTTAAAAGAATTTACTTTTGCTTTTATGCCAATTTTTGATATTCGAAAATATTTGAAATTTTTCGAAATTTGAAATTTTGCTTTAAAATTGTGTGTTTATGAATTTTTAAGGTTGAATATGACTATAAAGAACACTAATGTCTGTTTCGCAAGAATTTATCTTCATACTCATAAAAATTTTTGATGTTCGAATATTTTGAAAATTTTTCGAAGTTTGAAATTATGCTTGAAAAATGTGTGTTCATGATTTTTTTAATGTTAATTTTAACACAAATTTCTATTTTCGAAAAATGTATCTTAATTTCTAGGTAAATTTTAATGTTCGAAAATTTTCGAATACTTTAAAATTTTTCCAAAGTTGGAAATTTTACTTAAAAAATTGTTATTTATAAATTTAAAGTTGATTTTAACATTTTTTTCGGTTTTCTAAAGAATTTACCTCAATTTTTCTGCAAATTTTTGATGTTCGAAAATTTTCAAACTTTTTCGAAGTTTGAAATTTTGGCTCTCAAATTTCTTTTTATGAAAGTTGAAAATATTACTTAAAATTTGGTATAATGTTGATTTTTACACTAACTTTTGTTATTAAAAGAATTTACTTTTGCTTTTATGCCAATTTTTGATATTCGAAAATTTTTGAAATTTTTCGAAGTTGAAAATTTTGCTTTAAAAATGTGTTTTTATAAATTTCTAAGGTTGAATATGGATATAAAGAACTCTAATGTCTGTTTTCGTAAGAATTTACCTTAATATTCATTAAAATTTCTGATGTTCGAATATTTTGAAAATTTTTCGAAGTTTAAAATTATGCTTCAAAAATGTGTGTTCATGATTTTTTTAATGTTAATTTTAATACAAATTTATATTTTCGAAGAATTTACGTTAATTTCTAGGTTAATTTTAATGTTCGAAAATTTTGGAAATTTTTCGAAATTTTCCAAAGTTGGAAGTTTTACTTAAAAAAGTTGATATTTATTAATTTTAAGTTGATTTTAATATTTTTTCGATTTTCTAATGAAATAACCTTTATTTTTATGAATAATAGATTTACATAAATGTTAAATTTACATTAGCTGTTAAGTCTAACAGTTGTTATTTTAAAGGAACAGTATTGCCAATGTAGTGCTTAAATTAAAGATAAAAATGGTCGTAAAAAGTGGAAATAACATGATTTTATTAAGTAAATGATTAAAATTGCTGAAATATTAAAAGCGGCTGCTTTTAAATGATAACGTTTTCATAAAATTGTATGATAACGATAACTTTTAAGTAAATTAATGATGTTTTCAGTGATAATTAAGACTTTGTTCAAATATTAAAAAAAAAACGTTATATCAAAAAATTCTTTCAAATCCACTTTCTCTATTGAAACAAGTTTCTTTGAAATATTAGAATTAAATCCTTCGGGTTGCAGTGACAGTAAATACTGATTAGTATTTCAATATTCATTAGATTTAAGCAAATATTTATTAATTTAAATTATTCATAACCAATAAACAAGAGACAAGTATGTAAATAAATTCCTTCCAAACTCGTTGTCGTTGTTCTCGTATTATATTTTTATTTATTGTTTTTTCGAAATATTTAATTACCCACCAGTAGTTAATTGTTAGTCGTCATATTTTTCTATTATATATAATATATTTTAATATAATATGTCAAATTACTGATAAAAAAAATATTGAAATTATTAAGCATGTGGGCAATTTTTTTCACTACTAGGTTTGAAATTATAGATTACTTGTATTATTTTAATAACAGACTTATTTAAGTAAGAGGGGACTATACTGTAGATTATTGTTTATTTTATTTATTTAAAAAAAATTTATAAATTTATTTTGAAATTTGCATTTGAAACAAGTAATCTAAGAGTTATTACAAGTATTTAGAAATCACTTAAATTATATATCAAATAATTCAAAAATTTAAAACATGCAATTTTTTTGTTTGGGATTCTAAGAATTTATTGAATAATTTTTCTTAAATGAATCTTTACATTGTAAAAGTTTCGTGTAAACGAGAAGGGAGTGTCTAGATTACTAGTTTTTACTAGTTACTGATAAGATTATGACGTTCAAAAATAGCACATATCTCCTCTAGGCTTATCTCTCATTAAAGTTAACAGATCGCAATATAAATAAAAAGCGAACTTTACTCTGTTATTCAGAAAATCTAATCTAAGTTCAGAAAAAACTAATTGAAAATTTTTGAACATCAAAAATTTGCATAATAATAGTAGAAAATTCTT
Organism: Stomorhina lunata; assembly: GCA_933228675.1. Taxonomy (NCBI): domain Eukaryota; kingdom Metazoa; phylum Arthropoda; class Insecta; order Diptera; family Rhiniidae; genus Stomorhina; species Stomorhina lunata. The sequence goes on from OW121742.1 coordinate 106,386,499, forward strand.
TAAAAAACAGAAATTGATGTTAAAATTAACGTTTAAAATCATAACCAGAAATTTGAGAGGCAAAATTTTAAACTTCGGAAAAAATAAAAATTTTTCGAACATCAAAAATTTGCAGAAAATTTAATTAAATTCTTTTGAAAACCGAAAAAATGTTAAAATAAATTTTAAATTAATAAATACCAATTTTTGAAGTGAAATTTTCAACTTTGGAAAATTTCGAAACTATTCGAAAATTTTCGAACATTAAAATTTATCTAGAAATTAATGTAAATTCTTTGAAAACAGAAATTTGTGTTAAAATTAACATTAAAAAAATCATGAGCACACATTTTTGAAGCAAATTTTAAACTTCGAAAAAATTTTAAAATATTCGAACATTAAAAATGTTTATGAATATGAAGGAAAATTCTTACGAAAACAGGCATTAATGTTCTTTATAGTCATAAACAACATTAAAATTCATAAACACACATTTTTAAACCAAAATTTCTGACTTCGAAAAATTTTGAAAATTTTCGAATATCAAAAATTGACATAAAAATAAAAGTAAAGTCTTTAGAAAACGAAAATTATTAAAAAAAAAAACGAAAATTATTTAAAAAATTTATTTAAAAAAGTAGACATTTTTAAATAAAAATTTCCAATTTCGAAAAATGTTGAAAATTTTTCGAACATTTATAGAAATCTCTATTTATAAAAAAACTAAGGTAAATTCTTTCGAAAATATAAATTTTTATTAAAACAAGCATTAAAAGTCATAAAAACACATTTTTAAAGCAAAATTTGTAACTTCGAATTTTTTCGAAGTTAAAACATTTTTAAAATATTTATTTATTTATTTATTTATTTATTTATTTGTTGAACATTAAATTTTTGTTATAAAAATAAATTAAAAGTCGTTAAAGCAGGTGAAAATCACAAACAAAATCTAATTTTTATAGGTTTTTGAAAAAAATTGTCAACTTTGAAAATTTTCAAAATTTTCGAACATCAAAAATTTTGCATAACAATAGCAGAAATTTCTTAAAAAAAAAACAGATATTATTATTAAAATTAAAGTTTAAATTCATAAACAGAAGTTTTAGACGCGAAATTTTAAACTTCGAAGATGATTAAAATTTTTTCGAACATCAAAAAATTGCATAAAATTGAATGTAAATTCTTTAGAAAACCGAAAAAAAAAATGTTAAAATCAACTTTAAATTAATAAATACCAATTTTTGAAGTAAAATTTCTAAATTTTTAAAAATTTTGAAAATGTTCGAAAATTTTCGTACATTGAAATTTACTTAGAAATTAATGTAAATTCTTCAAAAAAACAGAAAATTGTGTTAAAATTAACATTAAAAAATCATGCCCACACATTTTTGAAGCATATTTTAAACTTCGAAAAATTTTCAAAATATTCGAACATCAAAATTTTTATGAATATGTAGTTAAATTCTTTCGAAAACAAACATTAGTATTCTTTATAATCATAATCAACATTAAAATTCATAAACACACATTTTTTAAAGCAAATTTTCCTAATTCGAAAATTTTCGAATATCAAAAATTAGCATTAAAATAAAAGTAAATTCTTGCGAAAACGAAAATTAGTGTAAAAATCAACTTTGTATTAATAAGTAGACATATTTAAAGTAAAATTTCCAATTTCGAAAAATTTTGAAAATTTTCGAACATTTAGAGAAATCTATATTTATATAAAAACTAAGGCAAATTCTTTCGAAAAAAAAGAAATTTGTACTAAAGTCAGCATTAAAAATCATAATAACATATTTTTAAAGCAAAATTTTAAACTTCGAAAAATTTCGAAAATATTCGAATATCAAAAATTGTCATAAAAATGAAAGTGCTTAGTCCTGATAGCATGTATCAAGCTAAGCCTTATTACTTGTCGATAGAGTTTTACAACTAACTTCAATATAATTCTTAACATTACTGTTAAACTGTTTACAGAACTCTGTTGACTACAGAACTCTGTTGGCTACAGCAGAGTTCTGATAGCATTTATCAAGCTAAGCCTTATTACTTACCGATAGAGTTTTACAACTAACTTCAATATAATGCTTAACATTACTGTTAAACTGTTTACAGAACTCTGTTGACTACAGCAAAATTGTCACTTCCTAAAAGTAAGGTTTTTGTCTTTGCTAGTTAAATACGAAATGATTATATATAAACTAGACTTTTTAGAAATTTTCAATTTTTGCCATTAAAGGACTCGATTCACTCTCAACAGATTTATCGTTTTAATTTTTAATAATAATGAAGTCCGAAGTGGTATAATAAATATCTCGAAATTCTATATAAAACATGTAGAATTTGAATTTGAATTTTTTCATATAATTTATTTATAAAATGTCATAAAAAAGTAAATGGTATATCTCAATAAATTTTTTGTGCTATGTCTCAATATTTTTCAAAATATTTTAAACACATGATTTGCATGTTATTTGACAACTAATTACATTAAATATCGGGTGTTTTTTTATTGAGGTATAGAACTTTAAGTTGGCATCACTTTTTTAACTGGCGGCCATTTTGTCAGCTGTCAAGTGATTAATATTTAGTTTGATTTGCCATTTCATCATGAACAGGTTGACAAAAGAACAACGCTTGCAAATCGTGCAAATTTATTTCGAAAATAATGGTTCAGTTCGCGAAGTTTACCGCAAGCTTCGTCCATTTTATGGTCGACATAATCGTCCATCAGAGCAATTAATTCGGTTAACCATGGATCGTTTTCGCACTACGTTTACTCTATGTGATAATACGCATCCGCAGCGACGTCGAACAGTGCGCACCGAAGAAACAATTGCCGCTAAATGAATCGATTCGCCACCGTGCACAGCAATTGGAGCTTTGTCCATCAACTTTATGGAAGATTTTGCGCAAAGATCTTGGCTTGCGACCTTACAAGATCCAGCTTGTGCAAGAATTAAAGCCGCGAGACCATGCAATGCGTCGTGATTTTGGTGTATGGGCCGAAAATGAGATTGATCTCGATGCTGATTTTCATCGCAAAATTTTGTTCAGTGATGAGGCTCATTTTTGGTTGAATGGCTACGTCAACAAGCAAAATTGCCGCATTTGGAGTGAAGAGAATCCACATGAGACCCTTGAGACGCCATTACATCCACAGAAACTGACTGTTTGGTGTGTTCTATGGGCTAGTGGAGTCATTGGGCCATACTTCTTCCGAAATAATGCTGGAGAGTCAGTTACCATAAATGGAGACCGGTATAGAGCCATGATAACCGACTATCTTGTTCCCCAATTGGATGGCATGAATGTGGATGAGTTGTGGTTCCAACAAGACGGCGCTACATGCCACACAGCGCAAGTCACAATTGATTTATTGAAGGAAACATTCGATGAGCGCATAATTTCGCGGAATGGACCTGTCAATTGGCCACCAAAATCGTGCGATTTGACACCACTGGATTATTTTCTTTGGGGATATGTGAAGTCGCTCGTCTACGCCAACAAACCAGAAACGTTAGGGGACTTGGAAGCCAACATTCGTGGCGTTATTGCCAACATACGGCCCCATATGCTCGAAAAAGTAGTTGAAAATTGGACCTGTAGAATTGGCTTTATTCGAGCCAGCCGCGGCGGCCACATGCCCGAAATCATATTTAAACATTAATGGCATAAAATTATCCTTCCAATAAAGCCAAATTGATGGACATTAAAATGATTTTCTTGTGTTTTATTTCAATTCGAAGTTCTATACCTCTAAAAAACATTAAATAAATAAATGACTTTTTAGTTTTTTTTTTTGTAATAAATAACATGGCTTTTGTTTTAATGATGAAAAAAAAATTCAATTATAAATTTAACAACATTATTTAAATGTTTCAAATCTAAACATTTGATAAACAATTCAAAACCTAAGGGGTTTAGAATTTACCTGAAGCAAATTCTATGAAAAGAAGCTGTCAAAAAATTTATACAAATTCCACTAGTTTTGAAGACATTCTTTCACTTTAAAACTGCTGGGGGCATATTTAGCATCAACAATAACATTATTTGACATTTCGATCTTTCTTTTAACAGTGTAAAAAACATTACTCTTACATAGACATTAATTGCTACACACAGTCACTTGTACCTTTACATGAGCGAGCATGTAAATTACCATTTTTTATTTCGCTCTTATCAATAAATTTTGTTTTGTACATTTTTTTTATTGCAAATATTACCAATTACCAGTTTAAAAAAATACACGTCAAATGGAAAAAAATTTCCATTAATTTAAAAAAGAAAAGACAATAACAAACAACACAGCAGCTTTCCTCTTTGAATGTAAACAAACAAGACATGGCAACGTTGTATCAACAAACAAAAAAGTTATGGCAACATTGTGTCAGCAAAACAATGTTGCCATTACAAAATGATACTAAGTAATGTTTGATAACCATAAAAAAGAAGTAAACGAAAAATTTCAAGTTAATTAAAAGTGTTTTTGCTTCAACATTAATATTCAATATTCATAATTAGATTTGTACTATTTTTTATTTGTATTAATATTCTTGATAACAATTTTTAGTTGCTTTTATTAAAAATACTTTAAAATTTATTATCAAAAATATTTAACCCTGAATAATAGGAATGAACTTACGTTTCTTCTAGTTTACTCATGTTGGTTCAATCACCTTAAATGGGGCCATACACAAGTAATTTCATTGTCACCAAAGTGATAAAAACCGTATATATAGTTTTGTAAAAGAGGGCGGAAATACTTCGTAGTATTTCTTTATTTTTGGATATTTTTTGGTGGGAACAGTCAGGGGGAATTAAGTAAGAGCACTAGTATTTTAGGAATAGAAAAACGTTGAATAATTTCTTTAATGCTAAATAATTTCAGACTGTGCCAAGAACCTTAGGATATTTCTGGGCTAAAAGCTAAAATTTAAACTTCAAATCATAGACAAAGCTAAAACGGCGTTATATCGTTAAGAGGACAATTGGGAAACATTGGGGATTGAAACCTAACAGTGTTCACTGATGCTGGTGGACAATACCACTGTCTCATGTCCTCATAATAGTTAGGAAAAGATCAGGTGTAGAGTACCACAAGTTCAAAACATAATAAAGCAAAGAAATATGTTTTAATATCAAAGAATCACGCTTTATTGGAAACAAAATTTTATGAAATTAATGTTTAAATATGATTTCTCACATGTGATTCGTAGAAGGCGCAATCTGGAAAACCAAGATCACCAACTTTTCGCTGCATTTGCAGCCGCATTTCGTCAATAACTCTACGAATGTTGATTTATCGACGTCGCGACGTAGACAAAGTGACTTAACCCCAAAGAAAATGATCCAATGGGGTTAAATCACACGATCTTGGCGGCCGATTATTTATGCTTTCATCGAAAAATAAAATTTTGAATAAAAATTTTTTTTAACATTTTTTTTTTTTATAAGGCGATCGCCAACTTTTCTATAAAAAATTAAGGCGATCGCCAATTTTTCTAAAGAAAACTAAGGCGATCCCCAACTTTTCTATAGAAAATTAAGGCGATCGCCAACCTTTCTATAGGAAATTAAGGCAATCGCCAACTTTTCTATAGAAAATTAAGGTGATCGCCAACTTTTCTATAGAAAATTAAGGCGATCGCCAACTTTAAAAGAAAATTAAGGCGATCGCCAACTTTTCTAAAGAAAATAAAGGCGATTGCCAACTTTTCTAGAGAAAATAACGGCAATCGCAAACTTTTCTAAAGAAAATAAAGGTGATCGCCAACTTTTCTATAAAAAATTAAGGCAATCGCCAACTTTTCTATAGAAAATAAAGGCGATCGCCTACTTTTCTATAGAAAATTAAGGCGATCGTTAACTTTTCTATAGAAAATTAAGGCGATCGCCAACTTTTTGAAAGAAAATTAAGGCGATCGCCAACTTTTCTATAGAAAACTAAGGCGATCGCCAACTTTTCTATAGAAAATTAAGGCGATCGCCAACTTTAAAAGAAAATTAAGGCGATCGCCAACTTTTCTAAAGAAAATAAAGGCGATTGCCAACTTTTCTAGAGAAAATAACGGCGATCGCAAACTTTTCTAAAGAAAATAAAGGTGATCGCCAACTTTTCTATAAAAAATTAAGGCAATCGCCAACTTTTCTATAGAAAATAAAGGCGATCGCCTACTTTTCTATAGAAAATTAAGGCGATCGTTAACTTTTCTACAGAAAATTAAGGCGATCGCCAACTTTTTGAAAGAAAATTAAGGCGATCGCCTACTTTTCTATAGAAAATTAAGGCGATCGTTAACTTTTCTATAGAAAATTAAGGCGATCACCAACTTTTTGAAAGAAAATTAAGGCGATCGCCAACTTTTCTATAGAAAATTAAGGCGAACGCCAACTTTTCTATAGAAAATTAAGGCGATCGCCAACTTTTCTATAGAAAATTAAGGCGATCGCCTACTTTTCTAAAGAAAATTAAGGCGATCGCCAACTTTTCTATAGAAAAGAAAAGGCGATCCAACTTTTCTATAGAAAAGAAAAGGCGATCGCCAACTTTTCTATAGAAAAGAAAAGGCGATCGCCAACTTTTCTATAGAAAACTAAGGCGATCGCCAACTTTTCTATAGAAAACTAAGGCGATCGCCAACTTTTCTATAGAAAACTAAGGCGATCGCCAACTTTTCTATAGAAAACTAAGGCGATCGCCAACTTTTCTATAGAAAACTAAGACGATCGCCAACTTTTCTATAGAAAACTAAGGCGATCGTTAACTTTTCTACAGAAAATTAAGGCGATCGCCAACTTTTTGAAAGAAAATTAAGGCGATCGCCTACTTTTCTATAGAAAATTAAGGCGATCGTTAACTTTTCTATAGAAAATTAAGGCGATCACCAACTTTTTGAAAGAAAATTAAGGCGATCGCCAACTTTTCTATAGAAAATTAAGGCGAACGCCAACTTTTCTATAGAAAATTAAGGCGATCGCCAACTTTTCTATAGAAAATTAAGGCGATCGCCTACTTTTCTAAAGAAAATTAAGGCGATCGCCAACTTTTCTATAGAAAAGAAAAGGCGATCCAACTTTTCTATAGAAAAGAAAAGGCGATCGCCAACTTTTCTATAGAAAAGAAAAGGCGATCGCCAACTTTTCTATAGAAAACTAAGGCGATCGCCAACTTTTCTATAGAAAACTAAGGCGATCGCCAACTTTTCTATAGAAAACTAAGGCGATCGCCAACTTTTCTATAGAAAACTAAGGCGATCGCCAACTTTTCTATAGAAAACTAAGACGATCGCCAACTTTTCTATAGAAAACTAAGACGATCGCCAACTTTTCTATAGAAAACTAAGGCGATCGCGAACTTTTCTATAGAAAACTAAGACGATCGCCAACTTTTCTATAGAAAATTAAGGCGATCTCCAACTTTTCTAAAGAAAATAAAGGTGATCGCCAGTTTTCTATAGAAAAGTTGGCGATCGCCTTAATTTTCTATAGAAAAGTTGGCGATCGCCTTAATTTTCTATAGAAAACTGGCGATCGCCTTAGGTTTCTATAGAAAAGTTGGCGATCGCCTTAGTTTTCTCCAGAAAAGTTGGCGATCGTTTTAGTTTTCTTTAAAAAAGGTCGAGATCCCCTCAGTTTTTTTAAAAAAATGTTTCCAACTTAGATTTAGTTATTACCATCAAATATTTTGTTTATCATTTCAAAATCTTTCCAACGCTAATTGCAATATTAAGTGCATTGAATTTTAATTTCAAATTCCCAGTCATTAAACAAACCATAACGAAATCGTTTAACACCCGCATTATCATCGAGTCAAAGCACTGACATGTGAGCCGCCTTTAGCGATTCGATATGATATGTTTGTTTGACTTACGTGTTTATTTTATTATTATTTAATTTATTAATTTAACTGTTAAACAAATTAATTTGTTTAACTGCCAAGTTTTTGGGCAAAAAATTAAAACACGTGATAAATTTTTTTGTTAATTTAGCGAAATTTGCATACGAGTAAAATTTTGCACTTGAAATTAACACAAATGATCTAATTTAAACGTCAACGATAACAATATTGAACAAGTGCCAAAAAAGAAGTTTCAAAAGAAATTAGGAGGTGTGTGAAGACGTTAATAAAGACACGTAGTAAATTGTTAAAATATTAATGAAAATGTTTTATATTTTTTAAAGATAAGAGCGATCGCTTAAGTTTTCTATAAAAATGTTAGCGATTGCCACAGTTTACTATAGAAAAGCTAGATCGCGTATGTTTTCTATAAGAAATTTAACAATCGTCTAAGTTATCCAATATCGCGTTAGTGTTTTTTATAGAAAATTTCAAAATCGACATATTTTTCTAAGAAAATTTCAAAATCGCACTAGTTTTCATTAAAAAATTCGCAATAGCTTTAGATTTCTCTAGAAAAGTTGACGATCGCATTTGTTTTTCTATAGGATAATTGTTTTCTATAGAAAAATTGGCGATCGCCCTAAGTTTCTCTACAAAGATGCTAACATAACCTCACAAACCTGTCAAAATATACTATAAGACTTGGCAGCACTGTTGGCTGGCAAAATTTGTAAACAAGAGAGCTGCCATATCAAATGAATTTTTGTAAGGCAAATTTACATACTTTCAAAGATATTTTTTCATTTATCTTTTGATCTTGACAACTATTTTTTCCATTCAAATTTCTGACCTAAATTCGTTTGGCAAACATTTTAAATTTAAACTTATCAACGATTAGCGATTAAATCTATTAACTAAAATGCAAATTCATTAACTTAACAATGGACTTTGCTTCACAGAAAATAAAATTGTGGAAATTGTACTGTGAACTTAAAATTCAAAATTTGTTTATAAATTTTATGAGAGATAAGCTAATAATACGTAATAAAAATGTTAAGGCTATCGCCAACTTTTTGAGAGAAAACTAAGGCGATCACTAATTCATTTATTAAAACTTAAAGGGATCTTGAACTTCTTTAAGAAAATTAAGGAGATCTTCAACTTTTCTATTAAAAATAAGGCGGTCTTGAAGTTTTCCGAATATTACTAAGGCGATCTTCAGTTTTTCTATAGGAAACTAAGCTTTTTGAAGAAATCTAAGGCGATCTACAATTTTCTATAAAAAGCTAAGACGATCTTGAATATTGCCATAGAAAACTATCAAATAAGGGCGATGTTGAACTTTTTCTATAGCAAACTAGGGCGATCTTGAACTTTTCTTTTAGCACATGTTTTTTTTTTTAATTTATTACCCTTTCATTATATTTATGAATGTCTGTTCTATTTTTTCCCTTCATTTGTTTTTTCTTCAAATATTGTATAATAATATTATCTAATTTTATATTTCTATGATTAGGTAATTTATATTTAAAAATAAAAGTTTAAAAACACTAAAAAAAAGTACAATAAAAAAAGAAAAAAACAATATTTGTTATGTTATCTTGACATTGGCCCTGATTTTTGCTGGTGTTTGCCGCTTGTTTTACGTAAATTTTTATTTAAATTTTAACAAAAATAAATATTTGGAACGTTATTTTAATAAAGTGTATTTGAATACTCAAAAGAAATTTAATTAATAACATTATCTATAGAAAACTAAGACTTTTCTGTAGAAATTTCCTATAGAAAACTAAGGCGATCTTGAACTTTTCTATAGGAAACTAAGGCGATCTTGAACTTTTCTATAGGAAACTAAGGCGATCTTGAACTTTTCTATAGCAGACTAAGGCGATCTTGAACTTTTCTAAAGAAAACTAAGGCGATCTTGAACTTTTCTATAGGAAACTAAGGCGATCTTGAACTTTTCTATAGGAAACTAAGGCGATCTTGAACTTTTCTAAAGAAAACTAAGGCGATCTTGAACTTTTCTATAGCAGACTAAGGCGATCTTGAACTTTTCTATACAAAACTAAGGCGATCTTGAACTTTTCTATAAAAACTAAGGCGATCTTGAACTTTTCTATTAAAAACTAAGGCGATCTTGAACATTTCTATAGAAAACTAAGGCGATCTTGAACTTTTATATAGGAAACTAAGGCGATCGCCAACTTTTCTATAGAAAACTAAGGCGATCTTGAACTTTTCTATAGAAAACTAAGGCGATCTTGAACTTTTCTATAGAAAGCTAAGGCGATCTTGAACTTTTCTATAGGAAACTAAGGCGATCTTGAACTTTTCTATACAAAACTAAGGCGATCTTGAACTTTTCTATAGGAAACTAAGGCGATCTTGAACTTTTCTATAGCAGACTAAGGCGATCTTGAACTTTTCTATACAAAACTAAGGCGATCTTGAACTTTTCTATAAAAACTAAGGCGATCTTGAACTTTTCTATTAAAAACTAAGGCGATCTTGAACATTTCTATAGAAAACTAAGGCGATCTTGAACTTTTATATAGGAAACTAAGGCGATCGCCAACTTTTCTATAGAAAACTAAGGCGATCGCCAACTTTTCTATAGAAAACTAAGGCGATCGCCAACTTTTCTATAGAAAACTAAGGCGATCGCCAACTTTTCTATAGAAAACTAAGGCGATCGCCAACTTTTCTATAGAAAACTAAGGCGATCGCCAACTTTTCTATAGAAAACTAAGGCGATCGCCAACTTTTCTATAGAAAACTAAGGCGATCGCCAACTTTTCTATAGAAAACTAAGGCGATCGCCAACTTTTCTATAGAAAACTAAGGCGATCGCCAACTTTTCTATAGAAAACTAAGGCGATCGCCAACTTTTCTATAGAAAACTCAGGCGATCGCCAACTTTTCTATAAAAAGCTAAGGCGATCGCCAACTTTTCTATAAAAAACTAAGGCGATCGCCAACTTTTCTATAGAAAAATAAAGTGATCTTTAACTTTTCTATAGAAAACTTAGGCGACGATTTAGAACTGATCCAGAAAAATCTAGTTAAATATCTTTTCCAAACGGAAGTAATCTAAATATTTTCATGCCAAACAACTGATCGTGTTATCTTTTGATCATTATGACGGTTTAGTCATTGTCCCGGAACTAAATAATTTGATGTAAAACAACAATAATTAGCAGTAAATTGTAAGTTTTCTAATGATCACTGATCGTTCTCTATTGATTTCGTTCAAAATAAATAATTTAATAAGCAAACAATAAAAAAATAAATTAAATTTATAACTGAAAACTAAATCAATTATCCACAATTTCCAATCTATTATAAATTTTAAACAATATATTGTTCAAAAGTGATTGAAAACCCCAAATTAGATCGCGTGTTTTCAATAGTTATTTAAAATAAAACTGATCTTTTTCTGATTATAATTTATTGTTATTTTGAAAAAAGTGTAAAAAATGAAATAAAGCCTTTTAAATTTTGAAAATAATACAACTTAATATCCAAACAATAAAGAAGATAAATTTATACTAAAAGTGCTATAAACTTATAGCTATTTAGAATTATTTAAATAGTCATTATAGTTGAATATATCACGATTGATGGAGATCATGATCATAACAAATTAGAATTTTAGAAAAATAAAATAGTGATAGATTTAAAGTGAAATTAAGTGGAAACTATGAATAAATGATGAAATGAATTTTTTTTATATTATTTCAAGTTCAAGATTGCCTTAGTTTACTATAGAAAAATTCAAGATCGCTTTAGTTTTCTATTTAAGAGATCATGATCACCTGAAATTTCTATAGAAAAGTTGGCGATCGCCTTAGTTTTCTATAGAAAAGATCAAGATCTCCTTAGTTTACTATAGAAAAGTTCAAGATCGCCTTAGTTTTCTATAGAAAAGTTGGCGATGGCCTGAGTTTTCTGTAGAAAAGTTGACTATCACCTTAGTTTTCTATAAAAAAGTTGAAGATCGTCGTAGATTCCTATAGAAAAGTTCAAAAGTTTTCTATAGAAAAGTTGGCGATCGCCTTCGTTCTCAATAGAAAAGTTCAAGATCGCCTTAGTTATCTATAAAAAAGGCAATCGCTATATTTTTCTATATGAGGGTTGGCGATCGCCTTAGTTTTCTATAAAAAAGTTGGCGATCGCCGTAGTTTTCTTTAAAAAAGTTGGTGATCGCATTAGTTTTTAATAGAAAAGTAGGAGATCGCCTTAGTTTACTATAGAAAAGTTCAAGATCGCCTTTGTTATCTATAAAAAGTTCAAGATCGTCTTAATTTTCTATAAAAAAGTTGGCGATCGCCTTAGTTTTCTGTAGAAAAGTTGGCGATCGATATAGTTTTCTATAGAAAAGTTGGCGATCGACTTAGTTTTCTATAGAAAAGTTGGCGGTCGCCTTAGTTTTCTATAGAAAAGTTGGCGATCGCCTTAGTTTTCTATAGAAAAACCTTAGTTTTCTATAGAAAAGTTGGCGATCGCCTTAGTTTTCTATAGAAAAGTTGGCGGTCGCCTTAGTTTTCTATAGAAAAGTTGGCGATCGCCTTAGTTTTCTATAGAAAAGCCTTAGTTTTCTATAGAAAAGTTGGCGGTCGCCTTAGTTTTCTATAGAAAAGTTGGCGATCTCCTTAGTTTACTATAGAAAAGTTCAAGATCGCCTTAGTTTTCTATAGAAAAGTTGGCGGTGGCCTGAGTTTTCTGTAGAAAAGTTGACTATCACCTTAGTTTTCTATAAAAAAGTTGAAGATCGTCGTAGATTCCTATAGAAAAGTTCAAAAGTTTTCTATAGAAAAGTTGGCGATCGCCTTCGTTCTCAATAGAAAAGTTCAAGATCGCCTTAGTTATCTATAAAAAAGGCAATCGCTATATTTTTCTATATGAGGGTTGGCGATCGCCTTAGTTTTCTATAAAAAAGTTGGCGATCGCCGTAGTTTTCTTTAAAAAAGTTGGTGATCGCATTAGTTTTTAATAGAAAAGTAGGAGATCGCCTTAGTTTACTATAGAAAAGTTCAAGATCGCCTTTGTTATCTATAAAAAGTTCAAGATCGCCTTAGTTTTCTGTAGAAAAGTTGGCGATCGATATAGTTTTCTATAGAAAAGTTGGCGATCGCCTTAGTTTTCTATAGAAAAGTTGGCGGTCGCCTTAGTTTTCTATAGAAAAGTTGGCGATCGCCTTAGTTTTCTATAGAAAAGTTGGCGATCGCCTTAGTTTTCTATAGAAAAGTTGGCGATCGCCTTAGTTTTCTATAGAAAAGTTGGCGATCGCCTTAGTTTTCTATAGAAAAGTTGGCGATCGCCTTAGTTTTCTATAGTAAAGTTGGCGATCGCCTTAGTTTTCTATAGAAAAGTTGGCGATCGCCTTTGTTATCTATAGAAAAGTTCATGATCGCCTAAGTTTATTATAGAAAAATTCAAGATCGCCTTAGATGTCTACAGAAAAGTTATCGATCGCCTAATTTTTGAACTTTGGCAACTCTCTTCAAAAATAGGAAAAACGTGTCATCTTCTCACTTGAAACGTGAAGAAAAATCAATCATACGATTTTATTTATTTTACACCAAAACAAAATAATTTTCTAATTTAAACAATTAGTGGAGAAATGAATTTCATAAATAAATTCTGGCGTCCTTTACTATAAATAACTGTGAAACTAAATTAATAGAAAAAATAAAAATATTAAAAATAAATTGTTTATTGATTAAATTTCAATAACAAACTAATATTTATTAAAAATCTTGATGACTAGACTCTAGAAAACTGACACGTTTTTTTCACAAAAAAACGTTATTTTTTGATTTATGAAAAAGTTTTTCTAAAGTGTCAGTTTCTAAATATTTTTCCTTAATTTTCTAAATTTATTTTACTATGATTTCAATTAAATAAGTATCAATTAAAAACCTAGTAAAAATAACTGAGTTTTTTGTTTAAACAATCAATGATTTTTATTATTTTTTTTTTTTTGTACATAAAATTCTAGCAAATAAAATTTTTTAATAAACAAATAAATAAAAATAAGTTTTCAGCAAAAAATTTAACTTGTGTCAAGATTTTTTTGAGTCGTAGCAAAAAAAGGGGTCAATACTTTAGAGCAAATGACGTAAATGACTAGAGAAAAAATATACTCGTGACACAATTTTAATACCAAATATGAAACAAAAGTTTGGAAACGGTGTAATTTTTACATGTTTTAATTGATCGCTAACTTTTCTATAGAAATTTAAGGCGATCGCCACCTTTTCTATATAAAACTAAAGCGATCGACAACTTTTTTTATAGAAAACTAAAGCGATCGCCAACTTTTTTAAAGAAAACTAACTTTTCTAAAGAAAATTATATCGATCGCCAACTTTTCTATAGAAAACTTAAGCGATCGCTAAGTTTTTTATAGAAAACTTAAGCGATCGCCAAATTTTCTATAGAAAACTTAAGCGATCGCCAACTTTTCTATAGAAAACTTAAGCAATCGCCAATTTTTCTATAGAAAACTTAAGCGATCGCTCTTTTCAACTTTTCCTTGGAAAACTAAGGCGATCTTGAACTTTTGTATTAAAAACTAAGGCGATCGCCAGCTTTTCTATAGAAAAATAAGGCGATCGCCAACTTTTCTATACAAAAGTTAAGCGATCGCCATCTTACTTAAGCGATCTTGAACTATTCTGTAGAAACTATAGCGATCGCCAACTTTTGTATAGAAAACTATAGCGATCGCCAACTTTTGTATAGAAAACTATAGCGATCGCCAACTTTTCTGTACAAAATTATAGCGATCCACAACTTTTCTATAAAAAACTATAGCGAGCGCCAACGTTTCTATAGAAAACTATAGCTATCGCCAACTTTTCTATAGAAAACTATAGCGATCGCCAACTTTTGTATAGAAAACTATAGGATCGCCAACTTTTCTATAGAAAACTATAGCGATCTCCAACTTTTCTATAGAAAACTTGAATTTTCAATTGTAAATTAAAACGATCTTGTACTTTTTTTATGGAAAACTCAGGCGTTCTTGAACTGTTATATATATATAGAAAACTAAGGCGATCGCCAACTTTTCTATACAAAATTAATACGAGTTTAAACTTTTCTATAGAAAACTTAAGCGATCTACAACTTTTCTATAGAAAACTTAAGCGATCGCCAACTTTTCTATAGAAAACTTAAGCGATCGCCAACTTTTCTATAGAAAACTTAAGCGATCGCCAACTTTTCTATAGAAAACTTAAGCGATCGCCAATTTTTCTATAGAAAACTTAAGCGATCGCCAACTTTTCTATAAAAAACTTAAGCGATCGCCAACTTTTCCATAGAAAACTAAGGCGATAGCCAACTTTTCTATAGAAAACTAAGGCGATCGTCAACTTTTCTATAAAAAATTAAGGTGATCGCCAACTTTTCTATAGAAAACTAAGGCGATCGCCAATTTTTCTATAGAAAACTAAGGCGATCACCAACTTTTCTATAGAAAACTAAGGCGATCGCCAACTTTTCTATAGAAAACTGTAGCTATCTCCAGCTTTTCTATAAAAAACTATAGCGATCGCCAACGTTTCTATAGAAAACTATAGCGATCGCCAACTTTTCTATAGAAAACCATAGCGATCGAAAAATTTTGTATAGAAAACTATAGGATCGCCAACTTTTCTATAGAAAACTATGGCGATGTCCAACTTTTCTATAGAAAACTTGAACTTTTCAATAGTAAACTAAGGCGATCTTGAACTTTTCTATACAAATTAAAACGATATTGTACTTTTTTTATGGAAAACTCAGGCGTTCTTAAACTGTTTTATAGGAAAATAAGGCGATCTTGAACTTTTCTATATAAAATTAAGACGATCTTGTACTTTTTTTATAGAAAACTAAGGAGATCACCAACTTTTCTATAGAAAACTAAGGCGATCGCCAAATTTTTTTATAGAAAACTAAGGCGATCGCCAACTTTTCTATACAAAATTAATACGAGCTTGAACTTTTCTATAGGAAACTAAGGCGATATTGAACTTTTCTATAGAAAACTAAGGCGATCGCCAACTTTTCTATACAAAATTAATACGAGCTTGAACTTTTCTATAGGAAACTAAGGCGATATTGAACTTTTCTATAGAAAACTAAGGCGATCGCCAACTTTTCTATAGAAAACTAAGGCGATCTTGAATATGTAAAAACATTTTCTTTTACAAACTGTTTATGCATTTCAAAAGCAGTGTGTGAAAATCTCCAAATACTATAAAAAAAACTTTTGTCACATGTTTAAAAGAAATAATTGATATAGGAAAACGGGAAAGGGGGAAGAGATTCCCAAATCATGATAATTATGTCTATTTACACTGGCAATGAAAAGTTAAAACCTGTTTTTTTTTCTTTTTTTTTGTGACACTTTTTGGTGTTAGAAAAAAGCTTTAAAGAAGCAGGGTGGGGTATATAAAAGTCGTGTCAGACTAAAAATATTAAACAAACCAAACAGAAACTCCATAAATCAAGTTCAATGTTATTAAATATTCCAAATATGACAAAATTATGCAATTAGTTTTTTGTTATACATAAATTTTGCATTTGAAAGTTAAAAATTTTGAAGATAAAAACAAAAAATTTGAATATTTTAAACATAATTTCAATACATAAACATTTCTTTTAACATTTTGAAAACTAATTTTATTTTTCTTTTTATTTTTTTTCAGTTATAATTAAATTTAGTTCAATATGGAGATGTAAGTATTCTATTTCAAAATTGTTTTACTAAAATTAAGAAATATCGGAAGCCCTATATTCAGAACTTAAGAATTGGTCATATACCTCTTCATGTTATAGCGAATATCGGCTTTCTTTACTTCATTTAAATCGAAATTTATTACTAGCATTTTTAAAAAATATTGATTTTTCTTACCTTTTCTTTTCCCTTTTTCTAGTGAGGCGGGTGAGAGAGCGCCCCAGTCAGAGTGCAGCAAAGTCTCGACATTTATTGCCAACCACTGGAAGGGTCTAGTTGTATTTTTAGTGCCTTTATTATGTTTACCAGTGATGATTATGAATAATACGCCTGTAAGTAGAAAATTCGGCATACGACCGAAATTATTGACGATATATATACTGGACTTACTTAAGAACTACAATTGTTATTTATATTGAAAATTTACGATGAAAATTTTTGACTATATAACGAAGTATGATTGAAATTTTGAACTATATAAAACTACAATAGAAAATTTTGGACTATGTTCTTTTCTATTGCATATAAAGAATGTCGACCGAAATTTCGGGATATACGTGCATATATAAAACTAAGACCAAAGACTCTTTTATATCGGGTGTTTTTTATTGAGGTATAGAACTTTAAGTTGGCATCACTTTTTTAACTGGCGGCCATTTTGTCAGCTGTCAAGTGATTAATATTTACTTTGGTTTGCCATTTCATCATGAACAGGTTGACAAAAGAACAACGCTTGCAAATCGTGCAAATTTATTTCGAAAATAATGGTTCAGTTCGCGAAGTTTACCGCAAGCTCCGTCCATTTTATGGTCGACATAATCGTCCATCAGAGCAATTAATTCGGTTAACCATGGATCGTTTTCGCACTACGTTTACTCTATGTGATAATACGCATCCGCAGCGACGTCGAACAGTGCGCACCGAAGAAACAATTGCCGCTGTAGAGCAAAGTGTTGAAGAGGACCCGAATGAATCGATTCGCCACCGTGCACAGCAATTGGAGCTTTGTCCATCAACTTTATGGAAGATTTTGCGCAAAGATCTTGGCTTGCGACCTTACAAGATCCAGCTTGTGCAAGAATTAAAGCCGCGAGACCGTGCAATGCGTCGTGATTTTGGTGTATGGGACGAAAATGAGATTGATCTCGATGCTGATTTTCATCGCAAAATTTTGTTCAGTGATGAGGCTCATTTTTGGTTGAATGGCTACGTCAACAAGCAAAATTGCCGCATTTGAAGTGAAGAGAATCCACATGAGACCCTTGACGCCATTACATCCACAAAAACTGACTGTTTGGTGTGCTCTATGGGCTGGTGGAGTCATTGGGCCATACTTCTTTCGAAATAATGCTGGAGAGTCAGTTACCATAAATGGAGACCGGTATAGAGCCATGATAACCGACTATTTTGTTCCCCAATTGGATGGCATGAATGTGGATGAGTTGTGGTTCCAACAAGACGGCGCTACATGCCACACAGCGCACGTCACAATTAATTTATTGAAGGAAACATTCGATGAGCGCATAATTTCGCGGAATGGACCTGTCAATTGGCCACCAAGATCGTGCGATTTGACACCACTGGATTATTTTCTTTGGGGATATGTGAAGTCGCTCGTCTACGCCAACAAACCAGAAACGTTAGGGGACTTGGAAGCCAACATTCGTGGCGTTATTGCCAACATACGGCCCCATATGCTCGAAAAAGTAGTTGAAAATTGGACCTGTAGAATTGGCTTTATTCGAGCCAGCTGCGGCGGCCACATGCCCGAAATCATATTTAAACATTAATGGCATACAATTATCCTTCCAATAAAGCCAAATTGATGGACATTAAAACGATTTTCTTGTATTTTATTTCAATTCGAAGTTCTATACCTCTAAAAAAACACTCATTATAAAAATGTTGCACTTCCAAACATTGATTTGCCATATGGTCCCTTCGATAAGTCCCATTAAAAAATGGAGTATTCCACTTTTGATTCTGCTAAAATCTACAATTACAAATTTGAACCCCGTTAGATGTTTCAGATTGAAGTTTGTTCCCTAAGATATCTTTACATATACTCGTATAAAGACAAACGAATGAAATATTGGACTTTATAACGATTTTCTAATGAATTTTGGAACGTATTAAGATATTCGAGATATATAAAGAAAGATAAACGATTAAGGTTAGAACTATATATATCTATTATTAATTTTGGACTGCTAATAATAAAGATTTACTATTTTCCCATAAGGATTTAAATCTTTATATATAAAATTTTAACGTCGCTGACTGACTGATTCATCATCGCCCAGCCGAAACGGCTACGGCTTTAGCCGTTTGGTCGGCATCGATAAACATCAAAAACTGGTTAAATACTTTTTCGATTTGGTTAGTGAAAAGGGGTAAAAACGGGAAAACAAATTAGTAGTTTCTTATCTTTAAATGTCGCTTGAAATAATAAAGCTAGAAGTAAAATTTAAAGAAAAGTCAATTGTCACTCACAAAATATCAAACACGTATTTGGTGCTTTTTTCAATTTAGAGAATAAAAAAGGGGAACATTATATCTTTTAAATGGAATGGAAACCAAAATAAAATGGATCTGAGAACAGCAGTTAAAATTAAAGGACATTTAGCAAATTTCGCCCTTTAGGGGGTAAAACAGGGTAGAAAAGGGAAAAGTAGTAACCTCATATCTCCGAAACTAACATCGATAGAAACAAAATTTTAATTACATTTGGATCGGCTAAAAAATAAGGCCCACTTGTTCAGCTCTTTTTTAGAAAATCGGACGAATAGGTGGTAAAAACGAAATTTTGGTACTTTTTTGACCCATATATAACTTTTGAACCAATTATTATAAAAATAAAATTTATACCACAATCGATAAAACCATTAAATACGTGCTTAGTACTTTTCCGACTAATGGGGTAAAAAAGGGTAAAAAATTTAGGGTAGGTTCTTTGTTTTTAAACTTATTTTAAAACATATTTTTTAAACCAATGAATCTAGAAATATAATTTAAAGACTTTAAAGAAATATCAAACATATGTTTGGTACTTTTTTAAATTTTTGGCTTAAAAAACGAAAAACATCGGTAACATTAAACCTCCTAAACCAAACGGGATAAAACTAAAATGGTGTTGAGATAAGTAATAAAAATAAAAGGACACGAATTCGGCACTTTTTTGAAAAATAGGGGGTATAAACGGGTAAAAAAGGGAAAATTTGGTAACGATGTATCTCCGAAATCAAAGGCGATGGGAACACGATTTAAACTGGGTTAAGATCAGCTAAAAGAAGGGCATATGTGTTAATGGGTTGTTCATAAATTACGTTACGCTCATGGGTGGGAGGGGCTATGGCTTTTGTTACGGAGGAAGAAGCTCGTATTCGTATTTTTGCTGTGATGTGTTACACTGGGGGGAGGTAAAAAATCTGCGAAAGTAGCGTTACGTAATTTGTAAACAGCCCTTAAACCGTTTTTCAAAAATGGGACAAATGGGGTATAAAAACAAAAATTTTGAATTTTTTTTTTGAGGCATATAATTTTGTATCGCATTCGATAAACTTGAAAAAATATCAAACACGTCTTTGGTACTTTTTCGACTAATGGGGTAAAAATAGTAAAGAATTCAAGTGAAGTTTCTTTGTTTTCTATGAAGTCGGAAATTATAATTTATAGAGAGGTTGATTGACATTAATAAGGTATCAAATACGCGTTTAGTACTTTTTCAATTTAGATGATAAAGAAGGAAAAAATCGATAAAATTATTATCTTCTAAACGGAAAGGGATAGAAACAAATATGAAAATTCGTTTAGATTAGCAATGAAAACAAAAGGACACTTATTCAGTACTTTTTGGAAATTCGTCCATTCAGCGATTAAAACCTTAAAGGGGAAAAAATTAGTAATTCTAAAGCCAACATTGATATATCCAAAAGCAATAGAAACATAAGAGAAATTGTGTGTTAGATTAGCTACGCAAATAAGGGAGGCGTGTTTTGTTTCTTTTTTGGAAATAGTACCAATAGAGGGTAAAAAAGGGCAAAAACAAATTTTTCGTACTTATTTTGACCCTTATGCATATTTGGGAGCAATACATTTAAAAATTAAACTTATACCGGAATCGATAAACATTAAAAATATCAAACAATTCTTTTGCGATTTAATGGGTAAAACGGAAAACGGGTATAAAGGGGTAAAAATTTATGGTTAGGTTGAAAACACAATTCAATATTTGCATATATTTTGAACTAATAACTGGGTTCCATTTTTTTTAATTTAGGGGGTAGAAAAGGGTAAGATATAAAAAAAAGAACTGCGTTTCGAATAGTTGTGGAAATAAATGTACACAATTTCGGTACTCTTTGAAAATTAGGTCGAATAAAAGTTAAAAAAGGAAAATATAACTAACGTTATTTCTTTAAGCCAAAAAAGGGAAAGGAACAAAATTTTAAAAGTATTAAAACCCCCTTAATATATAGGCCAACATTGATATCTCCAAAAGCGATAGAAACAAAAGAAAAATTGGGTTTAGATTAGCTACGGAAATAAGGGGGGCGTGTTTTGTTTCTTTTTGGAAATGGTACCAATAGAGGGTAAAAAAGGGTGAAAACAAATTTTTGGTACTTATTTTGACCCTTATTCATATTTAGGACCAGTACATATAAAAATTTAATTTATACCGGAATCGATAAGCATTAATAATATCAAGCAATTCTTGGGCGCATTTGCGGTGTAATGGGTAAAACGGGTATAAACAATTTATGGTTAGGTTGAAAACACAATTCAATATTTGCATATCTTTTGAACTAATAATTGGGTTCTGTTTTTTTTAATTTAATTTAGGAGGTAAAATATAAAAAAATCGATTCGAATAGTTGTGGAAATAAATGTACACAATTTCGGTACTCTTTGAAAATTAGGTCGAAAAAAGGTAAAAAAAGGAAAATATAACTAACGTTATTTCTTAAAGCCAAAAAGAGGAAAGGAACAAAATTTTAAAAGTATTAAAACCCGCTTAAATAGACTCGTGTATAGTACTTTTTAGAAATTGATCAGGTAGAGTGTAGACAAGGGTAAAATAGTTTAACAGAAGATCTTGGATTTTTGACTCTGTAAAAGTCTAAAATTCTCTATAAGAGCTATATGATTAAAAGACAATTTATATTCCATAGGATTCTGGAAAAATAATTTGGATCTCTATAGAGATTTACGATATAAATTTAGACAATTGAGATTTAGACTCCATATAATTATAATCTGAAATGTACTATCGAAATTTTGACCAAATATTATGTTTTTGATTAAAATTTATAATATACAATTTATATCCTTTAGTAATCTAGAAAAATAATTTGGATCTAGAGATCTACGATGTAAATTTGAACCCCTTGAAGACCTACAATTTAAATTTAGACTACTTAATTTCAATAAAGATCTAGGATTGAAATTGGACTCTATGAATAAATACTATTTCATTTAAGATCCCCCAAATTGAATTCAAGTACTATAGATATATACTACAAAATTCAGATTCTATGCAAATAAATAATTAAAATTTGGACTCTGTAGGAATACATGGACTATATAAAAAAATAATTCAAAATTAGCCCTCATTTTAATATTCTTCTCCATTTCCAGGAATATCGTTGTATGTACCTGCTTCTCGTTATGGCTATATTTTGGGTAACCGAAGCCCTACCCCTCTATGTTACCTCTATGATTCCAATTGTTGCTTTTCCTGTGATGGGTATAATGGTAATATTTTGCTCAATTATTATTATTATTATTCAATTTTGAATAACTTAATTGTTATTAATTGATTTATAGTTTATTTTGAATTAAAAATTTCTTATAACACGTTTTTAATTTTATTGTTGTTGTTCAATTTTCCAGAGCTCTGATCAAACGTGTAGATTATATTTCAAAGATACACTCGTAATGTTTATGGGTGGTATTATGGTGGCCCTAGCCATTGAATATTGCAATTTGCACAAGCGTTTGGCTTTGCGCGTTATACAAATTGTCGGCTGCAGTCCCAGAAGGTGAGTAGATAGTAATGGAGATAATGTTAAGAATATTATTTACAATTTTCTATTAATTATTTATAGCTTGGAAATAATGAGTTTGTCTTAATTGACTAGAGCTCAGATGATATTAATTACTTAGAATTTAGGATTTTGAATATGTAGCCATTTGTTGTTTTCGGTCAATTAAATATTTTACATGGGCTATTAATTTTTTTTCTTTTTTTTTAATTTCCATAAAACTTGTAGTCTAAAACTTAGGCTTTCAAAATAATTGGCAATTTTTTGTATATATACGAGTACTTAAATATAGTATTGAAATTATTGAAGTCAATTAATTGCATATGGGCTAATGTAATGGGTGTTTTTTTTAGAGGTATAGAACTTCGAATTGAAATAAAACACAAGAAAATCGTTTTAATGTCCATCAATTTGGCTTTATTGGAAGGATAATTGTATGCCATTAATGTTTAAATATGATTTCGGGCATGTGGCCGCCGCGGCTGGCTCGAATAAAGCCAATTCTACAGGTCCAATTTTCAACTACTTTTTCGAGCATATGGGGCCGTATGTTGGCAATAACGCCACGAATGTTGGCTTCCAAGTCCCCTAACGTTTCTGGTTTGTTGGCGTAGACGAGCGACTTCACATATCCCCAAAGAAAATAATCCAGTGGTGTCAAATTGCACGATCTTGGTGGCCAATTGACAGGTCCATTCCGCGAAATTATGCGCTCATCGAATGTTTCCTTCAATAAATCAATTGTGACGTGCGCTGTGTGGCATGTAGCGCCGTCTTGTTGGAACCACAACTCATCCACATTCATGCCATCCAATTGGGGAACAAAATAGTCGTTTATCATGACTCTATACCGGTCTCCATTTATGGTAACTGACTCTCCAGCATTATTTCGCAAGAAGTATGGCCCAATGACTCCACCAGCCCATAGAGCACACCAAACAGTCAGTTTTTGTGGATGTAATGGCGTCTCAAGGGTCTCATGTGGATTCTCTTCACTCCAAATGCGGCAATTTTGCTTGTTGACGTAGCCATTCAACCAAAAATGAGCCTCATCACTGAACAAAATTTTGCGATGAAAATCAGCATCGAGATCAATCTCATTTTCGGCCCATACACCAAAATCACGACGCATTGCATGGTCTCGCGGCTTTAATTCTTGCACAAGCTGGGTCTTGTAAGGTCGCAAGCCAAGATCTTTGCGCAAAATCTTCCATAAAGTTGATGGACAAAGCTCCAATTGCTGTGCACGGTGGCGAATCGATTCATTCGGGTCCTCTTCAACACTTTGCTCTACAGCGGCAATTGTTTCTTCGGTGTGCACTGTTCGACGTCGCTGCGGATGCGTATTATCACATAGAGTAAACGTAGTGCGAAAACGATCCATGGTTAACCGAATTGATTGCTCTGATGGACGATTATGTCGACCATAAAATGGACGGAGCTTGCGGTAAACTTCGCGAACTGAACCATTATTTTCGAAATAAATTTGCACGATTTGCAAGCGTTGTTCTTTTGTCAACCTGTTCATGATGAAATGGCAAACCAAACTAAATATTAATCACTTGAAAGCTGACAAAATGGCCGCCAGTTAAAAAAGTGATGCCAACTTAAAGTTCTATACCTCAATAAAAAACACCCGATATTATAAACATTTGTCTACTTAAAGTTAACTTAGGCATTTCTATAATATTTAATTTTTTTTTTTTGTTTCCAAGTTATTTGTTCTATTTTAAGTCTAAACCCTTGACCAAAGTATAAATTAAATGGTTTTTAAATTATTCATGTCAATATTAAGTCATTGAACAAGTATTTGGTTTCAATTAATTTTTAGTACCTGGTTGACCGAGCCTTGCTCGGAGCTTTGTGATAAGCATTTTGAGGCAAATTTTAAAGTTTTTATATATTTTATTTTATAAAGAACTATAATAAATTTGAGGAAAGACATTGTACATATATTCAGTTAATTTTGAATTATTCATAAAATAAAAGATAAAATATTTAATCCCTTCGACTGATATTTTATCTTTCATTTGGTTTGAATTTTTTGGAAAAATAACCAAAAATGACTTCAAAAATATATCTGAAATCGAACGTTTTGAAAACGATCGATTTCCATCACATACCTGATTTTATTTATTTTGTCCGATCAACACGCCACCTGTCGGACTTTCGTCATTCTAATCAATAAACCTTCGTCGGGTTATCCGCAACAAAATTGCTAAAGATTATAACATGATTAAATGTACAGCTTACGATTGAATTTTCAGTAGCGCCACCTGTCGGAAATTATTCATACCAACTAAAAAGCCTTCGCCGGCTTATGCGCTACAACTTTGCTAAATATCATAGCATGATCAAATGTACAGTTTACGTTTTAATAAATTTTTAGTAATTTTCAGTGGCGTCACCTATCGGAAATTAGTCTTACAAACTTAAAAACTGTTGACTTATCCGCAACATCTTCGCTAAAGAAGATGTTGAACCTTACAATTATATAAAGAACATACATCAAGACAAACATTCATTTGTTTAAAAGGTATAACATTACTAATTTTTCCCCCTTTTTATCACCAAAATTTCAAAAAGTTCCATATGCATATTTGGTACTTCTTTCGTACCAATTGAATTCGGTACATTTTATTAAAACGCAGTTAACATAATGTTTCTATTCATATTACCTCATGCGGTGTTAAGTTATCATTTTATCCCTTTTTACCCTTTTTGGACCCCGAAATAAAAAAAAATACCAAATATGTGATCAATACTTTTTTCACATCTATTGATTGCAGTACAAAGTTCCTTTCTATACTCTTTAGTTTAAAAAATAAGAGTGGGTTAAAAAAGTACCAAAAAAAACTATTTTCGCCCTTTTTACCCCTATCGGACATAGTTTCAAAAAAGTACTAAACACCTGTCCGCTTATTTTCATAGCTGCTTAAAACGTAATTAAAATTTGGTTCCTATACCTATTACTTTAGGAGATATAACCCCCTCTTAGAGGAAAAGTTTCCAAAAGTCCCATCTTCTTCGAACTATACATCAAAAAAGGTACCCACTGTCCAAATTTTATCAAAATCGTTAGAGCCGTTTTCGAGATAGCCTATATATACATATATATATATATATATATATATATATATATATATATATATATATATATATATATATATATATATATATATATATACATACAATTATTGCTCGTTTAAGAATATAAGATAAGGTGCCTTTACAAATGTTTCCCTACAGAGCGAAATTTTAAAGTTTGTATCCTATCTACAATACTTCTTCTTACACATAATTCTCACTTAGTCCATGAGTGTCCAAGCATAAGTATTTTTCTTCTTCGTTTAGTATAGAACAAGGAGGCTGAACCCAATCCTAGTAGATTCAATTGTATTTAGTTGATTCGATTACAATTTTACAAATTTTTGGTAGTAAATTGGCTGCCAAATGTTAAAATGTCACGAATTGAGCTGTCATGCTTTGACGTCGAACGTTTGTGAATTGTCTGTTTAAAAAACGGAACGAAAACAACGCTTTTTTTCAATAAAATCATGTTAAACCCTCTGCGACTGCCGTTATATAGTTCTTACAATTGGTAGACCCTCAGACACCATTTCCATGGCTTAAATTTTCCAATATCCGTTTTGGAAAACTAATAATACCATTTTGCTTTATTGTTTACGTTTTTTATCCAAAGATTTTAATTTGTTGGTGTCTGCTGGTCTACACGTCAGTCGCAGAGGGTTAATGCTGAGGCTTTCAGCAAAACGGCGTCACAAGCCACGCGGCCGGCCAAACAATTCCCGGTAGCATAATTTCCTGATTTGGCGATGTCAATTGGCCGCAGAGGATAAATGATGAGGACTATTTTCAATTAGGCGATTATGTAAGCAAACAAAATTGTTCCATATGGGGCTCACTAAACCCACAAACAGTTTGATCATTGAAGAACTTAACATCCTAAGAAAGTGACCGTAAGGTATGGTTTGTCTTCTGGCGCCATCTATGAATTCTTTACACGCTCAAACTAGAAAACAGATTTTTGTGGTCATATTTGTTGACATCAGTGACCTTTGGTTTCAGCAAGACGGCGCCACAAGCCACGCTGCCGGCCAAACAATTCCCGGTAGCATAATTTCCTGATTTGGCGATGTCAATTGGCCGCAGAGGATAAATGATGAGGTCTATTTTCAATTAGGCGGTTATGTTACAAACAAAATTAACGCCTATGGGGCTCACTAAACCCACAAACAGTTTGATCATTGAAGAACTTAACATCCTATGGGGCTCACTAAACCCACAAACAGTTTGATCATTGAAGAACTTAACATCCTAAGAAAGTGACCGTAAGGTATGGTTTGTTTTCTGGCGCCATCTATGAATTCTTTACACACCCAAACTAGAAAACAGATTTTTGTGGTCATATTTGTTGACATCAGTGACCTTTGGTTTCAGCAAGACTGCGCCACAAGCCACGCAGCCGGCCAAACAATTCCCGGTAGCTTAATTTCCTGATTTGGAGATTTCAATTGGCCGCCTTATTTTTATAATTTAACGCCGCTGGTTTACTTTCCCTGAAGCCATTTGAAAGACATGAACAAACCACAAGCAACTAAAACTCTAAAAGATAAAATTCGGCTTTGAATTGACGAGATAAGCGAAGCTTTGTTGCACAAAGTAGTACAAAATTGTGTGAAAAAAGCGGAAGTCTGCCGAAATTCTAAAGGTGAACATTAGCCCGAAATAATACTCCATTATTCAAACCCCAATTTGTCGAAAAAAATGTGTGTTTTAAGCCAAGAAGGCAGATTGCCTTGTCTCAAAATTCAAAATCCTGTCGTTTTAAAAGTCTTCTGAGGTGAAGGAATTTACTAAGTATTAAAAGCTTACAGGTCCACATGTCATGCCTATCTTTACTCGGAGACCATTGTGATCCTTCCTGTTAGAAAAGAGAGAGAGATAGCTGAAAACTCGATAGAATAGTCAGTTGTGATGGGGATAGTGGTAGAGAGAAAGTAGTAAAGAAGAGGTAACTATGACGTAACCATAGGAAAAAAGACCTATCTAAGCAATCTGAGTCCCACTAAAAAACCTACAATATCACGCAGTTCGCACTGCTATAAGTCACTTAGTTCCTCATGAATTCTGCTACGTAGCAATTTTAGTCTCTAGTTTTGAAGCATAGCATATGCTCGACCGTTTCGGACGAATCCCCGTCCGAGCATAGTCGGCAAATGTCCTGGATTGCCCCACCGAACCTATTTAGCCTAGTGGCTAGTTAGAATACCTGTGCATTTCCTAAGACTGGCTCTGTTAAGACTTAGTAAGAACTTGGTTTTGCGTATATTTAGATCGGGACATTAGGTCCTAAATATTGTGCAATTAACCAAGTTATGCCAGTTCTTTGCTGTTTCCTCACCGATCCAAGACTTGATGCCCATGAAAAGGTGACATATAGGTGGTGCTATTTCTGTCACCGTGAACATAAGTTCCTAACTAGAGCCTTGTCTTATGACTTCGTCCGCAATTTCATTGTCTTCTACAACGCAATGACCAGGAACTAAGCAAAGTCTTTTACTACACTTCATCGCATGAATGTAGCCCTAACAATTTCAAAATTTCAAATCTTACAAGGCCGATATAGAAGAATTTTTCCAGTGTCGGGTAGAAAATCGAAAAAATCAGAATATTTTGAGAAAATTGGTCTAGATCAGGGGGGTTACTCCATATCTCGATTCGAAAGAAATTCTTTTCGAAACACAATGCTTTAAACATACAAATTCGTTAAAAATTTCCAGTTAAGAATTTTCACTATTTTCCGGTTTAAATATTATAAGAATAGAAATTTTAACTAGGAATGAGGGATAACCCATATCGGTATCATTTTAGTTCCAAAGTCCATCTAACTTTAAAAATCTCAACTTTTCTTTCCAGATTGCATTTTGGTTTAATTTTCGTTACCATGTTCTTGTCCATGTGGATTTCAAATGCTGCCTGTACCGCCATGATGTGTCCCATTATTCAGGCCGTCTTGGAAGAATTACAAGCTCAAGGTCTGTGCAAAATGAACCGTGAGACACAATATCAAATTGTGGGAAACAACAAGAAAAATGGGGAAGAAGAGTAAGTTTTTTAAAACCTCCAAGATTCAACAAATATTTAAATTCTTTTTTTACTATTCCAGAGCTCCCTATCCCTCCAAGGTTACCCTATGCTATTTCTTGGGTGTTGCCTACGCCTCATCAATGGGTGGTTGCGGCACTGTCATTGGTACTGCCACCAATTTGACTTTTAAGGGTATCTATGAAAGTCGTTTCCCCACCTCTACCGAAACTTTGGATTTCCCCACCTTTATGTTCTATTCTGTACCCTCTATGTTGATTTACACGGGCCTGATGTTCTTGTGGCTGCAGTACCACTACATGGGCCTGTTCCGCCCTAAGAGCAAAGAAGCCGAGGAGGTTAAATTGGGCAATCAAGGTGCCGATGTGGCGCGCAAAGTTATCGATCAACGTTATAAGGAATTGGGTCCCATGAGTGCTCATGAAATTCAAGTTATGATTTTGTTTATTATTATGGTTATTATGTATTTCACACGCAAACCCGGTATTTTCCCCGGCTGGGCTGATTGGTTGGATGCCAAGGATATTCGTAACTCTATGCCCACCATTTTTGTTGTCATCATGTGCTTTATGTTGCCCGCCAACTATGCTTTTATGCGTTATTGCTGCAATCGCAAGAACTTGGAATTGCCCACAGCTCCTACACCCTCTTTGATTACCTGGAAATTCATTCAATCTAAAGTGCCATGGGGTTTGGTATTCTTGTTGGGCGGTGGTTTTGCTTTGGCCGAGGGCAGCAAAGTCAGTGGTATGGCCACTTTGATTGGTAATGCCTTGATTGGCCTGAAGGCCTTGCCTCATGCTGTTTTGTTGTTTGTCATTATTATTGTCGCCGTGGTTCTGACTGCCTTCAGTTCGAATGTCGCTATTGCCAATATTATGGTTCCTGTTTTGGCGGAAATGGTAAGTTTGGAGGTCAAAATTAAAAGATTTTCTTTGTTTTATTGATTTTTTTACTTCTAGTCCATTGCCATTGAAATTCATCCCTTGTACTTAATCTTGCCCGCTGGTTTGGCCTGCAGTATGGCCTTCCATTTGCCTGTCAGTACTCCTCCTAATGCTTTGGTAGCTGGCTATGCTAACATTCGTACCAAGGATATGGTAAGTGGACAATTTGAAAACTTATTTGGCATTCAAAATTCCTTGAATATCTTTCATTTACAAAGGTTTCAAGGGATCCCCAAATTCTCATAAAATTGATCCTCATTTAAAACTAGATTAGTTTAAGTTTTCACCCCTATTACAATCATACAGAATCATTTCTATACGTATAACCTCCTATAATTCATCAAAGGATCATAGAATGAATAGAATACTCGATTACATCATATTTTCGAAACTTTCTTTTGGCTCTTCTATATGTAAGCCTTTGTCGATTTCAAACACCTGCTTACCTGCGTCTTCCAGTCTATTAATTTCTTGATATTCCTCTTCCCGGTCTGGCCGGGGATCAAACTTGGGACCTCTGGTATGCTAGTCGGTTGACTAACCTGCTATACCACGGCGGTTCACCTTATCTGAATACTATTTGAATTTAAAGTTCCTTGATCGATTGAGTTCGACTTCAATATAAGGTTTTTATAAAAAACATGAGACCAGAATTTTCGAACTGTTGAGTCATCTTAAACTGATGGGTAATAATGAATTGCTGAGTCATCTCGAAGTGATAAGTCGACTTAAACTTATCAATCATCTAATACTGAGTTATCTGAAACTGCTGATTTATCACTTCAAAATGATAAGTCATGTCGAACGTTAAGTTATCTCTATCTGATGAGTAGTCATGAATTGCTGAGTCAGGATTTTCATATCCCTGGGTATCACCTTTTATCGCTTTTTAATTTCCATCGAGGGCTTGTCATGTACATTCGTAATAAAGTTGCCTTCCAGTGCCAGCAATCTTTAAGCACGTATGATATAGAATTTAGCTGCCTCTGGGTTAAATACACAATCAGGAAGCACTTGTTACACTTCGGATTCCTTTACAGGAGCCCAAACACAGAAAGGAATGCAACATTTTCCCTCTTCGACACCCTTTCTGACTCCATATCAAAGATCCCCGAGAGTTGCCCAAGCAGTGAAATCGTTGTTACTGACGATTTCAATGTTCACAGCTCTTTTTGGCTTCCCCATTCTGGTTATACAACTCTAGAAGGACAACATGTTGAGCTGTTCGCCGCGCACAACCACTTGCGCAACTAGTGAAAGATCCGACACATATCGCATGTGTCCCACGGCACCAGCATAACACTCTCGATCTTTTTCTCACTTCGCACCCTGAAAAGTACAAAGTGGATGTCTTTGCATCTCTTGAAAACTCCGATCACTGCACCATTTCCGCCATCTTTCCGTTCTCTAAACTTCGTAAAGTTTCACCAACAGCTACGAAACGTAAGATTTTTATATACGGAAAGGTACGTTGGGCAGAGCTCAACGATTTCTTTTCTTTTAATTGGAAACTGTGTTTCCTCGACAGTGAAGTTAATGCCATGGCGGAAATGGTGGAAAATATTATTAAGTTGGAAATGAATACTTTCATACCAACAAAAAAAGTCTTCGATTAAGCTACGTCACCAAACGTGGTTCAATCAGGCGTGCAAAACTGCTGTCAGATCTAGGGGGAAGCATTTAGAATCCGGAGAAATAATAAAACTCCAGTTACTGATTTGCTACGTCTTTGTGTGCCAAGGTACTTAGTCGTGAAAAATCTCTATACGAGCAGCGTCTTCGCACCAAATGACCAAAAAACCTTTTGGTCATTCGTTAAAAGGAATAATGCTAGTTCATCAATTCCAACTCTTTTAAAGGATGACTAGTTATTCGCTAACCCGGTTGATAAAGCAAACCTTATGGCTGAATTATTTGCAAGTAATTCACACTTGCCGGAAAGCAATCAACCACTGCCCATGATCGAAAGGGTATCAGTTACTATGCCTAGCAAATTCTTTTGAGCCCGTGCTGTTAAAAGGGTTTTAGCGGATCTTAACATAAATAAGTCTCCTGGGCGGGATGGCATTCCAGCACTGGTCTTGAAGCAGTTTCCACGTTCAGTCGGTTCTACGTTTCCACGGCAGTCGGTTCTTCTTACCGGAACGACTCGGAAATCTTAGGATTCCGACCAAGGACTGACACTTCTGCTATATTAACAATAATATCGCAGATACAACAACAACAACAAGCAGTGCTCGTCCAGGTTGCTAATGTAACGCCAATCCCCAAAAAAGGTGAGGCTAGCAATTCCGAAAATTACCGCCCAACAGCAATTTGTTCCGAGCTTTCCAAAGTAATGGAAAGTATGGTAAACTATCATCTAGTTAAATATTTGGAGTCTAATAAGCTACTAAACTACCGGCAATATGGATTTCGTAGGGGGCGCTCTACGGGTGATGTATTAGCCTTTTTATCGGAAAAATGGTGCCGTTCTATTCACAGTATTGGCGAAAGTAAAGTTATAGCTTTCGATATTTCTAAGGCGTTCCATAGAGTGTGGCATGGAGCACTTCTATCAAAACTTACGGCTTTTGGTGAAGGTAACAATTTCTCTCGGTTTATATCGAGCTTTATCTGAGTTCGCACTATAAAAGTTGTTATAGATGGGATATTGTCCGACGAGTTTAAGATTAATTCGGGTGTACCACAAGCTCCGTTCTTTCTCCTACTCTATTCCTTAATTTTTTTTCTAAATGACCTTCTATGTCAAACTTCCGACCCTATCTACTCTTTTAGCATTCAAGTGTCTTGGCTTTCTGAAGCAGTGTAAGACATACTTCAATCCAACTGATCTTCTTAATGTCTATACCACTTATATCCGACCAAAAATGGAATACAACTCTCATGTATGGGCCGGTGCTTCAAAGTCCATTTTAGAGCTTGTCGACCGTGTACAAGAAAGGGCGAAGGTGCTTATCGGTGAGAGTAGGGTAGCCAACTCTATTTCCTCATTGGAGCATCGTTGTAATGTGGGTTGCGTTTTACTGTTCTATCGCTACTATAATGGCATATGCTCAAACGAGATTAGGGATCTTGTTCCTGAAACCCGTACATTTCTGCGTAGTACACGCAACTCATCACGGGCTCATCCCTCGACGCACTATAGAGAAAACTCGTTTTTTAGCCGCACAGCACGAATATGGAATAAACTTCCGACATCAGTCTTTCTCTCTAATTATGATATCCAAAGGTTCAAATGGAATATCCACAAACACTACTTCCTCTATCCTCCTTCCCACAACTTATTCTCCTAAATCCATCACAATGCATATGTAGGGGTCATACCCTGAGTGTTGGTCCAATACAAACAAAACAACTGAAAAGGTTGGCTAAGGAACGAGTTTTAAGACCAGTGCTGGTATGTCAGCCAAATTTATGATCGTTTATCTAAAGCCGCCTCTTTGATCTCCGCCGTTGTTAATACTTCTTAACACTGAAGTGTAACATAACGGAAATTGATGCATTTCACAGTGATAACAAGTTTTCCTTGTGATAAAGTAAAAATAAAGCGAAGTTAATAATTATTAGGGATTTAATGAGAAATTAATTATAAATATAAATTTATGGGAACTAGTATAAGCCATTCCACCTTACCCGATACTACATGCAGTAATAGGCTTCCTTAAAATTTGACTTTCCAATAAATTTACAATAATTACTACAAAAATTTACTTCTTAAAAATTTAGAAAAACTAAATTTAATTTTCTTCTTTTTTTCTTTTCAGGCCATTGCTGGTATTGGTCCCACTGTTATCAGTATCATTGTCCTCTTCATCTTCTGCCAAACATGGGGCTTGGTTGTCTATCCCAACTTGACCACTTTCCCCGATTGGGCACGTACCATAGCAGTTAATGCCACGCACTAAAGGCTGCTCTAAACAAAACCAACAACCCCCTCCCCCCCATCCCAAAAACAAGCACTACATCCTAATTAGTTTTTAAGTTTAACAAAAAATGTCTTTATTTCTTCCATTTTTTCATGCAAAAGTGCTTGTCTTTCTTTGAATTTTATGTTCTTTTTCGATTCATTACAAAAAACCTTTTTTTAATTTTATTTTAAATTTATATATTTTCTTAAGTTAAATAATTTTTTTTTAGAAAAAATCCACAGGAAAGAGTTTTATTTTTTCAAAACAAATTCATTTTAAGAGTTTTATGTTTTTAGGAAATATTAAAAAAAAAAAAAGTAATAAAAAATCATTGTTAATTGAATGTGTAGTCGATTTTTATAAGATTTAAGCCAATTGAAAAAAATTATGTAATTTTAATAAAAAAAAAAACAAAAAGAAAATATTTCAATATGTTTTAAATGTTTAACTTTTAAATACAATTAAATATTGTTGTAGTAGTTTTTAAATAGTTGACAAATGTTAACAATCCTTTATGTGTTGGAAATCGATCGTTTTCAAATCGTTCGATTTCTTAGATATTTTTGCGATAATTTTCTGTTATTTAACCAAAAAAAAAATGGAATTTTGGGCTTTAATATCTTGTATATTATTTGGTTTGAATTTTTTGTGGAAATAGTGAAAATTATCTCAAAAATATATCTGAAGTCGATCGTTTTTGAAACGATCGATTTCCATAACATACCGGAATATTTAGTTAAAATGTACATTTCATAATTGTACTTTATATATATATATTTACATGCTACATACAAACTATATACATAAATATAGATCAATATATTTGTGACTTGATGCATTTCTGTTCTAATTTTTACCTTAACTAAAGATATAAACATATATTTTTTGATATAAATTATACACAAGAAAATACACTTTAAACTTAAAATACCATATCCCCCATATCTGCATACACAAAAAATTATTAAACTAAAATTTTTTAAACAAATGATAAATGATTATTATGAAACAATAAAAAAAAACTCAATAATATTTGATATAACATTTCTTTTTTTTTTTTTAAATAAATATTTTGCATTACAATTTATAATAGCAAATAATTAAATAGTAAATATATATTTTTACAACAATTTATGTACTTTAATATGTAAAAGTAGAAAAAAAATATAATAAAAAAAATTTTAGAAAAATATTAAAAATTACTCTATTTATTGTTATTTTGTCAATAATGTTCTTAACAATTCCTTTATAATATTTATTTCCACATCTAAACAAAAATGTTTGGTTTTACTTTCTAATTTTTTCAATTTAAATTTTCCAATTTAAATTTTAATGCTTTTTTAGGAGCCGCTATATTAACCTTTTTTAATAACGGCGTCAATAAATTTTGGCAACACTGAAGTTTGAACATAACGGAAACTGGCATTTGAAAAAGTGATGCCAAGTCTTGTTTGCCCAAGTAAATTATACAGTGTAACAGACAAAATCAGCCCCAACAATTCCAATCAAAAACAAGTAAGAAAGCGCTATAGTCGGTACCGATTTCAACGAAATTTGGTACAGTGATTTAAGTTTATATAAGCAGTATCAGTTTTAAATTTCATGAAAAAATATTGATTTTTGTGGCCAAAATATCAATTCCGGGAAGTGGGACCTATGAGAGGTACCATAAATAATGGACCGATTTTGACCAATTTCAACAGCCATGGTCCCATTATCAAAAAAATTATATGTGCCAAATATCATCAAATTATCTTTAGAATTGCAACCTGTAGTTTGATTACAAGGTTTACATGGGGGTCCAGCCAGCCAGACGGACGGACGGACATCGCTAAATCGACTCATAAAGTGATTCTAAGTCTATTGGTATACTAAAAGGTGGGTCTAAGACAAATATTTCTATGCGTTACAAACATCAGCACAAACTTATAATACCCTTTTCACCTATGGTGGTGAAGGGTATAACAAGTAAGAAAGTGCCGGTCAATCCCGACCATACGATGATACCCTTCACCACTAAGGTCAAAGGTATTTTTGTTATCATACAAATATTTTCTCAAAACTAATATATTTAAGCTGTTTCCGTCATTTGGACTTATATATATATTCTTATATATTCTCATTGTCTTTAGATTTACAAACATTTTAGTGGTTTTTGTCCCATTTAGTGCATTTTTATACCCTTCACCACCATAGGTGGAAAGGGTATTATAAGTTTGTGCTGATGTATGTAACGCATAGAAATATTTGTCTTAGACCCACCTTTTAGTATACCAATAGGCTTAGAATCACTTTCTGAGTCGATTTAGCGATGTCCGTCCGTCCGTCCGTCCGTCTGGCTGGCTGGACCCCCATGTAAACCTTGTAATCAAACTACAGGTCGCAATTCTAAAGATAATTTGACGAAATTTGGTAAAGATCATTTTTTTGATAATGGGACTATGGCTATTGAAATTGGTCAAAATCGGTCCATTATTTATGGTACCTCCCATAGGTCCCACTTCCCGGAATTGACATATTGGCCACAAGTATCAATATTTTTTCATGAAATTTGAAACAAATACTGCTTATATAAACTTAAATTACTGTACCAAATTTTGTTGAAATCGGTTCACATTTGACCATAGCTCCCATACAAACTCTTCTTTAAAAACGCACTAAATGAGACAAAAAAATCACTAAAACGCTCGTAAATCTAAAAATATTGAAAATTTTAAGTTTATTTTTTGCACACATAATTTTTGTAACAACTGTAATCAATTTGCCAAATTTCGAGATAATCGGTCCACATTTGACCCTAGCTCTCATATAAGTCCAAATGACGGAAACAGGTTAAATATATACGTTTTGAGAAAATGTTTGTATGATGGCAAAATTTAGCAAATATTTGTCTTTATACAGGAAAAATAACACCTTTGACCTTAGTGGTGAAGGGTATCGTATGGTCGGGATTGACCGACTATAGCGCTTTCTTACTTGTTAGAGAAGAATTTGTATGGGAGCTATGGTCAAGTATGAACCGATTTCAAAGAAATTTGGTACGGTGATTTTAGTTTACATAAGCAGTATTTATTTTAAATTTCATGAAAAAATATTGATTTTTGTGGCCAAAATATCAATTCCGGGAAGTGGGACCTGTGAGAGGTACCATAAATAGTGAACCGATTTTGACGAATTTCAATAGTAGTCCCACTATCAAAAAAATTATCTGTGCCAAATTTCATCAAATTATCTTTAGAATTGCGATCTGTAGTTTGATTACATGGTTTACATGGGGGTCCAGCCAGACGGACGGACGGACTGACATCGCTAAATCGACTCAGAAAGTGATTCTAAGCCTATTGGTATACTAAAAGGTGATCTAAGACAAATATTTCTATGCGTTACATACGCATACCAAGCAAGCCAAGCTGAGTCAGCTGCAAATAAAGGCGACATGAGGACCTTATACAATATATCAAGGGCGTTGTGTGGCAAACCTACCTACACCAATAGTCCCATTCTGAGTAGTAGCGGTACACTTCTCTCAACCCCGGATGAACAATTAATACGATGGATGGAACACTTCCAGTCAACATTAAACAATCCCATTGGATTAGAACCGCTGACGGAAGTGCAAAATGAAACCAACCATGACTGTTTATTCAGTGAAATTTCAGACAGCCCACCTACATTACAAGAAGTGAAGAATGCCATTAAAAGCCTTAAGCATAACAAGGCCCCGGGCAATGATAATATATCAGCGGAGATGCTTTTATGTGACGTTGAAGGATCGGCGAGACTGTGGCACCCATTTGTGCGTAAAATATGGGAAGAAGAAGCTCTACCAACCTCCTGGAATGAAGGTATACTAGTCAAAATACCAAAAAAGGGTGACTCCAAAGACTGCAATAACTACAGGGGAATAACACTTCTTCCAATACCGAGCAAAATACTAAGTCGAGTAATTTTGAATAGAATGTCTGACGCAGTTTCTGAAACACTCCGCGAAAATCAGTTTGGGTTCCGAGAGAATAGATCTTGTGTTGATCTAATCAACACAGTAAGAATAGTATTGGAGCAATGTAATGAATTCCGCACCCCCATTTATCTAGCGTTTATCGACTTTATGAAGGCCTTCGACAGTGTCAACAGGTGCTATCTATGGAGAATTTTAGAAAACCGTAACATGCCAACGAAAATTCTAAACTTAATTCGGGCAATGTACGTGGACTTTAAATGCCGGGTTCTACATAAAGGTAAATTGTCTAATCCGTTCGAAGTTACTACTGGAGTAAGACAAGGATGTATATTATCACCTATACTTTTTATCCTTGTCATCGACAATATAATGCGCACGGCACTGAATGGTAGACGTGGTATCCAATGGACACCATTTAAGCAACTCGAGGACTTGGAATGCGCCGATGACGTATGTCTTCTAAGCCAAAGACCAGCTCACCTTCAAGAAAACACTAGCGCAGCTGGGCAGCTGGGCTGGAAATCAATATCTCCAAGACAAAGATTATGCCTGGAGGCTATGGCGCAAACCCGTCGCCACACATCAATGTGGATAACGAGGGTATTGGTTGTGTAGGTACCTTTAATTATCTTGGTAGTTTGGTATCTACAAAAGGTGGCGCCGATGAGGATATTGAATCGCGTATTAATAAGGCAAAATCTGCATTCGGCATTCTCCGAACTATATGGAAATCTCGGCAAATATCAACAACAACTAAGTTACGAATATATAACTCGAATGTCAAGTCCATCTTGTATTACGGCTGCGAAACTTGGAAACGCACAAATGCCATCGATAAGCGCCTGCAAACCTTTGCAAACAAATGCTTGCGGCAAATCCTTAATATATGGTGGCCAAATCGAATAAGAAATGAAGATCTACTAAACGCTACAAACCAAATCCCTTCTTCTATAGAGGTATGTCAACGGAAATGGCGATGGATAGGCCACACACTTCGAAGGCCAAATACCAACATTGCTCGACAAGCGCTTCGTTGGAATCCACAAGGAAGCGGCCGTCGTGTTGGTGCACCTGCTAGAACGTGGAGAAGGTCAATTGATGCGGAGTTACAAGCAGCAAACTATTCATGGAATGATGTATGCCTAACATCTCGCAATAGAGTTCGATATAAAAGGATGGTTGAGGCCCTATGCTCCACTAGGAGTCAAGGATAACAGAAGAAGAAGACATACATCAACACAAACTTATAACACCCTTTCCACCTATGGTGGTGAAGGGTATAACAAGTAAATAAAGCTATAGTCGGCCAAGACCGACTACATGACACCCTTCACTGCTAAGGTCATATATAGACCAAAATTTAACAAGTTTTTCTTAAGTATAATACCCTGTTCCACGATTTCGAAAGAAAATCTACTCGAAAGAAAGTGAGTAACTCGAATTCGAATTAATTTTGGTTTCACTATTTCGAAGCCTTTCGTTCGTTTCTATTCGAAAGCAAAATATCAAGTGACTCATTTTGACATTTCGCATTGCTGGTAACTTGTTCGAAATAGTGAAACAGAAATTTGTATGAAAATACTTACGTTTTCTTTCGACTTGTTTTTCGATTTATCTTTCGCATAAAATAAAGTTAGTGAAACGAAAAACAAATTTCTTTCGTATAGAATAAGAAAGAAAGCATTCTTTCGAGATCGTGGAACAGGCTATAAGAGTCATACATACATATACTATTAGCCTGTTTCACGATTTCGAAAGCAAATCTACTCGAAAGAAAGTGAGTAACTCGAATTCGAATTAATTTTGGTTTCACTATTTCGAAGCCTTTCGTTCGTTTCTATTCGAAAGCAAAATATCAAGTGACTCATTTACACATTTCGCATTGCTGATAACTTGTTCGAAATAGTGAAACAGAAATTTGTATGAAAATACTTACGTTTTCTTTCGACTTGTTTTTCGATTTATCTTTCGCATAAAATAAAGTTAGTGAAACGAAAAACAAATTTCTTTCGTATAGAATAAGAAAGAAAGCATTCTTTCGAGATCGTGGAACAGGCTATAAGAGTCATACATACATATACTATTAGCCTGTTTCACGATTTCGAAAGCAAATCTGCTCGAAAGAAAGTGGGTAACTCGAATTCGAATTAATTTTGGTTTCACTATTTCGAAGCCTTTCGTTCGTTTCTATTCGAAACAAAATATCAAGTGACTCATTTTGACATTTCGCATTGCTGGTAACTTGTTTGAAATAGTGAAACAGAAATTTGTATGAAAATACTTACGTTTTCTTTCGACTTGTTTTTCGATTTATCTTTCGCATAAAATAAAGTTAGTGAAACGAAAAACAAATTTCTTTCGTATAGAATAAGAAAGAAAGCACTCTTTCGAGATCGTGGAACAGGCTGTATGTTTTATTTTTTCAAAATGTTCATGGCCTGTTCCACGATCTCGAACGAATGTTTTCTTTCTTATCCTATACGAAAGAAATTTGTTTTTCGTTTCACTAACTTTATTTTATGCGAAAGATAAATCGAAAAACAAGTCGAAAGAAAACGTAAGTATTTTCATACAAATTTCTGTTTCACTATTTCGAACAAGTTACCAGCAATGCGAAATGTCAAAATGAGTCACTTGATATTTTGCTTTCGAATAGAAACGAACGAAAGGCTTCGAAATAGTGAAACCAAAATTAATTCGAATTCGAGTTACTCACTTTCTTTCGAGTAGATTTTCTTTCGAAATCGTGAAACAGGCTATCAGATTACAGTAGATTAATGTCATTTTCGGCTGAGGGCCAGATATGGAAGCTAGAATCAATTGTTGATCGATTGCTACCAAATTTCGGTTATTGGTTTATTTTTACAAAATATTTAGCTATGCAAAGTTTTAGCAATAAAATGCATTTACCTTTAGATTTATAAGCTTTTTTGTTGCTTTTATGGATATTTAAACGACTTTTGAGAATGTGTCTTGTATGGAAGGTATGATCAAATATGGGCCGATTCCTACAAAATTAGATACACTAATTAAGGTTACAATAAGCAATATTTACGCTGAATATTATGAAAATAAAACTACATTAGTGGCAAGGGCCAAAAACTTTATTCCAGGAAGAAATCCCTATGGGGGGGGGGGGGGTTACCCGAAATAGAAATCCGATTTATATTGTGATATTGATATAGAGGTTACATGGATATCCAGTCAGCCAACCATCCAGCCTTACATCGTTAAAACAACTCAGGGAGTGATTCTGAGGCCATACATATGAAATTCGAGCTAACTTTTCAATACATTTTGGCAGTTCCGTTTACTTAATGTCTACTTTCATTTTCCACTGGAATTGTTGAGGCTGACGGCGATGGCTCAAAACTTGCTGCCACAGTGTTATAACAACGAGCATTTTTAGTCGTTATTTGTTTTCATATTCCAAAAATATAATAAAGTATAGTAGAATATTTCCAATGAGCTCCTTTATTTACTTACTTAAATGGCCCATATTTAATGGGTGTTTTTTTTAGAGGTATAGAACTTCGAATTGAAATAAAACACAAGAAAATCGTTTTAATGTCCATCAATTTGGCTTTATTGGAAGTATAATTTTATGCCATTAATGTTTAAATATGATTTCGGGCATGTGGCCGCCGCGGCTGGCTCGAATAAAGCCAATTCTACAGGTTCAATTTTCAACTACTTTTTCGAGCATATGGGGCCGTATGTTGGCAATAACGCCACGAATGTTGGCTTCCAACGTTTCTGGTTTGTTGGCGTAGACGAGGGACTTCACATATCCCCAAAGAAAATAATCCAGTGGTGTCAAATCGCACGATCTTGGTGGCCAATTGGCAGGTCCATTCCGCGAAATTATGCGCTCATCTAATGTTTCCTTCAATAAATCAATTGTGACGTGCGCTGTGTGGCATGTAGCGCCGTCTTGTTGGAACCACAACTCATCCACATTCATGCCATCCAATTGGGGAACAAAATAGTCGGTTATCATGGCTCTATACCGGTCTCCATTTATGGTAACTGACTCTCCAGCATTATTTCGGAAGAAGTATGGCCCAATGACTCCACCAGCCCATAGAGCACACCAAACAGTCAGTTTTTGTGGATGTAATGGCGTCTCAAGGGTCTCATGTGGATTCTCTTCACTCCAAATGCGGCAATTTTGCTTGTTGACGTAGCCATTCAACCAAAAATGAGCCTCATCACTGAACAAAATTTTGCGATGAAAATCAGCATCGAGATCAATCTCATTTTCGGCCCATACACCAAAATCACGACGCATTGCATGGTCTCGCGGCTTTAATTCTTGCACAAGCTGGATCTTGTAAGGTCGCAAGCCAAGATCTTTGCGCAAAATCTTCCATAAAGTTGATGGACAAAGCTCCAATTGCTGTGCACGGTGGCGAATCGATTCATTCGGGTCCTCTTCAACACTTTGCTCTACAGCGGCAATTGTTTCTTCGGTGCGCACTGTTCGACGTCGCTGCGGATGCGTATTATCACATAGAGTAAACGTAGTGCGAAAACGATCCATGGTTAACCGAATTAATTGCTCTGATGGACGATTATGTCGACCATAAAATGGACGGAGCTTGCGGTAAATTTCGCGAACTGAACCATTATTTTCGAAATAAATTTGCACGATTTGCAAGCGTTGTTCTTTTGTCAACCTGTTCATGATGAAATGGCAAACCAAACTAAATATTAATCACTTGACAGCTGACAAAATGGCCGCCAGTTAAAAAAGTGATGCCAACTTAAAGTTCTATACCTCAATAAAAAACACCCGATACAACATATTAAGGTCAAAGATAGAGCATATTTTAAAATTCCATGTGCTTCGATCTTGAGCGCATATTTTGCAATTTCGTAGGCAAAGCTTTTATAGCATCTGTTGGCAAGCATGATTCTACGTTGGATTTCGAAACTTATGTCGTTATTTATGTTAACGGCGGTACCAAGGTAAACGAATTATTTTACAACCTCGAAGCTATAGTTCTCAACGATCACATGTGGTCCAATTCTTGTGGACTGTCTGCTTGTAGAAACCAGCAGTTTTGTTTTTGATTCATTGCAGCATCACGCAGGATTTTCTCTAACACAGCATGGAAGAGATCTCATGATAAACTATCGCCTTGCCAGAATCCCCGTTTAGTAACAAAGGAATCCGATAGGTTCTTACCTATTTAATCTTCTGAGGGTTTTTTAGTTAATGTCATCCTGCATAACCTTATTAGTTTCATAAGGAAGCCATGCTTTAAATTACCTCATTCGTAACTGGCTGTCAAAAGCAGCTTTGTAGTCAACGAGGAGGTGATAAGTGTCTATTTGTTTCTCTTGTATTTTCTCCAGGATTTGACGTAGCCTGAAGATCAGGTCAGTGTTAGGTTACCCTCATCTAAAGCCACATTCGTAGGTCCCAATTATTTCATTTACTTTGGGCTTTAGCCTTTTGCACGATATGGTCGTTAGAAATTGAAAGGAGGCTTATACCTCTATAATTTTTTTTTTTTGTACATTGCACAAAGAACAATTAGATTCCAATCATCGGGCATATGTTCTTCTAACCATATGGTTTTTATAAGCTGGGACATACATCTTATCAACTCATCACCTGCGGCCTTGGAAAGTTCTGCTGGCAAACCACCGGCACCCGCAGTTTTGTTATTTTTCAGTCGATTTACTGCAATTCAAACCTCATTTTGGTTGGGTGGTGGACATATAACGCCATCATAATTTATTTGTTCGGACGTGTCATCTTGGTCGCTTACATTTGATACCAGCAATTTGCAAA
Source organism: Stomorhina lunata (assembly GCA_933228675.1). Classification (NCBI taxonomy): domain Eukaryota; kingdom Metazoa; phylum Arthropoda; class Insecta; order Diptera; family Rhiniidae; genus Stomorhina; species Stomorhina lunata. The sequence goes on from OW121742.1 coordinate 106,429,853, forward strand.
AGTGCTCCTTCCATAATTTCAGTGCGCTTTCTGTATCTGTCACTAGATTTCCTCAGTCGTCCTTACAGGAGAAGATACAATTGCCAAAATCATCTGTTTGGTGTTTAACTTTTTTGGTAGAATTTACGCACTTTGTTTCGACTCTTATACATCTCTATTTCTTTAAACAGTCGTCTCTGCATTTCTTGTGTCTTATAAATAGGACTTTTTCTTCATTAATTGCAAAGTTGCCCTGTAGGCTTCATTTTTCTCAGCAGTGGCATAGCGTCACTATTCGTCATACCAAGAGTTTTTAGGGGGAGAGTTTTGAAACCCTAGTACAGATTTTGCAGCTGCTTTCATGGAATTGGCAATGTTTTGCCATTGCGTGCAGATATCGCGTCACTATTCGTCATACCAAGAGTTCTTAGGGGGAGAGTTTTGAAACCCTAGTACAGATTTTGCAGCTGCTTTTATGGAATTGACAATGTTTTGCCATTGCGTGCAGATATCGTTTGAATCAGAACCGTTTTCTATGAGCAATTGATCTGAAATCGGTAGCAATTTGATAAGATTTGAGCTTTGTGACGTCAAACTTTCTTCTTCATTTTTCTCAGCAGTGGCATAGCGTCACTATTCGTCATACCAAGAGTTTTTAGGGGGAGAGTTTTGAAACCCTAGTACAGATTTTGCAGCTGCTTTCATGGAATTGGCAATGTTTTGCCATTGCGTGCAGATATCGCGTCACTATTCGTCATACCAAGAGTTCTTAGGGGGAGAGTTTTGAAACCCTAGTACAGATTTTGCAGCTGCTTTCATGGAATTGACAATTTTTTGCCATTGCGTGCAGATATCGTTTGAATCAGAACCGTTTTCTATGAGCAATTGATCTGAAATCGGTAGCAATTTGATAAGATTTGAGCTTTGTGACGTCAAACTTTCTTTGCGCTTCCGTCTGTTCCTCGACACACTCAGACGTGTTCTCACCTTGGCTGCAACAAGGAAATGACCGGAGTCCATATTAGCTTCTCGAATTGAGCGCACTACCAATTAACTTGAAGAGTGTCTTCCGCCAACTTCAACATGATCAATTTGTTTTTTTGTTTTTTGGTCAGCCCATGTCGCTTTATGGATTTTAGGATGTTGGAAAATGGTGCTGCTCACTGCCATAATGTGCGCCGCCTCAAAGGGGATCAACCTCATACAGGGTGGCCCAGAAAGACCGAAGTGGTGTGAATTCCTTATAACTTTTTTATTATAATTTTTTTTTTCTTTTCTTTTCAGTATTTTGTAAAGAAGACTTGGATAATTTATAATGGAGCAATACACAATTGAACAACGTGCCCAAATTGTTGAAATTTACTTTTCAAATCAACGGTCCATTGTGTTGACTCAGCGTGCATACCGTCGTCAATTTAATGTGCGGGTTGCACCCTCTCAGTCAACAATAAACCGTCTGGTTGCAAATTTTCGAGAACAAGGAGCAGTAAGGAACCTTCCTGGTCCAGGCAGACACCGAACTGTCCACACGGCTGACAATATTCAAGTGGTACAGGAGAGTATTCGGGAGGATCCAGAAACATCAACCAGGAGACGTTCGTCACAACTGAGCCTCTCAAGAACGTCGCTGCAGCGAATTTTGCACACCATAGGATTGTTTCCATACAAAATTCAACTTGTCCAAGAATTGAAACCAACAGATTACCAGCAACGACTTGACTATGCAATTTATTTCCAGCAAAAAGCACAAGAGAATCCAAATTTTATTCATAACTTAATAATGAGTGACGAAGCCCATTTTCAATTAAATGGGTTCGTTAACAAGCAAAACTGTAGGATATGGGCTACGGAAAACCCGAGAGTACTTCATCAACGACAATTGCACCCAGTTAAGTGTACCGTTTGGCGCGGTGTTTCTTCAGAAAGGATCATTGGCCCATTTTTTTTGAAAATGAACAAGGTGTCGCCATTTCCGTCAATGGTGATCGATATCGGGCCATGTTGCAAAATTTTGTAAGGCCAGCCGTGGAAAACCATCCGCAAATATGGTTCCAACAGGATGGAGCCACAGCGCACACTGCGAGGGCCACAATGACTCTTTTACGCGACATCTTTGGTGAAAGAATAATTTCTCGTAACAGCAATTTTAATTGGCCTCCGCGGTCCCCGGATTTAACCGCTCCAGACTGTTTTCTTTGGGGCTATTTAAAAGGAAAAGTTTATGTTAATAAGCCTAGGACTATTGAGGAGTTAAAAACCAATATTCGAGAAGAAATTAACAACATACCACCGGAAGTTTTGCGAAAGGTCATGGAAAATGTGTTGGAAAGAGCACATTTGTGCGAAGCAGAATATGGCCACCACTTGCGGGATATCATTTTTAATAACTAATCCAAAAATATTCCCCATAAATTTAATGTATTTAAAAAAAAAAAAAATTAAAAAAATATCTCTTAAATTAAAAGTTATAAGCAATTCACACCACTTCGGTCTTTCTGGGCCACCCTGTACTATTGTCAGACGTTTCACCGTAAAGGCTGAATTTACCAAGAGTAGGATCTAAGCAGCTTTAGCGTCCTAACTTTGCGTTAAAATCACCCAGTATTATTTTGACGTCATAAAGTCCATCATAGACTTCCTTAAGTTGATCATAGAAGGATCCTTTAACCTCATTATCTTTTTCCTCTGTGGATGTATGAGCACAAATCGGGCTCAGCTTTGATGCTTATTGTCGCTATTCTTTCACTTTTTGGGGTGAAGGTGGAAACCAGATTTCGTATTCTTTTGTTCACCATAAGAGTTACAACCAAATTCGTGCCTACTTTCATGGCAGCTATAATATAGGTCGCCTCTTGGTGTCTTGGCGACGCCGTTACCATTCATCTTATCTCCTGGAAAGCAGTCACATTACATAAATTCATCAAGAACATCCATCCATCAGAGCACCTCCTCTGTTGTAAAGAGTTCGGATGTTCCTGGTGCTGATCCTGGAACATTCGAACATGTTTTAGGATCAGCACCAGAAACATCCGAACACCATTATTTTATTTCTGAAACTGACTGGTGTGCTCTGTTCTTATGAAGTGTTATTATATTTTGGAGCATACTGTTATATTTTCTGTTAATTAGGAAATACATTGCATATCTTAAGGCGCGTCCAATATTAATTTCAATTAAATTAAATAGTAACAAACCAAAACTTAAGTTTATTATCATATTCTTAAAATGAAGGCAATTTAATATATTATTAAATCCTCAAAGGATACGTCTATACATCAGAAGAAGCAGGACATTGGGATTCTGTTGTTTTACGACTCTTTCCTTCATAAATAAGTTAACATTGAAGAGATCTCTTTTGTTATATCAATCATCTGGTTTATAGAAAATCTCTTCTTGATTACCCCAAAGTCCTACTGATTCTACGCCAAAAGTTACTAGTCGCAACCTTCAGTCTTGCCACATACCTTCCAATCAGTCAACCAAGTATACATCGTTTCTTGATAGTGACAGTAATCTGTGAAAGAGTTTCCTATCTAAACGGGGCCACATCCGTCTGTAATAAATATGTACACCACCAGCCAGATGTCCACCTATCATTTGCTCAACTACAGGCTCTCTATTGCAGTAGAAGTTTGCAAGTAGCTAGAGATAAGCCAACAGATTCTTGTTAATCCAGAAGGTAGTCTCAAGTCTTGCTAACTCGTCTAATCTACAGTTCCCCGGTATGACCCTGTGGCTTGGCATCTACATGAGAACATAAAATGAGTAAATAAAAACCACCACATCTTTCTTAGTTTTATCAAAAAGTTTTTTTTATTTAAAAACGTGTTAAAGTAAAAAATAGATACCATTAAATTATTTGGAAATGTTAAGTTTTTCACAGATTTTTTTGTGCGAAAAAATAAAATTGTCAAGTGTTTTATAAAATGTAATAACTGTAAAAGTAAAGAATAATTTAAAAGAATTTTCAAGATTTTTCTCAAGTCATTTTCCGCCCCCCAAAGAGGGGAAAAAATTAAAGAACCACAACCAGAAAATGTACTTTAAAATGTGTTCACATTGCACTTATTTATAAAAATCGAATCAGAACTTAGATCTTGGCGGTTTTGGCCAAGTTCAATTGTTCGGTTAACATGCGGCCAAAATCGGGATGGACCATAGAGAAGTTTTTGACGGCACGTTCTTGAATGAAGGCACTGGCGGCCGATAAATGACCGGCAATGTTGTTAACCAAACGTCTGCGGGCACCATCATCCAAAACACGCAACCAGAATTCGGTAACTTGACTGAAGTTATCCTCAGTATCACCGCTGCTGTAACGGTAGATATCACCCGAAACGGGGCATTTAGATTCCAAGCTTCTGGCACGAGGGCACTCCACGGGACCAGAGAAAGAGTTGGGATAGTAGTTGGGGGCATTGGCCTGATTGTCGGTAACGGTCATCGGTCCATCACGTTGATAGTTCTTGACAGAGACACGGTAAGGGCAGTTGACGGGTATTTGCAAGTAGTTGGCACCCAAACGATGACGATGAGTGTCAGAGTAGGAGAAGAGACGTCCCTGCAACATCTTATCGGGAGAGGGTTCAATACCAGGCACCAAATGAGCAGGACTGAAGGCAATCTGTTCAACCTCAGCAAAGTAGTTGGTGGGATTACGATCCAAAACCATTTTGCCGACAGGAATCAAGGGGAATTCCTTGTGAGACCAGACCTTGGTCACATCGAAGGGATTGTATTTGAAGGTCTTGGCCTGTTCAAAGGTCATCACTTGAATATTCAAAGTCCAGCTAGGGAAATCACCGCCCTTAATGGCATTAAACAAATCGCGAATGGAATAGTCAGGATCCGAACCAGCCAAATCATCAGCTTTCTTAACATCCAAATTCTTAATGCCCTGATCGGAACGCCAGTGGAATTTAGCATAGACAGGTTCACCCTTGGCATTGATCAACTTAAAGGTATGCGAGCCATAGCCATGCATGAAACGGTAGCCATTGGGAATACCACGATCCGAGAACAGGAAACTAACTTGATGGGTGGTCTCGGGACGCAAAGAGATAAAGTCCCAGAACATATCGGGATCCTTTAAGTGGGTCTGGGGATTACGTTTCTGGGTGTGAATGAAGCTGGGGAATAGAATGGGATCACGTATAAAGAAGATGGGAGTGTTGTTGCCCACCAAATCCCAAACACCATCATCAGTGTAGAGTTTTACAGCAAAACCACGAGGATCACGGGCAGTATCAGCGGAGCCACTTTCGCCACCCACCGTAGAGAAACGTACAGCCAAGGGAGTACGTTTGCCAACCTTTTCAAAGACCTTGGCAGCACAGTATTTGGTAATGTCGTGGGTAACCTCGAAGTAACCAAAAGCACCAGCACCCTTAGCATGAACTACACGTTCAGGAATACGCTCACGATCGAAGTGAGACATTTCATCGAGAAAGTGGACATCCTGAAGAAGGACGGGGCCACGGGGTCCAACAGTCATGGTGGCATCCTTGATGCCAATAGGATTGCCAGATCCAGTGGTGACAGCACCAGGGGAGGTCTGAAAAGAAACAAAGGTTTATTAATACATAATTTAATAAAGAAAAATAAAATTTAAATAAAAATCTTCGTTTTATTTACATATTTAAAAAAAAAAAAACTTTATAATTCGTATTTATTCTGTTCTAAAATTTGGATATAATGCAAGTTTTTCGTTATATCTAAAATTAGAACGATGGCCTTACCAAACATCGAAACATACGTCGAGAAATGGTTTTAGCCCTTAGCAATTGCAATAAATTGGAATCCTAGCCGATGGGTCCTAAAAGCGGTCCCTTTGTGGTAACTGCAAGGGATAGACTTGAAGAAAAAAGAATAAAGATATTTATTCTAGGCTATCAGTGAGAGGCTTATCAAGAGATCCTGATAAATGAGTCTATTTTACGAATGTCAGTACTCGCTAGATCTGATGAATCATGCAGAAAATGCGCCCCCAAATAAAGAGCCCTTGAAATTGAAAGAGCGGGGCAGTGGCAGATAAGATAAGTTACTGTCTTCTCCTCTTCTGTGTTATGACAACTGCGACAGTAGTCATAGAATTGAAGGTTAAGTTAAGTCTTCTGGCATGCAGCCGTAATCTCAACCTGTTAGTGTTGAGGTTAGGTTGCGGAGTCTGTGGCGAGATAGATTTACCAAGCATTTTAAACGTTAAGTGTTTTAATTGAGCCATGTTTGCAATTTTCATTGGCATGGCATACATATACAAAAAACTTTATAAAAGTTCGATATGCTACAATTTTTATAAAAATCTAAAAGATTTTTTTAAAACCTAAAATTTCTTTTTCTTTAAAACTCAACACCTGATATTGTTAAATCATTTCAAATTATTTTAATTTAATTTCTCTCTATCTTATCATTAACTTTATGACCCTGCTTTAAAAAAAATAACTTAAAAGAATCCAAAAGTCATTTAGATTAAAAAATTTCTAAATAAAAAAAATCAAAATAATTATTTTAAAACAGCCAAAAAAAAATTAATGCAATATTTTTAAACATTTAAACAAAAGTATCGAAAAAAATCTAAAATGAAAGCAAAACAAAAACAAGTTTTCAATATTTTAGCAAAATTGAAATGTAATTTTTTTGTGCAAAACAATTTAAATTTAATGAACTGGTTTAGAATAATTGATTTCATTTAAGCAAATATTCAAAATTTTACAAACCAAATCAAATTTTGGCAACATCAAGATCTAAATTTCTCAAAAATATATATTTGGTTTTTTTGAAACATAATTAAAATACGTGATGATTTGAATATGGACAAATGAGTTATATTTTTTGAAATTTGTTTGTTTCAAGTACGAGGGTAGTGATTTATGCTTTGAAATTGGGCAATCCCAGGTCTACTATGACAAAAAGTTAAATTACCCTCTATGGACCCGAAAGTAACAGTTATAATAAAAAAAGTGTCACTTGGGGATCCGAATAGATCCATTATGACTGTGAAATAGAGTAAGAAGTAAGAATAGAAGTAATTATAGAGGAAAGAATTAAAATGGTTTTGGGGGTTTCTTAATCGAAATGGACGAAATAGATCCCGTATGACTCTCCCAAATAGTCAAAATTTAAGTAATGGAAGAAGAAAGAATTTCAAAGGTTTTGGAGTTATCCTAATCGAAATGGAAAAATACTTTGAAAATTCCAAAATATTAACATTTTTAACGAGACTATTTTGAAAAGCTTATAACCTCAAAACATCAAAACCAAATTCATTTAATTTAAAACTTTATGCAACTTTTTTTGTTGCTAATTTTGTTTGTTACTAACAATTTAAGTGCATAAAAAAACATTTTCCAAGTAGTAGTTACAAACTTACTCCAGTTTTAACGTTTATGGTAGAAGATAATTAGTTAAATGACTTTTAATTTAAAACTATTTGTCAATTTAACTATAACTATAAGTAAAATCTAGAGATTTGCTTTAAAATACTGATATTTTGGTTTGTTTAAAACAAAACCTGTTGGAGAATTTGTCAATATTAACAAAGTTTTTAAACAATTCTGCTTTCAAATTAAATAGTTTTGTATTTATTATCTAATAGTTGAAGTAATTTAAATTAAAAATCTGTTAGATCGAAAAATATATGAATTGGAATCGTTTTTAAAACATAAAGTAATACAAAAGTATACGACCAAAATTAAAATATTGACGACCATTGAATCTAATAATGAAGTTAGATCTAAAGAATGAACTTTCAGTGAGGAACTGAGTGACATCCAGCAGAGCGAACTAAGTGATGCTGTGGGTTTTGTATTGGGACCCAGATGGCTTAGATAGGTTTCTTTCCCTATGGTAACGACATAGCTATCTCTTCTCTACTACTCTCTCACTTATATCTATCGACTTTTCTGCTGTCCCTCTCTCTTCTATTAGGAAGGATCACAATGGACACAACGGCCTCTGGCATCACTCGGCATCAACTTTCAAACCTAACCTAACCTAAAGAAAGAACTAAGCCATTATTAAAACCAGAATTGAAATCTAGTCAAAACTTTATGTCTACACCTCAGTCTCAGTGTCGGACTAGATTTTGGCTTGTCTCCAGGTGGTTGTAACGTATCTCCCCTGACGGCCATATACCTCGACTTTCATTGCAGAACGTTTCTGGCAACTATAGAGATAGGACGTTTATGAATATGACCGATTCTGATTCATTTATGATTCATTTGATTCAATTTCGATTTTTTAGCTTGAAAAATGCATTTATTTATACATAATAACAAAATGAGTTGATAGATACATCGTTAGCCACTACTTTTCCCATCTTTCTGGTGGCATATGGATTTCACGCCAAAAAAAATGCTCTGGTTTTGAGGTTAAGAATGAATCAATCCAATTTCTGATACCCTGTTCTGAAGTAAGGCATATTATAGTAAGGGCGTTCTATATCAAAACAAATGGTAGTCAATAGGAGTAAGGTCTGGGTTATAAGGCGGGTAATACCAAACTTTCCAACTACTGCTTTCAAATAGTTTTTGACCGGTCTTGCAGAGCGTTGTCATGATGGATGATTATGACATCGTGTCTGGTCGAATATTCTCTGTGTGATTACACTTTAGCGGCTATCGAATTCTGAATTATTAGGACAGATATTTACGCTCCAATATACCACATTTGCAATTATTGCTACAAACCGCATATTACAGTTATGCCATACATACACCCAAAAATAAAACGCACCTGTACTACTTGTCTATTTCCATTTCAGATTTGTATAATATATTCTACGGATTTGCCTCAAGCTAAAAGAAATAAAGACAAAACTAAAGCTAGAGGTTATTCAAGAACTAAATCCACAAAGTGAACTGCCTTGAAATTGCGGTTCGTCTCATAACTCAGACACTGGTTATGGAGAATAAGGCTATGTTCAACTTCTTTAACTAATGCATTTCCCGTTTCAAATACCTGTTCATAGAGTCTAGGATACTCGACAGGACTCCATATTGCACTAGGTTTTTGATTGCCCCACTGATGCAACACATAATTACTAAATAAAGCTTTTATATCTGGCTTTATATGGCTCAGGTTTAGGCGTGAACCCAGTCTTGCTAACTCATCGGTCTAACCCAATGTATGACCAATAGCTGACATATATTTTTTTAACTAAATTTGATCTGATGCTAAGTTCTTGTAAAACTTTTAGTGAATGACTTTTGACTTGGCTGCCTTTTTGCCTGTAAGAAGCTACACTAAGGAAATTTATAAGACCTTCTGATATCTTGTTTTCGTAAATACACACCCGAAATATGACCCTCAAAAAGGAAAAATGTGATCTCCCAGTTAACATTGTCAGGAATTTCAAGTGTCTGTTCTGGACTCATTGACTATATAGTACTCAATTATCCTGTCTCGGTTTTAACACATCCTACTCATTTAGTCTTGGAGGGCTTTTAGCTGCCAACCCTTTTAGGAAGTATTATATAGGGATTAAAAGCAACATTATTTCCAGGACTGTCTCAAATCGGATACTTTATTCACAGCTTTCCACCAAACCGGCCAATCATAAGTAAGTCACGGCTCTGACTATAGATGTGTAGAACCAATACACAACTACCGGTCGTGATCTCCCCTATTGAGTTCCTGCAGAAGTAGTAAGCGTTGAGTCTCTTTTTGCAAATAACCCTATATATTTTGATCTGTTGCTAGTTTTAATTCTACACCATTGAGTTTTGGTAGTACATGTTGGAACAACACTTTGACTTAATATTTGTTTTGTGTAATTTACATGATTAAAGGATTTTAGCAACTCTAACCAAGAAAACAGAAAAATAGATTAAGCGCCAAAATTTTATATTTTTGACAGTTCCTTTTTAACTTTAAGTTTTTGGCGATTGGTTAGCTAGTGAACACGTGAAATAAAAACTAGCCTTCGTTTAATATTAAAATAAAGCATTTTTATTTAATTACCAATCACATCAGAACAGAGCATAAAAACGGCTTCTGTGGGGAATGGAAGTCAGACCGACTTGATTCCAGCAGCCTCTCAATCAGATCAGCCTAACTCCACCAACACCACTGACGACACCCAGACCACAGAGACAATTGCTTCGGAGAATACGAACGCTACGATCTCGACTCTGGGCCAGGGTAAAGCGTGATCCCCTCAGGCTGACCTGAGCCCGGTTGCCTCTCCATCTCGCCACAGAAAAAGCAAAAAACTGGCCGAACTAAATTCGACATGGCGAAGAGCGGATATCTCAAAAAAATGGCTGATAGGGATTCTACGCTGATCGACATAAACGAGAGGAGAAATCTCAAGATGCATGGGGAGAGCGTTGCTAAATTCAGTTTTATCAAGCGAGGGGAAACTAATAGCTCTACAGTTAGGAGAATATTTCCAAATGCTCTTAGAGAAATCCTTAATAGGACCTTTCTTACTTTGATGTAGGCAAAACAGAAGACAAAACTGAAAACGTTCCTTCGTACCGAAACGACTCGGAAACCTTAGGATTCCGACCAAGGACTGTCACTCCTGCGATTTTACCAATAAATATCAACAACAATGAAACTTAAGAAAGTATTGAAACTACAATTGAAACTAGAGGCCAAATTCCTATGATCGATTTCAATCAAAATTATAAAGAACTTCTTTAAAATACTTTTCGAACAACTTCATTATGCTTGATTTTAAATGACTCCTTGATTTTGCGACAAGAACTGAACTTAGTACTGAACTAGAAATCAACCAGAATGTATTAAAGAAAATTGAAAGTAAATTTTCCACCAGCACAAGATAATAAATTTTACTGATATGGGGGACTTAGTCAATATTTTTTAATTATATTTTAATAAATATGAAATATTCTTAATTTTATTTGAACATTGTGATAAGGACAAACAATTGAAAACAAGTTAATTTCAATATATATATAACAATATTCTTATCAGAATAGAATTAAAGTACTTACAAAATTTATAATTTGGGCTTGTAGAACGATACAAATCCCGAAGATTTACTATGTATAAGAAATTTAAAATTCCGCCTGAGTCGATTTTCCTGCATTCGATTCGAATTGAACTTAATATTTGCTAGAAAATTGTGTAGTATAGTTTTAGGAGAAGTGTTTTAAAAATCTTTTTAGAAGAGTTTTAGAACTCTTTTTAGGAAAGTTTTAGAACTCTCTGCGTTTATTTCATAACAATATACTTATAAAACAAGGCAACAAAATTTTCTTAGAAATCTTGTTAATTTCGATAAGAATCGACTTTGGAAATCTACTTCTGGGGCCAAATCGCCACATTCGATATCGTTCGAAAAATCAGACTTTTAAGCAAATATTAGCTGTGTTCCAGAACTACCAATACTGTACAATATTGTACAAGTTTTAATCAGAAACTACAGGAAAGTGTTCCTGTACTGAAAAAATATGACTTAATTGTAATTTCTGGTTAAAAATTGTACAATATTGTACAGTATTGGTAGTTCTGGAACACAGCTATTGTGTAACATACTTTAGGGATTTTTAAAATAATTTATTTTGCAAAAAGTTTCATAAAATTTGGTATCTAAACATATCCGTTTGTTTGTCAAAACATTTAGTTTAAATGCATTTTTTACTATCAGGGAAGATTTGACAAATAATATACAATGTAATGAACTTCATACCTCTGGCTTGGTGGAATTTTCTGCTGTTTTGAGTTAAACATTGCATTAGATTCCCTTCTTTACCCGCTTTTATTTGGCTCCAACAGCTTATCTTCGACATTTTTTTCAAATTTTCTCAAAACTATTTTTTGACATTGGCTCTTTTATCACCAAGCCACAGATATGTTATATATTATTTACATTATCCAAAAAGCATCGAATGCGACGATTTGGTCTGTGTATTATTTATTATAATAAGTGGTTTCCACGATTTTAAAAGATTATAAAAAATACTTCAATTCTAAAAACCTTGTCAAATATTATACAACAATTCGCAGTCAATGTTAAAAGTTAATAAATACAGCAAAAATTAACATTAACAAAAAAAAACGCATTAAAACCCTGATTCATAAATAAAATTCTAATAAAGCCGAGTATATATCTAATAAATTGTGTATATGCAACAAAAAAATGTTAGAAAAAATTTCAACAAATGTTGAATGTTTACTTTTCTTTTAACAGCGAAACGTGAGTGGCAAGTTTGAATAATGCATTAGTATTTTTTTTTAGTGCAACAAAAGTCAGGTTTTGAGTTTTTTTTTCTAAAAAAATGCGTAGTCTTAAAAGACGTTCGTCAGTCTGTCTGTCTTTAGTAAAAACCACAAATGTAAATAAAATCAAAGACAAGAAAACTTAAGCCTTCATTGGATGTAATGAAGTAGTAGTTTGGCACACATATCGTTCTTTTTCTCGTTTTTTTACAATTATTTAATGGAATAAAAAACAACGATTAAAGACCAAGTCAATAAACTTTGTTCGTCGATTGCAGCAGTTAAAAACCTAACAGTAACTATTATTGAAAACCAGCTTTAGAATGTCTGACAGACAATAAGAAAATGTGGCAGAGAATCGAAATAAGTTAGAAAAGACGAAGAAGAAATATTGAAGATTTTGAGATATGAAATACAAGTTTAAACTTCTTCCTGTTTAGCCACACGCATTATCTTTAAAGGAATTTAATAAAAGCCATTAATTTAGAAGGAGGTTAATAGATTGAAAAGAATACAGTGGTACAATTTGCAAAATTTCCAAAAAAAAATCTATGGCCAAATCGCCGCATTCGATATCGATAGAAATGTAAGATATTTCAGAAACATTTGAGTTGCATACATTTAGGATAATCTAAATAATATATAAAATATAATGTTCTCGACATTGTAATTTATTTGTCAAAAGTTCTCTGATAGTAAAAGAATTTCATTTAAACTAAATGTTTTTTCTTTTTGGAAAATTTTTCAAAATTTTCCTATATTTATTGAAAATTTTTCAAAAATTTCCTATATTTATTGGAAATTTTTCAAAAATTTTCATTTTTTTTAGGAAATTTTTCAAAATTTTTTTATTTTTATAGGTAATTTTTCAAAAATTTCCTATTTTTACAGGAAATTTTTCAAAAATTTTCTATTTTTATAGGAAATTTTTCAAAAATTTCCTATTTTTACAGGAAATTTCCTATTTTTATAGGTAATTCTTCAAAAATTTCCTATTTTTATAGGAAATTTTTCCAAAAATTTCCTATTTTTATACAAAATTTTTCAAAAATTTCCTATTTTTATACAAAATTTTTCAAAAATTTCCTATTTTTATACAAAATTTTTCAAAAATTTCCTATTTTTATACAAAATTTTTCAAAAGTTTCCTATTTTTATACGAAATTTTTCAAAAATTTCCTATTTTTATACAAAATTTTTAAAAAATTTCCTATTTTTATACAAAATTTTTCAAAAATTTCCTATTTTTATACAAAATTTTTCAAAAGTTTCCTATTTTTATACAAAATTTTTCAAAAATTTCCTATTTTTATAAGAAATTTTTTAAAAATTTTCTATTTTTATAGGAAATTTTTTTAAAATTTCCACTTTTTATTGAAAAATTTCCTATAAAAATAGGAAATTTTTCAAAAATTTCCTATTTTTATAGGAAAATTTTCAAAAATTTCCTATTTTTATACGAAATTTTTCAAAAATTTCCTATTTTTATACAACATTTTTCAAAAATTTCCTATTTTTATACATAATTTTTCAAAAATTTCCTATTTTTATACAAAATTTTTCACAAATTTTCCTATTTTATACAAAATTTTTCAAAAATTTCCTATTTTTATACAAAATTTTTCAAAAATTTCCTATTTTTATACAAAATTTTTCAAAAATTTCCTATTTTTATACAAAATTTTTCAAACATTTCCTATTTTTATACAAAATTTTTCAAAAGTTTCCTATTTTTATACGAAATTTTTCAAAAATTTCCTATTTTTATACAAAATTTTTCAAAAATTTCCTATTTTTATACAAAATTTTTCAAAAATTTCCTATTTTTATACGAAATTTTTAAAAATTTACTATTTTTATACAAAATTTTTCAAAAATTTCCTATTTTTATACAAAATTTTTCAAAAGTTTCCTATTTTTATACAAAATTTTTCAAAAATTTCCTATTTTTATAAGAAATTTTTTAAAAATTTCCTATTTTTATAGGAAATTTTTCAAAAATTTCCTATTTTTATAGGAAATTTTTCAAAAATTTCCTATTTTTATAGGAAATTTTTTAAAAATTTCCTATTTTTATAGGAAATTTTTCAAAAATTTCCTATTTTTATAGGAAATTTTTTGAAAATTTCCTATTTTTATAGAAAATTTTTCAAAAATTTCCTATTTTTATAGGAAATTTTTCAAAAATTTCCTATTTTTATAGGAAATTTTTCAAAAATTTCCTATTTTTATAGGAAATTTTTCAAAAATTTCCTATTTTTATAGGAAATTTTTCAAAAATTTCCTATTTTTATAGGAAATTTTTCAAAAATTTCCTATTTTTATAGGAAATTTTTCAAAAATTTCCTATTTTTATAGGAAATTTTTCAAAAATTTCCTATTTTTATAGGAAATTTTTCAAAAATTTCCTATTTTTATAGGAAATTTTTCAAAAATTTCCTATTTTTATAGGAAATTTTTCAAAAATTTCCTATTTTTATAGGAAATTTTTCAAAAATTTCCTATTTTTATAGAAAATTTTTCAAAAATTTTTTATATTATAGGAAATTTTTCAAAAATTTCTTATATTATAGGAAATTTTTCAAAAATTTCTTATATTATAGGAAAATTTTCAAAAATTTCTTATATTATAGGAAATTTTTCAAAAATTTCTTATATTATAGGAAATTTTTCAAAAATTTCTTATATTATAGGAAATTTTTCAAAAATTTCTTATATTATAGGAAAATTTTCAAAAATTTCTTATATTATAAAAAATTTTTCAAAAATTTCTTATATTATAGGAAATTTTTCAAAAATTTCTTATATTGTAAAAAATTTTTCAAAAATTTCTTATATTATAGGAAATTTTTCAAAAATTTCTTATTTTAAGAGGAAATTTTTCAAAAATTTCTTATTTTTAGAGAAAATTTTGCAAAAATTTCTTATTTTTAGAGTAAATTTTGCAAAATTTCTTATTTTTTAGAGGAAATTTTTCAAAAATATCTTATTTTCATAGGAAATTTTTCAAAATTTTCTTATTTTTTATAGAAAATTTTTCAAAAAATTCTTAGTTTTATAGGAATTTTTTTAAAAATTTCTTTTTTTTATTTAAAATTTTCAAAAATTTCTTATTTTTATTGAAATTTTTTTTAAATTTCTTATTTTTATAGGAAAATATTTAGATTAAGAATAACTAAGAAATTAAGCTTACTTATATTATTTGTTGATCTTTTTCAATCTTCAAAAGAATTAAATCATAACAAAACAACAGCAAAATGTTGTTTACTTTAACTGCAACCAAATTGAATGTTTAAATATCGTCATTTTTTCCACTTATCAATTCAGTTTGAATTTGTGTTAAATTTTAATTAAATTGCAATCCCCGCTCCTTGTCTGTCTCGTAATTGTTTTGCAAAAAGTAGCAAATATTTTTAGATATTCTATTAAATATATGCAATATAATGTTTTGCTAGCAATTCATTATTATATCTTCTTATCAATCCTCGAAAAGAGTGTTTTGTATATTAATTAGTTTGGGGTAGGGATTCATTATTGATGAAATACTTAACAGTATTCCATGTATTCTAAAAAAATTCAAATTTTCAAAAACACAACATCTAGATAATTATCTGAATAATAATTCTGTTAACTCTTACTATTTTTTTTATCTATTATATTTACTAACTTGAACATTTTAGAATAAATCTCTAAGGTATTAATTTCACCAGATAAAGTAACAGTTTCTAAGCGTAAAATATGTCACGTACTGTCTGCTCTAAGCCCTTTGCAAATAAGAAAAATAGTGCGTTGTTGTGTGAGGTGAGAAAATTGTCTAATTTTATCTGAGATAAGAGAAATTTTACATTTTAATTATGAAATTGAAGATAATGGAACTAAAATTAGGTGGCATTAATTATTTAGGATCAAAGTTCTGGGTGGGTTTTGAAGAACTCAGTTCCGATTCATAGACTTTTCGCAGTTGTATTTTTGTTAGCTTTGTAGAATTTCGGCTGAAAAGTTCTGAATTAACAGAACAATTTACTTGTTTCCTTCTAGAGCGATCATTCTCTTAAGCAGGTTTGGTCTGGAGAACACAGTGAAAACAATTTTTATATAAATTGGGCTGAAAACCAACCTCTCTATACCCGTCGGGAACGGTACATTGATAATAGTGGACCTACAAATTTTTCGATACCATTTTTTATAGTACTATTTGTCTTAAGCCTAAAAGTAGGCCACAGTTTTGAATATTACCTCTCCAAATATCTTGCGAGTCTTCTGGGTCCAGATCTGAAGAATACAGTAAATGTGAAAACAATTCCAAGCCTAATTCATCAAAATATTAATTCAAAAAAGCACGTTTCCTTTAAAAACTCCAATTACGCTACCTAATAGTAAATAGGTATATAATTCCTATTTAGTTTATACAAAATTTTCTATAAGATATTCAAATATGTCTCATGAAATTTAGAAAAGATTTTCCGTTATAGACTAACCCCCTAATTTATAAACGAATTATAAAATTATCAAAGTCTTATAGTAGGAATTTTGTATGAAAAATTAATTAAGCTTGTCATGGCTATATTTTTCATTTATGAATTAGGGGGTAGGACTCTGTTTATTAAACAGTTTTTATTCTTTTATTAACCAGCTTCACAATCTGCTTCTGTCTAAGACTCAGTAGTAGATGTCTCAGTCTAGGTTTCAGACTAGGTCTCCATTTGTCTTACTCTATGTATCAGTCTACGACTTAACCTATGTCAAATTATATAATTCAGTCAGTTTCTATTAATATCTCTATGTCGAATCCTGAAATACTGGAGCCTTACTCCGTTATTCGATTTGATGGAGAAACCTTTCGTATTTATACACCTAACACATGATTTTGTGATTCGAAAAGTTTTCTTTCAAATCGAATTACAGAGTATGGTCCCTGGTAATATAACCTTTTCAACCGACTAGTTGCGTCTTTTCACGTTGTAGATTGGAATTCATTCTGAAAATATTAAATGCTATATCTTGCAAACTAATTGCCCGACATTTAAAATAAGTAGCGTTTTTTATGGGTCAGGCTTTGTACATTTCATCCCAAATGAAATTTTGAACAATATTTTTCCCGCTGAGACTTCGTATGTATCATCTCCACTTCGGTTTAAATGTGATTTTTTCAGTTTTTGCTTCCAGTTCTTTATAATCGAAATTTTGATATTCAAAGTATAATCCAGTAGTTGTCGTAAACTGATGACCTGCAGTATATTTCCTAAGGTTCAGCTAGTATTTTATAAAAAATATTTTATCACTGGGTTTAACAATTGAAAACTTGCGAATTCATTGTTTATTTCAACCGGCAAGTCAGTGTGTTTTTGTATTTATTTAATGATTGTATTTTTTAATATACATATACATATGTATACTAAATATGTTATATATATATGAGAATTCATTGACTTTCTGTTTGCATTTTGAAATATAAAATACAATTATTTTCAAAAAATATAAAGAGTGCTCTAAATAAAATTTGTAGTTGGATTTTCTTAAATAAAAATCAAACCTTTTAATATAAAAACTCTACAAAATGCGCAAATATAATGACATATTATACAAAATCATTTAGCATTAAAATGTTTACTTAGTACTCGGGTTTTGCAAAATTATCGACTTTTTTCGGAAACCCTCCCATTCAAGATTTTACAGTTGCTTCTGATACCTTTTTGGAGCATGTGTTCCACCTGCGCTTAAAATCGGACATGTTCTTGGAAATCTTTCCTGTGTTCTTCAATTCCTTTTTTACCAGAGCCCAATACCTTTCCACAGGCCGAAGTTCTGGACAGTTAAGTGGATTTGCCTCTCGTGGTACAAAAATGACATTATTCTTTGAGTACCACTTAAGTGCCTTTTTTCCATAATGGCATGATGCCAAATCGGGCCAAAAAAATGTAGTCACTCTGTGCTCTCTTAAAAAGGGTAACAACCGTTTTTGTAGGCACTCCTTTATATAAATTTCTGTGTTTATTGTGCCAGATGCCACAAATACTTTACTTCTTTTGCCACAACTGCAAATAGCTTGCACACGAGAAACTTCTTAGGGAATTTTGTTTGTTTTTTTGTGCGAAACTCTTGCCGAACATTGCCCCGTTTATCAGCAACATAAAAATCTTGACCAGGAAGTGGAGAAAAGTCTGCCCGTACGTATGTTTCATCATCCATCACACAACAGGTGTATTTTTTTATAAAATCAGACTTCAATTTTTTCGCTCGTTTTTTTGCTTCTAAGTTCTTTATAGCATTGCGATCTGGAACCTTTTGGACTTTGTATGTCTTCAGTCCAGCATAAGCTTTGACTCTATGTGCAAAATTCGTAGAACATTTCACCGTACGAGCTGCTTTTCTTAAAGAAGTGTTAGGCGCTCTTCGAAAGAGTCGCTCGACTTCTTTTGCCTTACCAATATCTGTAGGACCTTTTTTCCTCCCTGATCCAGGTTTTCTTTCAATGCTCAGGTTTTCCTTATACCGTCTGATGGCATTAAAAACCGTTCGAGGGTTAACTTTCAAATTTTTAGCTATTTTTTTAAAAGTCCATGACGGATTTTTTTGAAAAGTTTTAATTATATTTTCACAAACTTTTTTTTCGCAGTCCATTTTGATTGAAATAACTATTGAAAATTAATAATTTCTAAAATAATAGTATCTGACATATCTATAGAAACTAACTTGATGAAAAAAAAATTATTTCTTGCACTATGGATAAATTTTGTCTAAAATAGGAAATGCATATTTTTTTTAGAACACTCTTTATATAGCGAATCTATATGTATATGAAAGTGAATAGTCAATAAAATACAAAAAATATTAACAAAAATATATACATTATTATTATAAATGTAAATAAACAAGATAAATCTGTTTACAAAACAAAAATAATTAAACAATTACAAAACGTTATAGTATTTTTTTCAAGAAAAAGACACAAAACAAATGAAGAACATTAAAAAGTGAAATACATTTTGAAAAAGTTTCTTTAATTATTATTTGTTTGCATTATTTTCTTAAATTTTATCTAAAAAATTTAAAAATTAACAATTTTTTATCTTAGATAATTTCAAGTTAAATTTGTTTGAGTTCCAGATGTTTTCAATTAGCACTTACAAAAATTTACTTTACAATCTTGTAGACATAAATGTTTGATTTTTTATAATTTATAAGAAATATTGGCAAAAATTTTAGCCGATATTTGATAAACAAAATCATTTCTTAAGGCATATAATTCTTATTTAGTTTATACTAATTTTTCCATAAGATTTTTAAAAATGTCCCATAAAATTTAGGAAAGATTTTCTGATATAGACTAAGACTTGGGTCTATATATCAGTCTTTATTATTTTATTCGTCTGTTTCACAATCTGCTTCTCTCTAAAACTCAATAGTCGATTTCTCAGCCAATGTCTCAATTTATGTTTAGGCTAAGTTTCAGGTTAGGTCTCAATCTTTCTTAGTCAATGTCTATGTATCAATCTATTTCTAATTATAATATTTATCTTAGTCAGTTTTTTAATTCAAATCTCACTTAAGATTTCTATCATTTTTTATACCCACCATCAAAAAGAATGGGGGGTATATTGAGATTGTCATTCCGTTTGTAATTTCCTTAATATTGGTTCAAAAATCAAAAACGATATATATTCTGAATCCTTATGAAATTCTAAGACGATTGAGCTATGTCCGTCTGTCTGTCTGTTGAAATCACGATAACATCTAAACGAAAAGAGCTAGCTAACTGAAACTTAGCAAAAACATTCTTTATCTATGAGAAAATTTTGGTATTGAAATTGGGCAAAATCGGTTAGCATTTGGCCATAGCTCCCGTATAACCTCGTCTAGGCTAATCGCTTATTTGCTAATAAATGACAAATTATGACAGTTATGATGACAAAATTTGGTATCTAGAAGTTTTAGATAAGCACTAGGCAGCATATAAAATTTCATCGAAATCGGTTCACATTTAGCCATAGCTCCCATACAAAAAACTTACGAAAACAGGCTAAATTTCACCCAAAATACACTTAAATGCCAATAAATCTAAAAGTATAACAGATATAACCACTAAATTTGGCACAAGAAAGTCTTATATCAATGCCAGCCAGTGTGCAAAATTTTGTCACAATCGGTCACTATTTGACCTAGCTCCCATATAAAAAACTTACGAAAACACAAAAAATCAAAAAGAAAAGGGGATTTATGTCCGTCTGTCCGTCAGATAAAATCGTGATAGCTCCTTAACTACAAGAGCTAGTAAGACTAAATTAAGCACAAGGAAGTCTTATGTCAATGCCAGCCAGTGTGCAAAATTTCGTCACAATCGGTCACCATTTGACCATAGCTCTCATATAAAAAACTTATGGAAACACAAAAATACATAAAGAAAAGGTTGTTTATGTCCGTCAGATAAAAGCACGATAGCGCCTTAACGAAAAGAGCTAGAGGGACAAAATTTTACAAAAGTATTTTGGATATCTTGAAAAAGATGTGTGTTGAAAATGGACAAAATCGGTTCAAATTTAGTTAAAGCTCCCATATAACCCCGCCCCGGGAAACACATTAATGCTGATAAATTGAATACAATTGTAATAGCTATGACGATTAAATTTAAAATAGGGAAGTTTTATGCAATTTTTGATCAGTTTATCAAATTTTATAGGAATCAGTCCATATTTGACTTTAGCTTTCATGTGAAAAACACTCACGGAAACCAAAAATTTTAGCAAAGGCCAGTTAAAAGCTATTAAATTAGAAACTATGATAGCTGTGGTTTTGCAAGAATAAGCTCTCTATATATACCAGCCAGTGTGTAAAATTTTGTTATAATCGGTCAACATTTGGCTATAATTCTTATATATATAACATCCCCTTTTTATATCTACAATCAAAAAGATTTGGAGGTACATTCATTATATTAAGATTGCACCTATGAAATTATATAGGCATCAATCAATGTTCAGCCCAGACTTTATATATGATGAATGCATAAGGAACTCATAACGAAATATATGGACCTGTCGTATTACTATTAACGTGTTTAGCCTAACTACATATTAATCACAACGAAAAGTATTTAACAACTTATTAATGTAAAACTATACCTGGTTATGAGACCGAATTTTGATCAAAGTAAATACTGGGGAAACCACTAAAATATTTTTGAATGTTGAACTATAAAGTTACGGAAACCTAATTTAGTCCAAAGGTTTTACCAACAATACCAAATAGCTTAGCGATTTTTCACGTTTGGTGCAGATTTTGAATTAGCTGCACCCTTGTAGATATATGAGATATGTTTCTAAATTTAACACAACTTGATGGTGGGTATATAAGATTCGGCACAGCCGAATATAACACTCTTACTTGTTTTCTACTTACATGACACAGTCTAAGTTTCGGCCAATTTCTCAGTCTATATTTAGTTATAGACTGATTTTTCTAAGATTTTATGCTTCATATAAAAAAGACGAAGTTCTACAAAAGTGGAGTGAAATGAAAGTGAAACATTTGCTAAGTTTATGTTCCTTATTTAGTCTAAGTGGTTTGGGAAGTGGAATTTAAATGTTCTGCAAATTAATTTCACTGACAAATAAGTAATTTAAATCTTACATAAAACAAGAACGTGAAAGACAAGTGAAATCGTTTTCTAGAACACAATGAAAATGCCTAGAGGGTTTTAAAACCGTTTTCACTATCATTTTGTAGTGGAATGTAGAACCCGAGGGGGAAAAATAAACTATTAAGAAGGAGTTTGCTAGGTTTATACAAGGCAAAATAGGACGAAGCAGGCCATAAACTCCCCAATTAGGCTGTTACCGACTGAAGTTAATCAAGAAAGTGGAGACTCCTAAATATACCAAAGAAACGTGTTTAGTTTAGAAATGTTATACCAATTGGCACCTTAGTCCATTGTGATCTTTTCAGGTATAAAAATGGAAAAGATGGAAGAACACATAGAATAGAATTAAACAAAGGAAATTTAACGCTAAAACGGTTACGGATTGGTGACAATAGAGTCTTTATCTAAGCCAGCTGAGTCCAACTATTTAGCCCATACACCGTTCAACTTCTATAGGTGTATGTCATGGAGTTCCTCGTGAAATCTGGTACCTACATAAAAACATATGTACCCGACAGATAATGCGTTCTGTGATTCGGACGTGCCCCCAACTGCACTTAGTCTGCATAGCTTATCCTACTCATATCTAAATAAATCTTGGTATTTTCTATATTAAATTTTGACCATAGGTCATGTTGCACTAGATCTTTGTGGTTTCACTAATCCAGGACCTGATTTCTGTATGGCTCAGGTTTGTTAATATCGCAAAACTGGCAGTCCTTAGTCGGAATCCTAGGATTTCTGAGTCCATCCGGTACGAAGAACCGATAATGGAAGTGTAACTTCTATTCAAAATGCCTGCCGCGCTGACTTACTCCGGGTTCCAATCAACAGTTCGTCAAAGTGGCTTTTTAGTATGATAAATCCACAAACGACTATTGTATAGTGTGTGACTATTGGAGCGTGCGATGTTCGAAATTGAAAAACGCGAAATTGTATTCAAATAAAATACAATTTTATAAAAAATACAATTTTTTTAAGCCTAGAGAATTTCAGCCCTACTGTTAAGTCTTGAAACGTCAGTATATAAGTTTATATAAAGTTCTTCTTACCCTTATCTGGCATAAGATCATAATCAAAGACTCCATAATATAAAGATTTTGCACTTCCATACATTAATTCGCCGTATGGTCTTTTCGATAAGTACCATTAAAAATAGAATTTACCGTTTTTACTCTAATTCGAAAACTGCTTATGGAGACGATTGCCCAATGAGAGTTAATCGTTTCTATTAGTTGTTTTTAACTTAA
Organism: Stomorhina lunata; assembly: GCA_933228675.1. Taxonomy (NCBI): domain Eukaryota; kingdom Metazoa; phylum Arthropoda; class Insecta; order Diptera; family Rhiniidae; genus Stomorhina; species Stomorhina lunata. The sequence continues at coordinate 106,452,908 of OW121742.1, forward strand.
GAGTAAAAGCTGTAAACTCTATTTTTAATGGGACTTATCTAAAAGACCATACCTCAAATCAATGTATGGAAGTGCAAAATCTTAGACTTTAATAAATCATTTTCTCTCAAATAAATTCCTGTAACTATAATTTCACAACGAAAACAATTTGCTGATCATCATTCTGAAAATTTTCTATATAATAGAAAACTTATAAGAAGATTTGTCATCCAAAAAGTAGCCCCTGAATTGTAACAATGATTTGTAATAATAATTGCATTAATTATTAAACAAAAAATTACATTTTTTGATGTAATTAGTATTAAATAAAGCCTAAATATGAAATCATTAAATGCACTAAGAGGCTTTCGTTAAAAAAAAAAAAAAATAATGTAACGCTTCATTAACAATAATAATTAAGTTAAAAGAATACAATAATTATACAAAGGAAACCTTGCAGATGTAACGATTTTCACAAATTATTATAAACCAATTATAATTTGTAATTAACAAATAATTATATGAAAATGAAATAAATTAACTCGTATAGTCTTAGTTTTAAAAAGCTATAGTTTAGTCATATTTTAAGGCCAATTATTATTTATATTTTTAGCAACAAAATTTATATAAATTATTACTTGTATAATAACGTCTTATAAACAAAGCTAATGTAATTTTTCATTAATTTGTAATGTTTCATTTTTTATGTCTTATAATTACATTAGATTATAATTAAAGATGATTAAATTTTTTATCCTTTGTTAGCATTACAATTAAATTTATTAGCAAATTAAAATAAATTATTATCAAGATTCATTAAACTTTTAAGGATATGACACAAGTTTAAACAAAATTTTGTAATTGATTTAAAATTAAGCAAAAAATTATAACTCAAATTTAGAACAAAGAACCTAAAATCTTATCAATTTTATTACAAACTGTCAAATTAACATTCTGAGTCAGAAAGTTAATTATTTTAAAAAGATCTTGTTACAAATTTTTTTAACTAATTACTTATATATAAAAATGTTATATTTCCATAAACCAAAATGATATTACCAACATTATCGTTAAGATATCATCTAGATGATAATCCTTAGCATGAGTTATTTTAATTTTCATTATGAAAGTTATAGAAATTTGTATTATTTCAATTGAATAATTCCATTACTTCCCAGCAAAACTTTGGTAATGGCAAGTACTCTGGTAACTGGTTACCTTGTAACGACTACAACATACCATCCGAATAAATAATAAGTTATTACAGAAGTACTTATTTGTAATTAAGATGGTAATTTAAACTGAATGGCCCCGGTTCAAATCCCACCAAGGGCAACAATTTTTTTTAAGTTTTTTTTTTATTAAAAGAGTCTTTTTAAATGATTTTTGAATTTTAAGAACTTAAATATTATCTTCTGTAAACAAAATTAGTAAAATTAACTCACGTTAATGAAAAAATACCATCATGACTCAATTTTGATTATGTAGGGGATGTTGAATACCAAACACGATTCTAATTGATCTTAACTTGGTAAGCCCAACTTATCTGGGTCATCCTTCATCTCAACTGTGAACACACACCTCCTCATGGTATCACCCCGGAAGCTAGTTTAACACCCATTAATATTGTGAGTTAACATGTTCCGAGAGTTGTCCCATAAGATCGATAAAAATGGGTTAGGATTACGGGCTAGTAACCCTCTCTTGAAAAAAAAATACAATGAAGAGGATAAAATTAGAATTGTAATGTCCCACTACCTAATGTTAGAGGAGGATGTCCGAAACTTCGATAGAAAGACCAAGTAGAGGAATATTTTTCAAGCTTGGCCTATAAAATTGGAGAATATTCGCACAAGATCGAAATCCATGGAATTCTAAAATAAAATATATATATTTAAGTAAGTAAGAGTCAATCTTATGTAAAAACTTATACAAAAAAGAAGATTTAAATCGTTTAAGTTTTAAAATAATTTTAAAAAAGTTTTAAAATAATTACAAAAAATCGTATAAAAATATTTTTCCAAAAATTACAACAAAGCAAAAAAAAGCAGGGAAAAACAAAGTTATTTTCACATGATTTTGGATTTAAAAATAAAAATTGTTTATATTAATTATAAGCTGCTAAGTTTTCAACATATGAAGTAGCTCAGTGGAAGAGTCTCTGCCTAGCAGTCGGAGGGTCTGGGTTCGAGCCCCCATGGGATCATAAAAAAAATTTGTATTTCGTTTAAAAATATATGTTTTTAATAAAACCACAACAAAAAAGTTGTTGCTGTTGTTGTTGTTGTTGCTTTCAAATTGCTTACCCAAGTCATTACTTTTCTGCAATTGGTAAGTACTTGCCTCCAATGACATCCCCATGTTAATGTAATGACTTAAACAGTGAATGAGTAAGTAGTTCGTGTTCAGTAGTTTAACTGTTTAACTCATTATTTGGTAATAAAAAGTTTTACTGGGTTTATTTTATTCTAATCTTTTGGCAAAAAATTTTCAATCTCTAATTAATTATTTTATATTAATTTATTAGGTTTTATTTTAGCTTCTATACCACCAAAGAAAAATCAATATTCTCTACTTTATATAACTCCCCTATTCGAGTTAAATAGTCCCTATTTAAATAATAATACGTATCACCTTGTTTATTATAGTAAAAGGTTTTGAAGCATATAAATAACTTAATAGGGGGAAAACTATGATAATTTACTAAAAATAATGATTAGGGTTGCTTAGAGAAGAATAATAGAAGCACGTTATAGAAGTAGTTATTTTATATTTAAATAGTTTTAGCATATTTATGTAAATTTTTTGTTTAAAAAAAACGTGATTAAACATTTTGAAGTGTTTAAATTTCACTCATGATCCCAGCAAACAAAAAACAAGTAAGAGGTTAAATACGACTTTGCATAAGATCATGTACCCACTATAAAATTATAATTAAATTTATAAATATTCCTAAATAACAACCTTGTTCCCTATATAGCTATGTTCTAATGGATCGATTTCGTCCAATTCTAATAACAAACCTTTCCAAGAAATAGGATAATTTTATTTCGCTAGCTCCTTTTGATGAGGCCCAATCTTGTTTTTAACAGACAGACAGACATACAGACAGACAGACAGACAGACAGACAGACAGACAGACAGACAGACTGACAAACAGACAGACAGACAGACAGACAGACTGACTGACTGATTGACTGACAGACAACAGAGAAGGTTATCGCTTAGAATTTTAAAAGTATCCAAGATATATACAGGCAATTGTTTAATTTCACAATTATTTAACTAGAAAATCAAAGAATAGAAAGATAATAACTTGAGAGCTAAAGGAAACATGCAAGTGTTGCAATGAAAGTAAGAATCTTTATCCAAGAGAGCTATACAGCTATGAAGCCCACAATATTATCAGTTTATACTGATAACTCTGTTGGTGTTTCTCGGGGAATCTACAACATAGGTTAGGTTAGGCAGGCAGCCGATGTTAAGTCAGCGTCACTTGGGTCCTAGAAATGGTCCCTTTGTGGTAACTGCAAGGGATAGACTGGAAAAGAAAAACACGGATAATTATTGCAGGCCATCAGTGAGCGGCTTATTCAAGCCAGCCTGTAGCCCTAATAAATGAGTCTATTTTACGAATGTCAATACCCGCTAAATCAAATAAATTATACAGAATAATCGCCCCCAGATTTAGAGCCCTCAAAATTGAAAGAGCGGGGCAGTGACAGAGAAGATGAGTTAATGTCTACTCCTCTTCGATGTTGTGAAAACTACTACAGTAGTCATGGTTTTGAAGGTTAAGTCTTCTGGCATGCAACCCAAAAACGCAATGACCTTTTAAGGTTGAGATTAGGTTTGCGGAGTCTGTGGCGAGGTAGAGATACCAAGCATTTTGAACGTTTATTGTTGGAAGTGGGCCATGTTTGCCTTTATATTGAACAAGTGGTTTCAAAGGACCATCTTCTGCGACAAGTCCTTAAATTGGTCCGGAGAGCACCGGATTTAGCAAGTTTGTCCGCAGTAGAGTTATCAGGCATGTTGTTGTGCCCGGGTACCCAGAAAAGTCGATGTTACAATGTCTCGCCATCTCGTTAAGAGATGTACGGCATTCGCGAGTAAGAACAGATGTCATGTGGAGATTAGATAGGTACTTTATGGCAGCCTGACTGTCGATAAAGAAACGAATATCGTATATTCTGTGCAATATGACTACTTTGTCAAATGCCGATATCTCGGATTGAAGACTACTACATTGCTCCGAAAGCCTAAAACAAATTTCCTTCCCTAATAGTGGGATGAAGAAGACACCCATTCCCCATTCCTTTCATTGACTCGGATCCTTCCTGTGTACCTCCAGACAACAGTCATCAAAGGTCATCCAGTCATCCAGAGATAGTTACAGAAAAGGATTTTCAAAGAGAGGGGTGGATATGAAGTAGCCAATGTTGTCAGGGATATTAATGATTTTATCCAGAATAGTGGAGTGTAGAGTTTATGAGTTGGACAGATAGTGCTAAGTCGGACAGTCGAGTTAAGCGCAATTTGTTGTGCCATTAGTTCGACTAGGAGCCAGTTAAGCACGACAAAGATTTTTAACTGAGGTAATAAAAAACAAATAAGTCCAATAAAAACGGTAAGTATGGCGTAAGCCATTATTAATCAGACCAGCAGACCCGTTCAGAAAAATGCTACTAGTCAGACCTGTCAAAGGCCTTCGACACAGTTAGCCATACCATTATCTTTCAGATTATTCTGGAACCAAATGACTGGCTGAGTAGTCGTTAAACAATAGTGGAGTCACCTCTTAAAGTATACTAGAGTTAAACAGGAAGTTCCGTAAGGTCCTGTCTAATCTCTAACTCTCTAAATACATACGAGTTTTTATCATGGGATATGTAAAGTAATTAACATCTCTTTCTTATCTAATCCTTTTTTTTCTCAATCAAAACGCAAAAATCTTAAACCAGCAGAGGCTTTGTGGATGAACGGTACTGGTGGCGCTTGCCTAGTTGTAGGCCTTAGATAAGGGGTACCATACTAAACACTTGCGGGACATCCTACAGTTTCCAATGTCAACAAATTTGATGAAACGAATTGTGCATTATTTGAGATTTCGACAGTCATTCGTGAAGTATAGAGGAAGTTCTAACGCCACTTTTGTTTAATTTTCACCTCTTAATACTCCCTGCTCCGTCGCAAAGACTCTGAAACCCTTGAAAATCCTTGACTGTTCTAGAAACAATGTCAAATAAGGTACTAGACGGTAGTACTTGGACCTAGAAAACGATTGGCAGATCAGTGCCAAAATTTTTAGCACTTGTATGGTCAGCGTCTTTGACTCCAAGTGTTGATGTCATTATCTATTTTGATATTGTCTTTCTTACCTAACCTAATACTTGCAATCACGCATAAAATGATCAGTCCTTAAAGCACTAAATGGCAGTACTTGGACGGACTATACTGATATAAAAAAAAAGCCAAAGATTTTGGGGGATTCCGCTTTATTCTGACAAGAAGTTGAGATCAAAGTGATCTTAATATAAAATTAGAGTTAGGCGAGACAACCGACGAGATCTGGGTGACCTGAGTGGTGTCGGTAGTCAGTTAGGTCTGTTCGGCTGACCATTACCATAGATCTTGAGGGTGATCAGGAGGGAGTTATTAAAAAAAAAAAAGAAATTTATATCCAAGCATATCCTATTAAAATTTAATAAAATTTGCTAAGCTTCAAGCTGTTAAAATAACATCATGGAACAATGAAGTGCCTAATATATTTGTCCTTCCACTAACTATAATAATCAAAAGTTTAAATTCCCTTTTTTAAAGGAGTTTGTTTTAATATAAGTATAGGCAAGTAAGTATGAGGTGTTCTGAATTAAACTTTGAAATTAAAAATTCTGAATACTATTAAAAGAAATCATTCCTTATCTAAACTGCCCCCCCAAGCTATTTAACGCAATAGATATGCATTAAAAAGAAAATTTACAAGTGTTTGTTTAATAATAAAAATGCACAAAAACAAAAATATTTAAAAAAACCAGAAAGCAATAAAATAAAAACAAGAAACTTAAGCGAGTGTTTTTAAAGAAATTGAAATAATAAGTACATATTTAGATAATTTTGGGCAAAAATTAACAAAATACATAATATAAAAAGATAACAAATTTTGATAATTAAAAAGAGATTAGAAATGATTTAAACAGTCGAAAAGTGAAATTTTTAGAAGATTATAAAAGAACGTTTGGCAACAATAAAGGTGCATTAAGGTGAACTTTAGAAGGAGGGTGATTTTATTGGAAGAAATCTTGAGTTCTAGAAGTTTTGATGTGTTAAATAGTGGCTAAACGGAAAAGAATTTGCAGGGGTTTGGCTATGGGGTTCTTTAGGGCAGGAGTAATGAATATTATCAACTCTCAACCAACCGATTGGTGCTAAATTTTCTTTATCTCTAGATGTTTTGAAATATTAAAAAGTGACTAAACAAAAAAAGAATTGCAAGGGTTTGGTCGGCTGTTGGGTTCTTTAGATCTTTAAAATATCAACTCAAAATCAATCGATTGGAGTTAAATTTTCTTAATTTCTAGAAATTTTAAAATATTAAATAGTAGCTAAACAAAACAAGAATTGCAAGGGTTTAGCTTAGGGTTTGCAGTTCGGTTTTAACCGAAACCGAAACCTCGGTTTTTTATGCCTCAAAACCGAAACCGAAAACCGTAGAAAAAACGACGGTTTTAGCTATTTATTTTTCATAATTTTTTGATGGTATTATTCAGAAATATCATTAGCTTATCATAAATTTGCACATAATTTGTCTATTTAATGAAGCAGAAGAATGAAACAAGCAAAATGTGTTTACAATGGACGAATGGACAGGTGTAAGGGGAAGATGATGTATGAACGTAAATATTCACGATTCTCATGGTTAATTTTATAATCTGGGCCGTATTTTAGGAACGTGTAATTTCAAGCAAACTCAAAAAAACATTAAACAAAGGCTAATGGAGTTTAATATTTCACTTGATACAAGCATCGTAGCATGTACTATAGAAGGAGCAGCAGCCAATCAATCAAATTTGCATCTGAAAATCAATTTTGAAGACGGCGACGATGAAACTTTGACTCATTTAAAACCGATTGCCCATATACATTCGAACCTAGAGGCTGTAAGAAAAATTGTTCGGTATTTCAAAAATTCGTCAGTTCGTTATAAAATTTTACAAACAAGCGTTAAAAAGCATCATAATCGTGAATTAAGTTTACTCTTAGATTTCTGCTTCTAAAACAAAGTATTTATGAGAGTTTAAAAATGCTGTCGACCTTAGATTTGCTTCATTCTATCGACTTTGAAATTGTATATTCTTTAAAATCGTTACTATTTGTAAAAATTACTATTGAAGCAATTTGTCGCTCGATTATTTACGCTCCAAAAGAAACAAGACTTATTTAAGAAATCCCTCATATTTAAAAAACCTGAATTATTTTCCTGAATTTTAGTATTAAATTATAATTGAGCTTTAATAAATATACCTTATACTTGGTTTTAACAAAATAATCAAAATTTTACTACAAATTTAAATCAAAATAGTTTTATTTAAAAAACCGAAAACCTAACCGAAACCGTCCGGTTTTGGGTGTTTTAAAACCGAAACCGCGGTTTCTCATTTTCACGGTTTTTTGCAAACCCTAGTTTAGCTGTTGCGTTCTTTAGGGCACGAATAATGAACTTATATTTCAAAAAGAAAACTATCATCAACTCAAAACCAATCGATTGGTACTAAATTTTCTTCATTTCTAGATGTTTTAGAGCCACTTTTTGAGTTCGAGATCGGAGATTAAATTAATGTTAACCTCCAAATTTTGTTTTTGAGTGGTCGATTATCTTATTTTGTTCTCTAGTTTAAGCGGTCAATGTTGGTGGTTTAATCTTCAATGAGAACTCTCAAAACACACATGCATAATAAACAGCTGTTAAAAATACGTAAACAAACAGAAATTTATAGGTATTTTTTGGAAGTGCAGATGAAGATTTTATCGACTCCGAAATTTATGAAAATTTAAATAAAACAATTATAAGAAAGTTAAGAACTATTAGAACACGGCCAAATCATTTTTATTTGTATAATAACTATGAAATTTGCGCAATGTCTTCTTCTTCTACAAAAAAAAGTTGTCATTTTGATAACACATTTGACATTTGCAAAAAAAGTTTGCCATTTCTTGTTGATCGATATGGCAACACCATGAAGTTTAAACCACCACCCAAAAAAATCGAATACAAATAATATGCACTTTTAGATTAGTTAATTAGAGAATAAATTTAATTTTGATCTCAAACTCAAAAAGTGGCCCTTAAAATATTAAATGGTGACTAAACAAAACAAGAATTGCAAGGGTTTGGTTCTATAGGGCAGGAGTACTAAAAGTTTTTAATATGCAATAGATTAGATCTTTAAAATGGAAAATTACCATCAACTTATTGGATTGGTGTTAAATTTTTAATGAAGACTGTTAATAATAAATGACAATTTACCATTTAACTTTGGGTTATGTTACCTGGCAATGAAGAGATCTTTTGTTTGGGTTTTTTATACAATTTTTTAATAACAATAATATAATAGTTCAATTATTACAATATAGAAAGGTTCGAAATTACCCAACAGTTCAGAAGTGAAGAACAATTTTGTAAATTAATAAATTTATTGGCAATTTCAATAGGAGCTTGACTTTGGAGAAATATAACACGTTGTTTTAAATCAGCAACTTTTGTATAAACTTGGAAAGCGACCTAGTGGGGGTTATAGGTCTAAGTGAGGACATACAAAAACCATTTTTAAAGATTTCGAAACACATGCAAAATTTCGAGATATTCGCAAAAAACTGTTTTCGACTAGGTTGTAGTACTTTAGTACCTTTAACTCTCACATTTGAATAGAGATTTTAATATTTTAAACAGTTTTGGAAAGTCAAAGGATTAGTCTTTTAAAAGCTGTTTCCTTAGGGCTTAATTCATAAACGAAAAATAATGTTATGACAAGCTTATAAATCAAATTTTCCGTACAAAATTATTACGATAAGCCTTTGATAATTTTATAGTTCGTTTTTGAAATTAGGTAAGTTTTTATCAAAAGTTTCGCTTTTTTCTACGAAAACATGAACGTAATCTTTAAAATTCAAATGCAATTATTTCAACTTTTTTCTAAAAAAAAAAACTTTTTTGTTGTATACAATATTTAAAAGCTAGTTTTACATAGAATCAATTTTCATTGGTCAAAACTCTGTAACTTTTTAACTAATAAAGATTTTGTAGAGGTTCTTTTTTAGTCAATAGATAAGATCTTAAGCTTTTAACAAGCTTAGGTCTTAAAATGATCTGAAGCGGTTGTAAAGAAATTTAAGCTGTAGTTTCGTTTTCAATTTTCGATCTGTAGTTGTTTCAAATGTGTCCATTTTTATCCACTTCGTATTTACCGATGTGGCTCATATTTAGGCCACAAGCCAATCTTGGATGACAATACAATATAATAGGGGCCAACCTCTATTTTCATTGAGGTATTTTCCGTATTTTTGTTAGGATCGCCTAAATGGAAAAAAAATTAAAAATTTTAATTTTTGAAGTCGAATATCTCTAAAACTATAAGAAATGGGTTATACATGTTGCGACGTTTTTTGTAGATCTTGACCTATGTATTTGTTATATATTTCAAATCGGTTGGAAAATGACAATTATATATCGTTTTAAGTGATTTATGAGTCTGAGGTGCCCTACTTTGGGGGCAGATTGTGCCGTCCGAATAAAATCTTGGCTTTCCAGGTTCTATACTTTAGCTCCAAAAACACTTCTGCTTTATACACATAAAATTGTTTTAAAACAGTTTAGAAATTGTGTACTTTACTAGCAATTCTATGTGGGGTTTATATAACTCAAGCGGCTGACGATTGAGTGAAATTTACATGTGCTTTGTTATTGTAACAAAAACAAAATACATGTAAATTTCACTCAATCGTCAGCCGCTTGAGTTATATAAACCCTACACTAATAGAACTCTGTATGTAAAAATTTTGAGTATTTTCATTAAAAAAAAGTATATATAGGCCAAAAGAAAACACTTCTGGCTATATTTGGATGGTTTCGATATTTGCTCCTTTTTTGTCCTTTAAAAGTTATACACTATTAAGATTCAAATTTTACTAATATATGGTGGTTTCAAATTTATTGCATGACACCCTAATTAAAAATTATACAGGATAAGCAAATACCATTTGCTTAAAAACACTCCATTCAACACAACAAAAAAATTGCAGACCTTTACCAATAATAGTTTTCAAGAAATCGTAAATAATATGAGATCAAATACCTTTTACAATGTTCTTTACATTTCTAAATTAAGTTAAATTTTTTGCCTTTAACTGACAAAATGTATCGGCTACCTTAGTTTTTATATGTTTCCTTTCTAGTGGCACACAAATTTTAAGAATCTATGTCACAGAACTCAATTTCTTTCGGAAGTGGAATGAATTCCGTATTTTGCTTCTATACAAAAAGTAAAGCGAATATTTGAACAATTTCTTCAATTATTCAGTGTTACTTGTTGAAACAAAGATAGAGTTACTGAATTTAATTAAAAAATCGTGTTTTGTACTGTTTTAGAGCATTTCAAATTTTTTGGAATCTATAGAACCTAAAACCATTCCGATCGGAATTCAATTAGGAAATGGTTTCAATTCCGAATTATTTGTGACATGTTTGCATGTCAAGAAAAAAATATAGGTTTTGGCCAATGAAAATTGATTCTGAGCCACCGTGGGTTGATCATTTTACTAGTATTGAAGACTGTAATTCAATCTGGAAATGATTTGTGGCCATTGCCAACAAATCTTTAAATAAAAGAAAAGTGGATAAAGGCTTTCCAAAGACAAGCATAGGCTGTTGTTGTAATTGTAGCTGTGATATTATTGGTAATATTTAAGAAATGGCAGTTCTTAGTCGAATTCCTAAGATTTCCAAGTCGTTTCGGTATGAAGAACCGACTGCAGTGGGAACGACAGGCCTAGGCTAAAGTCTGGTTATTAATTTCACTAGTATTGGAGACAGTAGCTCTATCTGGAACTGCTGGGTAATACTACAATATAACCAACAGTTGGTTGTTGATGGAATATTGACTGACACACAATCCATTCATTAAAAATGTTTCACATTCGTGTTTAGAAATCCATACATTTACTTTTTTTTTTCTTTGAATAATTATTTGCGAGGGAATTTATATTTAACAAGTGTTAAAAATGACATGGAATTTTTCCTATACATATTCCTTTTCACTTTATAAAACAATAAAAATTAAAAGTTTTTGTACTTACGGTCAAAGAATTTTTATAATCATTCAATTGATTTGAGGCACTATCGCGAGACATTTTTACTTGTTGTTTTTGTTATATTTCTCTGTTTTGATGAGAAGAAAAAAAGAACAATTCTATTAAAAGGATTTTAAATGCAAAAATATAATAAATTAAATAAAAAACACTTCACTACTGGTTTTATCAGTTTTTTTTTATTTGTTTTTATTTTTTCGTTAATTGGACTACGAACCCGGTCAATGAGAAGCACAGAAATGAAAAACGTTCATTTTCATGGAGTTGCCGCTTTTTATAGGGAGAGTGTGTGAGTTCATTCTCGGTGATGTCAACACGACGTTTTGTAAATGAATCGAATGCAGTAAAAAACGCCTATTTTGAATAATAACAAATTTTTATTAAATTTATATAAAAAAAATCTTTTTACGAACAAAATTTATTAAAAAACATATTTTCATTAAGATTTAACAAAAAAAAGATAATAATATTCAATAAATGAGAAGCACAGAAACGAAAAAACATTAATTTCTATTTAGTTGCCGTTTTTTATAGGGAGTGAGAGAGAGTTCATTTTAAGTGATGTCAACACGTCATTTTGAAAATGAACAACGCATATATTGAACAACGCATATATTGAACAATAGCAGATTTTTATTAAATTTACATAAAAAAATTCTTTAATATTAAAAATGAAATAAAAAACTTTTTTCATTAAGTTGTAATTAAAAAATATCTTTATATTCAAGAAATTTTCTAAAAAATATTTGATGAGTTTTCTTAAACATTTTTTTTTTATTTTATAAAATTAAAAAAATAATAATTTGAAATTTCTAGTTTTATTAACAATAGGCAAATCTAGCGGTTTAGATAATATCCTATTTTAAAAATATCTAAAAAATGTCCTAAAAAGGCTTTCGAAGACATGACAGTGATTTTTAACAATTGCATTAATAATTGTTATTTTCCCAGGGATTGGAAAATAGCTAAAATTGATCCTAATATACCAAAACAAAAGAATATTCATGGCGTTAATAATTTAAGACCAATATCACTTTTGTATAATTCAGGAAAACTTTATAAAAAAAATAATACGCATAAAAATGGATTTATTTATGACAGAATCTTATATTCCTCAATATCAATTTGGTTCTAAAAAGAGAAATTCTACTGGGTTCTCATGCACTTTTAAAATTTCACAATAATGTTATTCAACATCTTGGCGGATATTTTTCTAGATATTGAAAATGATTTCCATAGGTTTACAAATTTAAGAAACATTAATTAAGAAAAATTAATAATTTTTTGTAAGTTTAAAAATTTTTTAAAAATTACAAATTTTCAAAAATTTACAAGTTTAAAAATATTTTTAGAATACTTAAAAAAAAACATAAATTTTATAGAATTTATTTGGCTTAGCAGATTACAAGTTTTTGTAAAATTTCTGAAGTTTCTAAAAGTCTATGTAATTCGTGAATTTTCTTTAATTTCTAATAGAAATTTTCCTATAGTTTAAAGTTTTTCAAAATTTGTAATTTTTCTAAAATTGAGAAATTTTTTTTAAATTTGGAAAGTTTATGTACGCGTAAATTTTCTAAAATTTGTAGATATTAGAAATTAAAAAATAAGTTTTCTAAAATTTAAAATATTTCTAAATATTGAGAATTTTCAGCATATCTTAATATTTTTAATTTTTTCACAATATGATTAAAAAATTACTTAAAAGATCATCAAATTTCAAATAAAAATCAATTTTTGTGCAAAAATAATAGAAAACAATCATTGTTTTTAAAATTAAAAGCGATTAATAAATAAATTTCTACCGAAAACTCATGAAGTGTCAAATTCGTGTAATAGCCCATTCGTGTGATAGCCCATTCACATTATGAATTTGTTTGAGTTCGAAAGCTCGTTTAAGTAGTTTTCGCCTCAAAACAATATTTAAAACTTAAGTTTCCACATACAAAACGAAAACTTCTTCTGTATGAGTTTTCAACGAAAACTTATTTGAAAACTATTAAAATACCGATTAAACACTGAGTTCATACCATATATTACAACTCTAAGTTGGAAAAATGGAAAATATTAAAAATAAATATCAGTTGAAAATAAAATATAAAAAAAAAACAATAATGTTAATATGAACATTTTCTTAAAAAACATTATGAATATGACGAAAAAGTTATTATTTTATTGTCTTTTAATGTAAGTTAATACTTGTAGTTCTAAAGTATTTGGTGTTTGGTTTTTAAAATTAAACGCGATTAATAAATAAATTTCTACCAAAAACTCATGAAGTGTCAAATTTTCATAATGTGAATGGTAAAGTTTTCGATGGAGTTTTCATTTTCGAAAACACTTAAAAACTTATAGTGTGAATGGGCTATAAGAATATCTTTTGTTTTAAGATTTAAATCATTTCCGCTTATGGCTCATATATAGAAGCTTAAGTCAAATCGGTTAACCAAATTATTTTTGCAGGTTTCTATGATAACGTCTTCTTCTTCTGTTATCCTTGACTCCCAGTAGAGCGTAGGGCTCCAGCGAACGTAGGGCCTCATATGATAACGTAACGCACTAAAATTAGCATAATTTATTAGATATATTTTATGGTACTAATATAATATTGCCGTACCAATTTTACCATAACTTTATATAGTATCTTGGAGCGAATAAAAGAAGATATTTAAAATCAAATATTTTATTTTTCCTTTGTTCCAGTTGATCAAAAAGGTCCACAGGAACATTAATTTTTTAAATTTTCAAATTTTTAGTAAATTTGCAAATATTTAGAAAATAATTAAAATTTTTTAGTTTAAAAAACATTAAACATTTATAAATTTTACAGAATTTCTTAGGTTAGAAGTTTGCAAATTTTAAAAATGTAAATTTTAAATTCATAACTGGAATCTATCTTCGATCTTTACATGGTTAACTACAGAATTTCTTAGTTCACTTTGCGTCGATTCAATTAGTGTCATGTTTTTTTTTTTGGAATGTAACCCAGACGCAAAGTGAGATATTAGTGTATATGCAAATTTTCTAAAATTTGTAAATAAAAAAAGGATTCTTTTAACTTTATTAAAAATTTAAAATATTCTAATATATTAGAATTTTCTGAAAATTATAATTTTTAAGTTTTCATTAATTTGTAAGTTTTTAAATTCTTATAAAAACGTTTGGCTTCAACGCTCAAAGCACTAGGTTGGCATTAGGGGTTCATTTTATTGCTGGCGATGACACTTTTTGTGTTTCTCATTAATGAAGTTTGTTATCGATTTTAGAAAATACAACTCTGTTATAAGGAAGAGATAAGGCAGATTGATGATAATGGCGTTTATAGAAGTGTTGAGTAAGAAAATATGGTGGTTGTCTGTACTAAAACCTTTTAGCTTATCGTTTAATTTTACCGACCTAAATTATTTACTGTTGCTTATCCATGGTTAATGTTATTCACCACGATCTTTTGCATATAGACAGTGTTTTCAACGCAGAGCTTTTAGCACTGTTTTTAGTGCTTTTTAAAATTTTTCGCTTCAGTGCTTTTTTTAAATGAATTATATTCGGCGCACATAACATTTTAGTCATAATCTGAATTTTCTTCACTTCCGAGTTATGTTATAATTTAATATAATATAATTTGTTCAATATTGGATTCCACTTCGTTAACATGCCTCGATATATTGGGGAAACAAATTCTTACGAGGTAGGTCCAATAAGCCAGTGACGTTTTCAATTTCCAGACTTTGAATTGGGAATTGGCTACACACATTTAAACTATCTGTTTACTTAGTTTGTGTTAATGCCCAACATTCCGGATGCTCACTTAATTGAAAGAATATGGCTCCGAAAGAATTGACAGAATATAGCTTAAGCCGATCGGAGATAAAGGTGTTGCTAACAAGAAAAATGTTATTTTCCACCTAAAAGTGTTCAGTTTCTACGTAAAAAATCCAACAGTTGAGTTATAAATTGCTGCCTTATCCGCAATATTCTCAAGATTTGGGTACGAGTTTCTTCCTGCGAAGTCATTGTATCCATAAAATGATATTATATCCAAAATAATGTTTTAAGATTTTTGCTGCGAACTTAGATTGTTTTCGTTATAATATTACCAAATACATTGTGTCAAATAAGAAAAAGAATACGATTGGAATATTCAATTGAATATTCAATTGGCAACCTGAAAAAAAATCGGAAGTTGCACTCCAAAAATCATTTACGGTTAAAATATCTAATTACAAAGAACAAGTTCTGCAATCCATCGTTGTTGATCTATTAAGTCACAGGACTTAAATACTTAACTTTTAGTTAATACATACTTTAGTCGAAAAATGTCTGGCTCAAAAGTTATAAACAATTGAAGCAACAATTTTATAAAATCAATTGAGTTTAAAATTCTTTTAATGCACTTGGAGTACACATTTTTATATTTGACGGCTAATATCTGTGCGAATATTGATAACAAAAAAAAGTAAAAACCCCAATTTAAAAGAAAAAGTATTAGGAATCGATACAATGTAAAAGGTTTGTTGGTTTTTAGGTTCAGTATTAGATCAGTAACTTCGGTAACAGTGCGATGGCCTGTCTACAAAAAAAACTGTCTGAACCAAATTTTATTAATATTTATTTTATAAAAATAAACTGAAATTTCGGGCCCAAATCCGAAAATGGGATAATTTCAATAGCTATGGTTCCATTACCAAAAGAAGTGAATTTACTAAATTTTAGCAAATTGTCTAAACTTTGATAACAATGTCACATTGAACCCAAGCCATCCTAGATATGTTAATAAATATAACTCGTTTTTGGTATCAACAAGTAAGAAAGTGCTATAGTCGGTCAAGCCCGACCATACGATACCCTTCACCACAAAGGTCAAAGGTGTTATTTTTGCAATATTTGCAAAATTTTGCCATCATACAAACATTTTGTCAAAACTTATACATTTAAGCTGTTTCCGTCATTTGGACTTATATGAGAGCTAGGGTTAAATGTGGACCGATTTTCTCGAAATTTGGCAAGTTGACTTAAAATTCTCATTATCTTCGGATTTACGAGTAGTTTAGTGATTTGTGTCTCATTTAGTGCGTTGTTAAAGAAGAATTTGTATAGGAGCTATGGTCGAATGTGGACTGATTTCAACGAATTTTGGTTTAGCAATATTTGTTTTAAATTTCATGAAAAAATATTGATATTTTTGGCCAACATATTAATTCCGGGAAGTGGGACCTATGGGGGGGTACCATAAATAATGGAAGGATTTCGACGAATTTCATGAAAAAATATTGATATTTTTGGGCAATATATCAATTCCGGAAAGTGGGACCTATGGGGGGTACCATATATAATGAACGGATTTCGACGAATTTCAATAGCCATGGTCCCATTACCAAAAAAATGATCTGTGCCAAATTTCATCAAATTATCTTTAGAATTGCGACCTGTAGTTTGATTACAAGGTTTACATGTGGGTCCAGCCAGCCAGCCAAGCAGAGGGACGGACATCGCTAAGTCGACTTAGAAAGTGATTCTAAGCCTATTGGTATTGGGTCTAAGGCAAATATTTCTATGCCTTACATATATCAGCACAAACTTATAATACCTTTCCACCTATGCACTGTTTTTAATTTTTTTTAAGATTAGAGCTGACATTTCAAAACATGTAATCCCAAATTTTTGTCATACTGCATTGCCTACTAAGGCTGTAATAATTCCTCAAAGTTTGAATATTTGTTTATATCATAGAAAATCATAGAAGGGAAAACCGTCAAATAAACCTGAATTAGCTGTCAAAAAAACCTAAATCTATCATTGTGTTTGAAAATTATTTTTTTAGTAGTGTTAGTGAAAAATGATATCCCCACAGTTGGTTTTTAAGCACAGTTGTATTAAAAGTTCTGAAAAAAATAGGTACTTTTAATGAAATATTTGTATATTATTTTGAAGATATAATTAATATTTCAATAGTTTTAAACAAAATATAAAATCTGGCTTAAAAACCAGTTTTTGAAAATTTCCTATAAAAAAATGACCTATGATAAGATTTCTAAAATGTACCATTTTTATATTAAATAAATTAAATTTTTTAATTTACTTTTTATATAGGAAATTTTTAAAAGAAATTACTATTATTATAGGGTTCTTTTAATTTACTATTTTTATAAGAACTTTTTCAAAAATTTTTTATTTTTAAAGGAAAATTTTTAAAAATTTACTTTTTATATAGGAAATTTTTATAAAAGAAATTGCTACTTTTATAGGTTTTTTTTTAATTTACTATTTTTATAGGAAATTTTTAAAAAATTTGCTATTTTTAAAGGAAATTTTTTAAAGATTTACTATTTTTATAAAAATTTTTTTAAAAATTTACTTTTTTTATAGGAAATTTTTTAAAAAATTACTACTTTTATAGGAAATTAAAAAAATACTATTTTTAAAGGAAAATTTTCAAAAATTTACTTTTTTATATAGGAAATTTTTAAAACAAATTGCTATTTTTATAGAAAATTTTTAAAAAATTTACTATATTTATAGGAAAATTTACTATTTTTACAGAAAAATTTTTAAGAATTTAGTATATTTATAGAAAATTTTTCAAAAAATGAGTACTTTTATAGGAATTTTTTTAAAAATTTTACTATTTTTATCATTTTAAAATTTTTTTATTTTTATAGCATAATTTTTCAAAATGTACTAAAAATTAGTAGGAAAATTATTATTTGTAATTTCTAAAATTAATAGTAACATGCTAGAAACTTCACTATTCAAATTTCCAAACTGAAAGGTACGTTTAGTTGTACGATCTAAAAAAGTAGTATATTTTTGAAACTAAAAAAAGCAACTCAGTTTATTTTCATTTCTTAATAAAAAAAACGTTAAAAATGGAAAAAAAAAATTATTTGTTTTATAGAAAACAAATTATATTTCAGTTAATAAAATATGACCAAAATGTTTAAAAAAATTATAAGAATCTTGTTTTTGGAAAATTTCTGCTGTTGAAGCAGTTGATTTTGTGTAATTTAAAGGTAAATAAAATGTTTGTATTTGTTTTGATTTTTCATTCTTCAAGATGGCGGTAGTTACACACAACCTATACGTGTGAGTTGTCATATGGAACAGCTGATTCTTTCCTATCTATTTATAATCTATGGTTTATATATTCTTAATTAAGTTATTTGTATATATGAACCCATATATGAAATTCGCATAGTTTTGAAATACGTGCAAAATTTAACTTCTTTTTTGACCTATGCTTCATCTAGAATTTTAGCAGTTAAAACAACCATCAAAGAAATAAAAAAAATTAAATACAAAGTTTGATAGACCGCGAATTTTTTTTAGAGCTTTTTAGAGGTTGAAGTACTCCCTAATAGCTAAATTGAATCATTAATAAGCTCTATGAAACTTAAACACCCAATCTAGGGTGCCTAAGGCTTCCATTGCACTATACGTGGGGCCTATCCCCTTCTAATACAGCCTGGCTCTTCGAAATGGTTGCTAAACCCATTCTCATGTACGGCGCTCTTGTCTGGTGGCCTGCCCTAAACAAGGCTAATCAGCGAGGACTTTTTGTTAAGACCTGCTGCTCTCATGATTACGGGTGCTTTAAGGACTACTCCTTCAAAGGCACTCTTTACTATGCTTAATTGGCTTCCGGCTGAGCTAATGGCCCAATTAATAGCCCTCAACTCAGCTATCAGGTTAAAAACCACCGGTGAATGGTCTACTTCGTCTCTAGGCCACACCACTATTCTGGATAAACTTAATCTCCCTGATAATATAGACTACTGCATTCCCTCACCCGCTTTCGAGCAATCCTTCACTGTGGATATCTCAGGGGCCCATAACGCTTTTAGTGAAGAGACCCTGGTTATCTATTCGGATGGATCCAAATCGTCAAGTGGTGTGGGTGGGGGCTTCTTTATCCCATCATTTGGGATGAAAGTGAAATTCAAGCTCCCAAAACAATGTAGCATAATTCAAGCTGAAATTTCAGCTATTTATAGGGCGAGCAAGTGGCTCACGTACCACCGAGTATATCCTAACGATATTCGTTTCTGTACAGATAGTCTTGCCGCCATTCATTCCCTTTCATCGGTCTACACGACATCCGTTCTTACCCGTGAATGCCGGGCGTCTCTAAATGAGATGGCGAGACATTCCAACATTGAACTTTTCTGGGTACGTAGTCATAGTAATGTACCAGGCAACATCATAGCGGATAACATAGCAAAAGATGGTGCTCTTCTTAGTCATGAAAACACTGATCAATTCATAGGTATCCCGCTCTCAGCATGCAAATTGCTCATAAAGCAGTTTATTTTTAGGTCCGCACAGACCAACTGGTCCACAGAAAGTACCTGTACGATCTCCAGACTTACATGGCCAACTTACGATAGTAAGCGCTCTGCAATCCTGATCAGCTTTTCGCACCATAGACTTCGCACCCTTATTTCAGTACTCACAGGACACTGTCTTATAGGTAAACATGCTAGAAGACTTAATCTTCAAAGCAATGACTACTGCAGAAGTTGTCACAATGCAGAGGAGGAAGAAACAATATCCCACTTCCTCTGTCACTGCCCAGCACTTGCTGAACTTAGAACCCTCCATCTAGGATTCCCATTTCTGCACGATCTGTCAGAGATCTCGAACATCAATATTAGTAAAATAGGCTCTTTTATCGGTGCATCTGGCTGGCTCTAACTGAGCCTCTTACACTCGGTAGTTTTAAGAATTTAATTTTCTCTATCCTTGCAGGAATTACAAAGGGACCTCTTTATGGACCCAAGTGAGGTGGACCTTACAGTCTGCATCCTGCCTAACCTAACCTAACTTAAGCTCTATGAATTTCCAATCCTTTCGCATCCCATTTTAAGAATTATAACGTTTTTGGTAACACCCCTTTTTCACAATTTTTTGCAATTTATCGCAAAAAAAATCACAACTTGAGGTGAAATATAGGCGTAATGTAATATTTTTATTCTGTTATCCTTGACTCCCAGTGGAGCATAGGGCCTCAAATATTTTTATGCCATTTTTTTTTCCTTTCTAATTCTATGCAAAATTTTTATATAAAGATAAAAAACAACAAAATTTTTAATTTTTAATGACCTTTGTATAATTTATTTAAGTATATAGGTAGTGGTCACATAATTGTGGACGCAATAAAACTTGTAAAATCTGCAAATTTTATATTATTCAAGAACTCGTAATCTTTTTTATTAAAATATTTAATGTTTAAGAGTTAATTGGTTTGGTTTGTTAGAATCATACAAAATCTGATTTTAAGCTCATAGTATGAGACCAATATCTCTGAAAGGGCATGTGCGATTTTGTCAAGTCATGTATCGTAGGATAGGTATTCTTTTCATATATTATCCTATTTAAGTAAATAATGTTTATAATCGCCAGCAAAGATTTTTTCAGCATGTTTAGTAGTCCAGTAATAATTTCAAGAACAAAAGTCAAGAAATGACCAAGTTATTGAGTTTTGGCCGTATTCTCCCACTGTGCTATGGTGGTGAAGGGTATAAAAACATGAGAAAATTTTAATGCTTTTTTGCGAAAATTATGTGTTTTGTTTCTGACTTTTGGTGCTTTTTAAAACATGAAAGTTGACAACGATGCTTATAAATTTATTTATAATGTTTAAATATTTGCTGCTCTTTTTTTTTTTTTTTTTTGGTGAACTACATTTTTGTGCTAGAAAATAATAAAATATTTTAAAAATTTATTTATAAAAATTTATTTATAAAAATTTAATTTGTCTTATAGCTCATTCACATTGAGCTCGAAAACTAGTAAAAGTAGTTTTCGCCTCAAAACAATATTGAAAACTTAAGTTTTCACATAC
Organism: Stomorhina lunata; assembly: GCA_933228675.1. Taxonomy (NCBI): domain Eukaryota; kingdom Metazoa; phylum Arthropoda; class Insecta; order Diptera; family Rhiniidae; genus Stomorhina; species Stomorhina lunata. The sequence continues at coordinate 106,474,089 of OW121742.1, forward strand.
AAAACGAAAACTCCTTCCGTATGAGTTTTCAATGAAAACTTATTTGAAAACTATTAAAATACCGATGCAACACTGAGTTCATACCATTTATTACAACTCTAAATAAGAAAAATGGAAAAATATCAAAAATAAATGTCAGTGTAAAATAAAATATAAAAAAAAACAATTATTTTAATTTTAAAAATTTCGGAAAAAACATTATAAAAGTAACGAAAAAGATTATTTTTTTGTGTATTAATGATATCTAATAAGTCAAAAGCATTTGGTGTTCGGTTTTTTAAATACTCTAGAGTAAAAAATCCGAAAACTTATGAAATGCCAAATTTCCATAATGTGAATGGTAAAGTTTTCGATGGTGTTTTCATTTCCGAAAACACCTAAAACCTTATAGTGTGAATGGGCTATTATGTTTTCTCACACACAAAAATCAATGCAACCCTGAGGCTTAATAACAGACTATGACATAGTTGCAAAAATTAAGTAAGGTTGGAGAGTTGACGAATTTTCTTAAACTTTCTAAATAAATTAGTATTTGTTGTAAGAAAGATGCTAATTAGAATATTTTAATGTAAATTTATTAAAATTTGTTACTGGTTTGGTAATATTTAAAAAAAAATTCTTTTAATTTTTGTTACCTTTTTCCATCAACAAAAAATAGTAGTATTTTTGTTACTGGCAACCCTAGTTAAGCACCTTTGTAGATTTTTTGTCATTCATTTTCTACACGTCGTTGAGACGTCGTCTCGTTACTTATGGTTTTACGTGTGCGAACGAGTGTTGTTGAGTGTGTGAAAAAATGTAGAAAAGATTAAAAATTTTGTGAGACAACACAAAAAAATGAAGTGAAGTGTAGAAAAATCTTTTTTAAATAAGAAAATTTTGTATAATTTTTACAAATAAATAATAGTTTTGATAAAATATATGTAGCTAAGTAAATAGAAAACGTTTAAATAAAGAAAATGTTGTGATTTGTTAATAAGAAAAAAGGAAATTTTCATGATAAAGTAGGCCAAATGAAAAAAAAAAACACACACAAGGAGAACAAGAAATTTACACACAGTGAAAAAAAAAAACAACGAAAAATAACAGCAGAGAAGAAATACAGAAGAGGGAGAAACACAGAAAAAAGAAATCAAATGAAAAAAGAAGAGGAAGTAAGAGGCAAATGGAAAAATATTTAAGTAATATAAAAAAATTCATGAATTTTATTTTATATTGAAAGAAAGGAATAAATTTAAAAAAAAAAATTCAAGAATTTTTAAGGGTTTTATGAAAAACATTAACATTTAGCTTAACATAGACTGTTAATGTTAACAAGTCAATGTCGTTAAAACGAAAGAAAGAAGAATAAACATGAGTTAAAAGAGAAGGAGCAAGAAGTGTGTTGTAATAATTATATGGATTAAAAAAAAGAAAAGCAAAGTTTAAGTGATATAAAATTAAAAAATTTTAAAAGTTAATAATTTAAAGAAAATCTTCATAAATTAAAGAGTTTTTAAACAAAATTTTTTGATTATGGAAAAAATGTTTTTCTTTGTTCCCTGCCTTTAAACAGCAGACGTTAACGTCATTTGTCAGCTGAGACGTTAACGTTGTCTCCTAATTTTTTTCTTTCTGTTTTTTTTTTCTTTTTTTTGGTTGTTTCGTGTACGAGTGAAAACAAAAAGAAAACAAATGTATCAAGAAGCAGCATTTAAAACAACAACAACAACAAAAATCTGAAAAAAATTTAACGGGCCCGAGACGTCAAAATATTTAGTCTGCTTCTTCTTTTGGCTTAAAAGAGATGTGCTTTTATTTTTTCGTTTAAAAAAGAAATAATCGTTTAAATAGAAAAAGTTTTCTTTCTTCTAAAAGTGTTCCCATTTCTTTTTTTTTTTTTTTTGAAATAAAAAGAAATTTTATAGAAAAAAAGAAGAATAAATATATTTATAGTATAAAAAGAAAATTTGTTATAATAAAATGTGCTTAATCATGGCCAAAAATTAAGGAAAAGTCTTAAAAATTTTTAGTAAAGAAAATCTTGGGAAATTGAGCAAAAAATATCTATTGAAATCTTTTAAGAAAAAAAATAAATATTTCTCGGAATTGAATTGAATTTGTGAAAAAAAAAATTCAACAAAATGTGTTTTAAACAGCTCTTAAGAGTTTTAATAAAAAATGATTTAAATTTATTGAAAAATAAATATTTAAAAACTTGTTTGAACTTTAAGTAATTTAAAAAAAAATAAAGAATTTTTAAAGAAAATACCTTTAAATAAAAAAATTCTCACACTTTTTTAACAAAAATTTTGTAACAAATTAAAAAAAAAAAGCAAAAACTTCAGAAAAAAAAATACTCAAGTGAAAGAAGAAAATACTGGTTTCCTTTAACAAAAAAAAAATCAACTGAAAACAACAACAAAATCGTTTAATAAAAATTGTTAAAAAAAATTTACAACCCAACAAACCTAAACATCAACTACAACCATAACCAAGCAAAAACATCAACAACAACAACAATTCCTCTCGTCAAAAAACAAGTTGGTTAAGCAAGTCAAACACAATCTTACATACCCACTACTACTACTTACTCATCCATACATAAGAAAATATACTAATAACTACTAGGTTATTTTTTCTTTCTACTTCTTTCAATTCTCCATCTTCTTCTCTGTTAACAAAATAAAAAAATGTTAACAACAAAAACAACATCTATTTGTAATAAAATCCAATAAAATCACAAAGAAAATAAAAACAGCTACAAAAAACCCGCTAAAAAAAACCTAAAAAAAACTAGCAAAAGAAAGTAAGTGGTGAAACTTCTTTTCAAAGCAAAAGAAACAACAATAACATAAAAACTTAAGAGTGGTTTCTTTTTTATTAACCAAAACTCTTTAAATTGTTGTACTTGCTTTAAATCTTTAAAAAAACAAATAACAGAAATTCCTCTTAATAGAATTTCTAAAATAGTCTCCCCACGAAAGAAACTTCTCTTATCTCCCCGAAAAGTCAACAAACAAATAAATGCATTTGTAAAAGGAAGGGATATTTTCAACAAAACATCTACTAAATTTTGTGCTAAACTTTACAAAACTACCAATAATTGCTGAAATACACAAAAAAAAGGTAAGTTTTCTTTATCTTTTCATAGCCTTTGATATTTCTAATTGCCTTAAGATTAATTTAATTATGTCTATAATCTGGGGTGTTTTTTGCGTATTTCGATTCGAAAGAAAATATTTTCGAAACACAATGTTTTCAAGCATACAAATTCGAATAGTTTTATTTTCGGATCGAGATACGCAATAACCCCCCCCCCCCCTGTTACTTTTAAATGTGTTTTTTCTAAATAAGATCAGCCAGACTTAATGATTTATCGAAAACTTAACGAAATTTAAAGGCCAACTTTAATCCGAAAATTACTTTGGATTAGGGTTTTTTAATATAGAATGTTTAAGCTTCGATGAATAAGAAAATTATGTTAAATTTTTGGAACAAAAATATTGAATAAAATTCCTAAGGCTAAACGTTTTTTGTCAAATACATTATGAGACGATATAAAAACATTATGGAACGATGTAAAATAGGTCTATTTTTAAAATTTGGTGTTTCAAGTACACAAAGATTATTAGTGGTTTAAATCAAAATGTAAGAAAACTGGAATTAGAGAGACATTGAAATCCCTTTATTATATTCAGGGAATCGGAATCGGGAAAAGGAATCGGCTTCCAGATGTTATAAACAACAGCAATGCATGTATTAATGAAATCTCTAGATGTTTCACGAGAACGTAAAATGAGGTTGGTCAACAAACTCTAGTATTTAAAGATCATAAAAGAAAAATTAAAAAAAATACAATTTTAAATGAAAATAGAGACGCTGAAGTCCTCCGTACAAAATATCGCGATCTCTGCAATTAAATAAAAAAGTCTGCAAGAAGGAACAGGAGAATATGAATAGATGGAATGTGAACAAGCAAGCTAAGCTGAATCAGGGCTTTGTGCGACAAACCTATATACACCAAGAGTCCTATCTTGAGTAGTAGCGGTACACTTCTCTCAACACCGAAGAACAATTAATACGTTAGATGGAATACATGAAGTCACCATTAAACAATCCTATTGAATTGTAACCACTGACGGAAGTGTATAATGAAACCAGCCTTTACAGCATATTCAATTTAATTTCAGACAATCCATCAACAATACAAGAAGTGAAGAACTCCACTAAGCGCAACAAGGCTACGGGCAATGACATATGATGTTGAAGGAACGGCAGACTGTGTCACCCATTTGTGCATAAAATATGGTAAGAAAAAGCTCTGACAACATCCTAGAATGTAGGTACACTAGTCAAAATACCAAAAAAAGGGTGACTTCAAAGACTGCAATAACTACAGGGATATAACACTTCTTCCAATACCGAACAAACTACTAAGTCGAGCAATTTTGAACAGAATCATATACAATTTTTTGAATAGAAACATTTTTCATATAAAATTTTTGTATAGAAAAATTTTCTACATAAAATTTTTGTGTATAGAAAAATTTTCCATGTCAACGCGAGAATTAAAGATCGCTGTAACTACTGACAAAACATAAAATGTTCACCAGAGGCAAAAAACCTGTTTGAAAGTATAATTTATAAAGAGTTTTCTAAAAAAATATGCATTTACTATTTTAGACAAAATTTATTTATAGTGCAAGAAATAATTTATTATTTGATCAAGTTAGTTTCTATAGATATGTCAGATACTATTATTTTAGAAATTATTAATTTTCAATAGTTATTTCAATCAAAATGGACTGCGAAAAAAAAGTTCGTGAAAATATAATTAAAACTTTTCAAAAAAATCCGTCATGGACTTCTAAAAAAATAGCTAAAAATTTGAAAGTTGACCCTCGAACGGTTTCTAATGCCATCAGACGGTATGAGGAAAGGATCAGGGAGGAAAAAAGGTCCTACAGATATTGGTAAGGCAAAAGAAGTCGAGCGACTCTTTCGAAGAGCGCCTAACACTTCTTTAAGAAAAGCAGCTCGTACGGTGAAATGTTCTACGAATTTGTAGTTGGATTTTCTTAAATAAAAATCAAACCTTTTAATATAAAAACTCTACAAAATACGCAAATATAATGACATATTATACAAAATCATTTAGCATTAAAATGTTTACTTAGTACTCGGGTTTTGCAAAATTATCGACTTTTTTCGGAAACCCTCCCATTAAAGATTTTACAGTTGCTTCTGATACCTTTTTGAAGCATGTGTTCCACCTGCGCTTAAAATCGGACATGTTCTTGGAAATCTTTCCTGTGTTCTTCAATTCCTTTTTTACCAGAGCCCAATACCCTTCCACAGGCCGAAGTTCTGGACAGTTAGGTGGATTTGCCTCTCGTGGTACAAAAATGACATTATTCTTTGAGTACCACTCAAGTGCCTTTTTTCCATAATGGCATGATGCCAAATCGGGCCAAAAAAATGTAGTCACTCTGTGCTCTCTTAAAAAGGGTAACAACCGTTTTTGTAGGCACTCCTTTATATAAATTTCTGTGTTTATTGTGCCAGATGCCACAAATACTTTACTTCTTTTGCCACAACATCAAATAGCTTGCCACACGAGAAACTTCTTAGGAAATTTTGTTTGTTTTTTTGTGCGAAACTCTTGCCGAACATTGCCCCGTTTATCAGCAACATAAAAATATTGACCAGGAAGTTGAAAAAAGTCTGCCAGTACGTATGTTTCATCATCCATCACACAACAGGTGTATTTTTTTATAAAATCAGACTTCAATTTTTTCGCTCGTTTTTTTGCTTCTAAGTTCTTTATACCATTGCGATCTGGAACCTTTTGGACTTTGTATGTCTTCAGTCCAGCATAAGCTTTGACTCTATGTGCAAAATTCGTATAACATTTCACCGTACGAGCTGCTTTTCTTAAAGAAGTGTTAGGCGCTCTTCGAAAGAGTCGCTCGACTTCTTTTGCCTTACCAATATCTGTAGGACCTTTTTTCCTCCCTGATCCAGGTTTTCTTTCAATGCTCAGGTTTTCCTTATACCGTCTGATGGCATAAGAAACCGTTCGAGGGTCAACTTTCAAATTTTTAGCTATTTTTTTAAAAGTCCATGACGGATTTTTTTGAAAAGTTTTAATTATATTTTCACGAACTTTTTTTTCGCAGTCCATTTTGATTGAAATAACTATTGAAAATTAATAATTTCTAAAATAATAGTATCTGACATATCTATAGAAACTAACTTGATCAAAAAATAAATTATTTCTTGCACTATGGATAAATTTTGTCTAAAATAGTAAATGCATATTTTTTTTAGAACACTCTTTACATATAAATTAAAAGCTTGAACAATTTTTTATGTTAAAGAGTTTCTTAACAGTTGCTTTTTACATTACATGCATTTATTTTAAATTATTACATAGTTAAAGGCTTTTAAATATACATACGTATATGAGGATACATTTGTATTTACATTTTTACATACCTGTGTTATGTGTACATTTCCTTTCTCTGTTATTTTTCTCCTTCTCTGCTCCGATTGTCATTTAAATTTTAAAATGACATTGTTTTTTTTGTTATTATTTTATACTATTTTTCTTGTTATGTATTTCAGTTTTATTGTTATTGCATTTATTATTGTTGTTGTTTTTGTAAATATCTGTCTAAATTGTATTTACTTTTTTGTTTGCTTGCATTGACACATGTTTTTTTTTTGGGATTTTCAAGTGTTTGTTGTTTTTATTTGCTATTTTGTTTTTTTTTTACATGTTTCTAATTACCTTTCAATCAATTTTGTTTTTGTATTTATTAAGGTCTTTTATCGTTTTTTTTTGCAACAAAATTTAATTTAACAAAAAATTTGCTAATATTACTAGGTACCTATACTTTGAAAAAGATTAACTTTGATTTGTAGTGTTTTTTGAAAAATATTTGTGAAGTATTAGTTTAAAATGTTTGGCAGAGATCTCAAATTAGTAGATTCTAAAGCAAGGGTTCCCAAACTGTGTTCTTTGAGCATTTTAGATGTGAAAAAGAAAGGAATAATCCGGTAAATTACACTCTGTTGTACTAAAAATCGGGAAATGGTCTAGCTTGGGTTGAGTACCTTCGTGACAAATCGTGCAAAAATTTCGGAAATACATTCAAATTTAAGTGTTATACGCAAAAAACCGGGTTAAACGAGGTTCGTCAACTTATTGACCCATAGCTCAGCCAGTTTGTATCCGATTTTACTTTTTTTTTAACAGCAAATAAAAGACAACAGTTTGCGCTTTAAAATAACGGGCTATCCATTTTGCGGTTTCAAAAGTGAAAGTAAATAAAAAACATATAAAATTTTTTTTTTTTCATGATATTTCTTTTTTATTATAAAGTTTGAACGTTGATATTATGTGTGAAACATTACATCATTTAAAAGACCACAACGCGAAATTTTGCAAGCATTGATTCTTTTGAGATAATTTTCGACCACTTTTTGGCACATAAAGAGTGTTCTAAAAAAAATATGCATTTACTATTTTAGACAAAATTTATCCATAGTGCAAGAAATAATTTATTTTTTGATCAAATTAGTTTCTATAGATATGTCAGATACTATTATTTTAGAAATTATTAATTTTCAATAGTTATTTCAATCAAAATGGACTGCGAAAAAAAAGTTCGTGAAAATATAATTAAAACTTTTCAAAAAAATCTGTCATGGACTTTTAAAAAAATAGCTAAAAATTTGAAAGTTGACCCTCGTTGACAGTTTCTAATGCCATCAGACGGTATAAGGAAAACCTGAGCATTGAAAGAAAACCTGGATCAGGGAGGAAAAAAGGTCCTACAGATATTGGTAAGGCAAAAGAAGTCGAGCGACTCTTTCGAAGAGCGCCTAACACTTCTTTAAGAAAAGCAGCTCGTACGGTGAAATGTTCTACGAATTTAGCACATAGAGTCAAAGCTTATGCTGGACTGAAGACATACAAAGTCCAAAAGGTTCCAGATCGCAATGCTATAAAGAGCTTAGAAGCGAAAAAACTGAAGTCTGATTTTATAAAAAAATACACCTGTTGTGTGATGGATGATGAAACATACGTACTAACAGACTTTTCTCAACTTCCTGGTCAAGATTTTTATGTTGCTGATAAACGGGGCAATGTTCGGCAAGAGTTTCGCACAAAAAAACAAACAAAATTCCCTAAGAAGTTTCTCGTGTGGCAAGCTATATGCAGTTGTGGCAAAAGAAGTAAAGTATTTGTGGCATCTGGCACAATAAACACAGAAATTTAGATAAAGCAGTGCCTACAAAAACGGTTGTTACCCTTTTTAAGAGAGCACAGAGTGACTACATTTTTTTGGCCCGATTTGGCATCATGCCAAATCCGCGCGGCAGATTTTTTCAGTGCTGCCAGATTTAATTATATCCTACTCAAATATATTTTTATATGAATATTTTTGTAAACAAACGCACATTTTATGTACTGGCAATACTACGACCGCCCGCAGCCGCATGCCGCGTGTATTGGCCTTGTACCTTAATGGAAGGACTTCTAAAAAAGTCCACATGTCAAAACTTCAATATCAGATGAATTTATACAAAATTTCAATAAAATCCCGTATTTTTTTAGAACTTATATTTTGCAAGGTTTACATTTTATTTTACTTAAAACAACTACCTACAAATTTTATTCAAAACACTCCTTTAAATAGAACTTTATTATTCATATTTCTTTTAAATCTATTATTGGTTTTTGAATACTTAATAAACTTTTATAATTATCTACACTATAATCATCATTATCATTTTTTTTATTTTCACATGTAGAACATACCCTAACATTTCTGATAAGAAATTCTTATTAATATGTATAAAATTTTTAAAGCTAATTTTAGCATTTTAATACAATTTCTCACCTCTCCACAAAAAAAAACATGTGATTAATCTAGTTTTTAAATTTTTCAAAATCTAGTTTGTGTTAATTAAAACAGGTGTTTGATTTTTAATGTTTATATTTAAACAACCGTTATAAATTAGAAAAAAAATTTCCGAAATTTTAGAAATTTCAACTTTGAAACTAGAAAGATATTGGGTGATTGGCACTTTAGTTTTGAAGATAATAGTTTTAGTTACCTTTTCTGGAAGTATTTACTACACCATTTTCAATTGTAATTGAGAAATTTTCAAATTGAATTGAGAAATTTTCAATTGAAATTGAGAATTTTCAATTGAAATTGAGAAATATTCAATTGGAATTGAGAATTTTCAATTGAAATTGTGAAATTTTCAATTGAGATTGAGACTTTTCAATTGAAATTGAGAAATATTCAATTGAAATTGAGAATTTTCAGTTGAAAATGAGAAATTTTCAATTTAAATTGAGAAATTTTCAATTGAAATTGAGAATTTTTCAATTGAAAATGAGAATTTGTAAATTGAAATTGAGAAAATCCCAATTGGAAATGAGAAATTTTTAATTGAAATTGAGAATTAGTAAATTTAAATTGAGAATTTTTCAATTGAAATTGAGAAAAGACCAATTGAAAATGAGGTTGGTTTTTCTAATTGAAATTGAGAAATTTTCAAATGAAAATCAGAAATTTTCAATTGAAAATGAGAAATTTTCAATTTAAAATGAGAAATTTTCAATTCAAATTGAGAATTTTAGAATTCAAATTGAGAAAACCTAAATTGAAAATGAGGTTGAAATTCCACTTGGGGTGTTCTCAATTTCAATTGAAAAATTCTCAATTTAAATTTAAAATTTCTCAATTTCAATTTCAATTGAAAATTTTTCAATTTCAATTGAAAATTTCTCAATTTCAATTGAAAATTTCTCATTTTCAATTGAAAAATTCTCATTTTCAATTGAAAACTTCTCAATTTCAATTAAAAAATTCAACCTCATTTTCAATTGTGCTTTTCTTAATTTCAATTGAAAAATTCTCAATTTCAATTTAAAAATTCTCAATTTCAATTGAAAATTTCTCATTTTCAATTGGGCTTTTCTCAATTTCAATTCAAAAATTTCCAATTTCTATTGAAAATTTCTCAATTTGAACTGAATGTTTCTCATTTCCAATTAGGATTTTCTCAATTTTAATTGAAAATTTCTCATTTTTAATTGAAAATTTCTCAATTTCAATTGAAAATTTCTCAATTTCAAATGAAAATTCTCAATTTCAATTGAAAATTCCTCATTTTCAATTGAAAATTCTCAATTTCAATTGAAAATTTCTCAATTTCAATTGAATATTCTCAATTTCAATTGAATATTTCTCAATTTCAATTGAAAATGGTGTAAACGTACTTTTTTCTTACAGAACATGATTATAAGTTCAAAGCTTCTATTGCCTCAAACATATAGATAACATCTTTTGATGAAAAGTCATTATCACTAACTTAATATTAAGAGATATGTGGCCATAGGGTATCTAATTTTTGTCGATGATACTTTATAATGGTATATCGAATATTTAATTTCGGAATGTTAAATGAATCGGACAGGACAATCTTGGATTTCACTTTCGTAAATCGTAAATAGACAGCAAACTCCAACATTAGAGACTTATACTGACGGTCTTAGTGGAAATGGGTAGGCTTTTTGATGATCTAGACTATCTCCTAACATTGAAGCCACTCAGATACTGTCGGACTTCTCGATCGAGTCGGATTTGAAACATCTCCAGTTTTCAATCAGGCAGTGTCGTGTCATAACGGCCAACTTATAGATGGGTGTAACTCCATCTGCGCCACGGAACTATGCCTGTGATCCCAATTCATCTCAAACCAATGAAGCTATTCATTCATTCTCACTCATTCTCAATCGGGATCTCCTCCAAGATCATAGGCTTCAATGGTTGAGTCAAGTTATATAGAGCGGTCTAACTCCATCTGCGCCCCCGAAGCTGCCCAGACCTCAGCGATTATATCGCTAGACTCTGACTCAGAGAGTGTGATCACTGTGATCTCAATTCCGGATCAATTCAAAATGAGATCCCCTCCGAGATTTCTGGCTTCTGTGGGAAAGCTGACTCCGGCAGCCAATCAGTAAGAATAGCCTAACTCCACCGTCGCCACTCAGACCCCAGCGGCTATATCTCTGGACCCTGTTTCGAAGAATGCAAACACGATCTCGAATACGATCTCGACTCCGGGCCAGGATAAAGCGGGTTCCTAAAAAAAACTTGCCAAACTAAATTCGACCAGACGAAGAGCGGCACAATGAGCTCATTGGCCTATCTCTAGAAGATGCCTGATAAGGATCCTACGCTGCTCGATGTTAACGAGAGTAGAAAGCTCAGAGCCGTATGATAATTTTGAAATCACAGGATTGCGACCAATGACCTTTTTTTTTAAATGTTTATATATTTATAGTATGAAGTTTATGCTCTGAACAGTCCAAATCAAAGAAAGCGGTCACTGTTAAGGCTATTGACCTTAATCCAATCCCAAAAATCTATAAGTTTGACCATTTTTTTTTTCTTGTTATCATTCCAAAAGCCGAATATTCATGGCATCAGTCTTTATTTGTAGAAATCGAAGGAGTCTCTTCAAATTTGAGAAGCTCAAAATGAATATAATGACTTTAAGATTATGCGATCATAGGGAACGATATCGAATTGAAGCAGGCGTAAAAATACATGGGTTTACCCGATTAGTCTTAATCGGTTTTCGCAAAGCCGAATATTTAACGCATTAAGCTTATCACAGGTATTTGTAGGGGCCGAACTCGTCATAAGGAATATAATGACCTGCTATGAGCAGTTCAAATCGAAGAAAACGATCACGGGAAATGCTTTCGAATTCAACCAAGTGCAGAAATACATGTTTTTTTCCTGTATAACCTAATTCGCAAAGCCGAATCTTAATTAATTGATCGGATTGCTTTATTCTTCACGTGATTTCTTCTAACTCGAATACAAACACAATCGACTGTTGGACATTTGATCTACAAACGGATCAGAACAATACAATATCGATTAAGATCTACTTAAAGCATAAAAGGGAAGTTTTATTCTAGTCGAGTTATTCTGTAGATTCAACGCTTCCGATTTGTCTTAGAAGTTAAACATGACAAAATGTTGTTTGTCATTCGTAAAACCGAGTACTAGTGGCATAAATCTTGTTTTATAAGCAATGCTCGGAACCATAAGAGGCTTCTCCAATAAGAATGGTTCAAATCGAATAGAACGATGACATGAGAACGCTTTCAGTTGTCGAACATTTGATCAAGGAACTGCGAGTACCGGGAAATAGGCTGATCCATTGTTTTTATCTCATATCTTCGGAACGGGTTGTTCTATTTTAAAATCGCAGAATAGAATAGGAAATAAAATTACCTTTAAGTCGATTCTAAAGCATTTTTTTATATTCTTAACGGATTTGGAATTATTTGCATTTTAAAGTAAAAAAATAAATTTTTTTAATGAAAAATTTTCATTGTTTTATTTATTATAAAAGTAGCCTGATCCATTACTTTTATCATATCTTTCGAACGGGTTGTTCGATTTCATTAAAAGTAACAAAATAGAATAGCCAATTAAATTATCTTTAAGTGGATTCAAAATAATTTTTTTATATGCCAAAAGGTTTCAGAGTTTTTCGCACTTCAAATTAAAAAAATCAATTTTTATTATAAGAAATTTCAATGTTTGGAATCATAAGCGGCTTCCTCTAATAATAGTAGTTCAAATCCAAAAGAACTATATGTGTGTGAAGTTAAATTTGAAATTTAAAACCCTAGACACAAACCAATGTTTTTAACAGAGCTCTGTTATGTAGTTAACATAGCTCTGTTAAGAACCAAAAATAAAGGGAATACACAAGGAATTCGAATTACCAGTGAACCAGGCAACTTGGGCGGACAAATGGGGCATCAGATTGTAGGAGAGGATGTTATCTATGGATACCCATAGTCAGAATCTATAACAGAGTGAGTTGGTAGGTGCTGTTAACAGTTTTTTAAAATATCAAATGTGAGATCATGCTAAGGGAGGATCGCCAGTTCCCAGGAAACAAGGCAACGTGGGCGGACAAATGTAGTATCCGGTTGTAGCTAAGGATGTTTCCTATGAGCTCCTGTAGTCAGAACCTTTAACAGAGCGAGTTGCTAGGAGTTCTTAGCATTTAAAAAAAAAATTTCATATGTGGGACTATGTTAAGGGAGGATTCCAGATTCCTTGGAAACAAGGCAACGTGGGCGGACAAATGAGGTATCGGGGAGTAGCTGAGGATGTTTTCTATAGGGTTCCATTGTCAGAATATCTAACAGAGCGAGTTGGTAGGAGTTATTGAGATTTTTCAAAAATTATATGTTAAGGGAGGATTCCAGATTCCATGAAAACAAGGCAACGTGGGCGGACTAATGAGGTATCGGGGAGTAGCTGAGGATGTTTTCTATAGGGTTCCATTGTCAGAATATCTAACAGAGCGAGTTGGTAGGAGTTATTGAAAATTTTCAAAAATTTCATATGTGGGACTATGTTAAGGGAGGATTCCAGATTCCCTGGAAACAAGGCAACGTGGGGGGACAAATAAGGTATCGGGGAGTAGCTAAGGATATTTTCTATAGGGCTCAATTGTCAGAATATCTAACAGAGCGAGTTGGTAGGAGTTATTGAGATTTTTCAAAAATTTCATATGTGGGACTATGTTAAGGGAGGATTCCAGATTCCTTGGAAACAAGGCAACGTGGGGGGACAAATGAGGTATCGGGGAGTAGCTAAGGATGTTTTCTATAGGCTTCCATTGTCAGAATATCTAACAGAGCGAGTTGGTAGGAGTTATTGAGATTTTTCAAAAATTTCATATGTGGTACTATGTTATGGGAGGATTCCAGATTCCATGGAAACAAGGCAACGTGGGCGGACTAATGAGGTATCGGGGAGTAGCTGAGGATGCTTTCTATAGGGTTCCATTGTCAGAATATCTAACAGAGCGAGTTGGTAGGAGTTATTGAGATTTTTCAAAAATCTCATATGTGGTACTATGTTAAGGGAGGATTCCAGATTCCTTGGAAACAAGGCAACGTGGGTGGACAAATGAGGTATCGGGGAGTAGCTGAGGATGTTTTCTATAGGGTTCCATTGTCAGAATATCTAACAGAGCGAGTTGGTAGGAGTTATTGAGATTTTTCAAAAATTATATGTTAAGGGAGGATTCCAGATTCCATGAAAACAAGGCAACGTGGGCGGACTAATGAGGTATCGGGGAGTAGCTGAGGATGTTTTCTATAGGGCTCCATTGTCAGAATATCTAACAGAGCGAGTTGGTAGGAGTTATTGAGATTTTTCAAAAATTTCATATGTGGGACTATGTTAAGGGAGGATTCCAGATTCCTTGGAAACAAGGCAACGTGGGGGGACAAATGAGGTATCGGGGAGTAGCTGAGGATGTTTTCTATAGGGTTCCATTGTCAGAATATCTAACAGAGCGAGTTGGTAGGAGCTATTGACATTTTTCAAAAATTTCATATGTGGGACTATGTTAAGGGAGGATTCCAGATTCCTTGGAAACAAGGCAACGTGGGGGGACAAATGAGGTATCGGGGAGTAGCTGAGGATGTTTTCTATAGGGTTCCATTGTCAGAATATCTAACAGAGCGAGTTGGTAGGAGTTATTGAGATTTTTCAAAAATTATATGTTAAGGGAGGATTCCAGATTCCATGAAAACAAAGCAACGTGGGCGGACTAATGAGGTATCGGGGAGTAGCTGAGGATGTTTTCTATAGGGTTCCATTGTCAGAATATCTAACAGAGCGAGTTGGTAGGAGTTATTGAAAATTTTCAAAAATTTCATATGTGGGACTATGTTAAGGGAGGATTCCAGATTCCCTGGAAACAAGGCAACGTAGGGGGACAAATAAGGTATCGGGGAGTAGCTAAGGATATTTTCTATAGGGCTCCATTGTCAGAATATCTAACAGAGCGAGTTGGTAGGAGTTATTGAGATTTTTCAAAAATTTCATATGTGGGACTATGTTAAGGGAGGATTCCAGATTCCTTGGAAACAAGGCAACGTGGGGGGACAAATGAGGTATCGGGGAGTAGCTAAGGATGTTTTCTATAGGCTTCCATTGTCAGAATATCTAACAGAGCGAGTTGGTAGGAGTTATTGAGATTTTTCAAAAATTTTATATGTGGTACTATGTTATGGGAGGATTCCAGATTCCTTGGAAACAAGGCAACGTGGGGGGACAAATGAGGTATCGGGGAGTAGCTAAGGATGTTTTCTATAGGCTTCCATTGTCAGAATATCTAACAGAGCGAGTTGGTAGGAGTTATTGAGCTTTTTCAAAAATTTCATATGTGGTACTATGTTATGGGAGGATTCCAGATTCCATGGAAACAAGGCAACGTGGGCGGACTAATGAGGTATCGGGGAGTAGCTGAGGATGCTTTCTATAGGGTTCCATTGTCAGAATATCTAACAGAGCGAGTTGGTAGGAGTTATTGAGATTTTTCAAAAATTATATGTTAAGGGAGGATTCCAGATTCCATGAAAACAAGGCAACGTGGGCGGACTAATGAGGTATCGGGGAGTAGCTGAGGATGTTTTCTATAGGGCTCCATTGTCAGAATATCTAACAGAGCGAGTTGGTAGGAGTTATTGAGATTTTTCAAAAATTTCATATGTGGGACTATGTTAAGGGAGGATTCCAGATTCCTTGGAAACAAGGCAACGTGGGGGGACAAATGAGGTATCGGGGAGTAGCTGAGGATGTTTTCTATAGGGTTCCATTGTCAGAATATCTAACAGAGCGAGTTGGTAGGAGCTATTGACATTTTTCAAAAATTTCATATGTGGGACTATGTTAAGGGAGGATTCCAGATTCCTTGGAAACAAGGCAACGTGGGGGGACAAATGAGGTATCGGGGAGTAGCTGAGGATGTTTTCTATAGGGTTCCATTGTCAGAATATCTAACAGAGCGAGTTGGTAGGAGTTATTGAGATTTTTCAAAAATTATATGTTAAGGGAGGATTCCAGATTCCATGAAAACAAAGCAACGTGGGCGGACTAATGAGGTATCGGGGAGTAGCTGAGGATGTTTTCTATAGGGTTCCATTGTCAGAATATCTAACAGAGCGAGTTGGTAGGAGTTATTGAAAATTTTCAAAAATTTCATATGTGGGACTATGTTAAGGGAGGATTCCAGATTCCCTGGAAACAAGGCAACGTAGGGGGACAAATAAGGTATCGGGGAGTAGCTAAGGATATTTTCTATAGGGCTCCATTGTCAGAATATCTAACAGAGCGAGTTGGTAGGAGTTATTGAGATTTTTCAAAAATTTCATATGTGGGACTATGTTAAGGGAGGATTCCAGATTCCTTGGAAACAAGGCAACGTGGGGGGACAAATGAGGTATCGGGGAGTAGCTAAGGATGTTTTCTATAGGCTTCCATTGTCAGAATATCTAACAGAGCGAGTTGGTAGGAGTTATTGAGATTTTTCAAAAATTTTATATGTGGTACTATGTTATGGGAGGATTCCAGATTCCTTGGAAACAAGGCAACGTGGGGGGACAAATGAGGTATCGGGGAGTAGCTAAGGATGTTTTCTATAGGCTTCCATTGTCAGAATATCTAACAGAGCGAGTTGGTAGGAGTTATTGAGCTTTTTCAAAAATTTCATATGTGGTACTATGTTATGGGAGGATTCCAGATTCCATGGAAACAAGGCAACGTGGGCGGACTAATGAGGTATCGGGGAGTAGCTGAGGATGCTTTCTATAGGGTTCCATTGTCAGAATATCTAACAGAGCGAGTTGGTAGGAGTTATTGAAAATTTTCAAAAATTTCATATGTGGGACTATGTTAAGGGAGGATTCCAGATTCCTTGGAAACAAGTCAACGTGGGGCGACAAATGAGGTATCGGGGAGTAGCTGAGGATATTTTCTATAGGGCTCTATTGTCAGAATATCTAACAGAGCGAGTTGGTAGGAGTTATTGAGATTTTTTAAAAATTTCATATGTGGGAATATGTTAAGGGAGGATTCCAGATTCCTTGGAAACAAGGCAACGTGGGGGGACAAATGAGGTATCGGGGAGTAGCTGAGGATGTTTTCTATAAGGATCCATTGTAAGAATATCTAACAGAGCGAGTTGCTTGGAATTCTTTACTTAACAGTGGGCGGGATTATATTAACAGGGAGTTGGGAATTAATAACATAACAGAACATGTGATTATTGTAGCGGACATTTTAAAATTAGCAGAATATACTAAAAACACAATGTGGTCAGGTAAATCAAAGTAATCTTAAATTTTTTTGTTTTTGTGGGAAATTATACATTAAAAAAATTACATGTGGATTATACATAAAAACATCGAAAATTATATGTTGTTAAAGAAAATTAAAATCAATATATTTATTTTAATATATATTATTTAGTTTAAAAATTATATATAAAGTTCTTTAAGTATCTTTAAGAATAATATTAATAAACATATATTTAAAGCAATTTTTGGTTCTGTTTTTAGAAAATAGTTTTTAATAAATTTTTCTTAATTTTATGTTTGTAATTTTAGAAATTATTTAAATGATTTGTTTAAAAATTAATTTAAATCTTGAAATAATATTGCAGTTACAAAATTATATTTTATTATTTCAATAAAATTATATAAAACAATCCCATATTAATGAAATTGTGGGGAATTTTCTAAAATTTTACAAGTTTTTAAAAATTTATAAATTTTTTTTTATATTTATATTCAGTTTACCTAAAAAAATTTTTAATCAGAGACCGATTGCAGATGAAAATTTATTTTTATTTCGATCGATGAATAAATATAAATATCCTTCATGATGAAAATTTTAAATATCTTTAACGATAAATATCCGAACAGAAAAATATTTTATTGTTTTATTTTTTAACTTCTTGACTTAGAAAAAATAAAATATTTCTGAAATTTTAAAATTTTCAACAATGAATATATGAATATGTTCTAGGACATCGAAGTTAAACCTATTAGTCCTAATGAAACTATTAGTGTTTTCTTTGATTCGGATCGCTTTTCAAGGATATTTCTAAAAAAAAATTTTAACATTTCAAACGCATCTAGACAACGACCATTTGTTGCACAAAACCAATTCAACATAAAATTTGCAACAACAATTGAATTTATTGTTATTTTAACGTCCAAGACAAATACAAAAAAAAATTTGAATTTTTTCTATCAAATTTTTTCTTTCATCGGATGAAAAAAGATGAAAATTATTTTGTGAACTGATAAATATCCCAGACGATTTTTTATATTTTACTTTCATCGGATTGAAAAACGATACACATTTTTCGAAGAAATAAAAATCATGAGGGATTCTTTATATTATTTTTTGAACTTCAATGATTGTTTTTTATGGACTCAAATATGAAAATATGGAATCCTCCTACCAACTCGCTCTGTTAGATACTCCGACAATGGTGCCCTATAGAAAACATCCTCAGCTACTCCCCGCTACCTCATTTGTCCCCCCACGTTGCCTTGTTTCCAAGGAATCTGGAATCCTCCCTTAACATAGTCCCACATATGAAATTTTTGAAAAATCTCAATAACTCCTACCAACTCGCTCTGTTAGATATTCTGACAATTGAGCCCTATAGAAAACATCCTTAGCTACTCCCAGATACCTCATTAGTCCGCCCACGTTGCCTTGTTTCCATGGAATCTGGAATCCTCCCTTAACATAGTCCCACATATGAAATTTTTGAAAAGTCTCAATAACTCCTACCAACTCGCTCTGTTAGATATTCTGACAATGGAACCCTATAGAAAACATCCTTAGCTACTTCCCGATACCTCATTTGTCGCCCCACGTTGCCTTGTTTCCAAAGAATGTGGAATCCTCCCTTAACATAGCACCACATATGAGATTTTTGAAAAATCTCAATAACTCCTACCAACTCGCTCTGTTAGATATTCTGACAATGGAACCCTATAGAAAGCATCCTCAGCTACTCCCCGATACCTCATTAGTCTGCCCACGTTGCCTTGTTTCCATGGAATCTGGAATCCTCCCATAACATAGTACCACATATGAAATTTTTGAAAAATCTCAATAACTCCTACCAACTCGCTCTGTTAGATATTCTGACAATGGAAGCCTATAGAAAACATCCTTAGCTACTCCCCGATACCTCACTTGTCCCCCCACGTTGCCTTGTTTCCAAGGAATCTGGAATCCTCCCTTAACATAGTCCCACATATGAAATTTTTGAAAAATGTCAATAGCTCCTACCAACTCGCTCTGTTAGATATTCTGACAATGGAACCCTATAGAAAACATCCTCAGCTACTCCCCGATACCTCATTTGTCCCCCCACGTTGCCTTGTTTCCAAGGAATCTGGAATCCTCCCTTAACATAGTCCCACATATGAAATTTTTGAAAAATCTCAATAACTCCTACCAACTCGCTCTGTTAGATATTCTGACAATGGAGCCCTATAGAAAACATCCTCAGCTACTCCCCGATACCTCATTAGTCCGCCCACGTTGCCTTGTTTTCATGGAATCTGGAATCCTCCCTTAACATATAATTTTTGAAAAATCTCAATAACTCCTACCAACTCGCTCTGTTAGATATTCTGACAATGGAACCCTATAGAAAACATCCTCAGCTACTCCCCGATACCTCATTTGTCCCCCCACGTTGCCTTGTTTCCAAGGAATCTGGAATCCTCCCATAACATAGTACCACATATGAAATTTTTGAAAAATCTCAATAACTCCTACCAACTCGCTCTGTTAGATATTCTGACAATAAAAGCCTATAGAAAATATCCTTAGCTACTCCCCGATACCTCACTTGTCCCCCCACGTTGCCTTGTTTCCAAGGAATCTGGAATCCTCCCTTAACATAGTCCCACATATGAAATTTTTGAAAAATGTCAATAGCTCCTACCAACTCGCTCTGTTAGATATTCTGACAATGGAACCCTATAGAAAACATCCTTAGCTACTCCCCGATACCTCATTTGTCTCCCCACGTTGCCTTGTTTCCAAGGAATCTGGAATCCTCCCTTAACATAGTCCCACATATGAAATTTTTGAAAAATCTCAATAACTCCTACCAACTCGCTCTGTTAGATATTCTGACAATGGAGCCCTATAGAAAACATCCTCAGCTACTCCCCGATACCTCATTAGTCCGCCCACGTTGCCTTGTTTTCATGGAATCTGGAATCCTCCCTTAACATATAATTTTTGAAAAATCTCAATAACTCCTACCAACTCGCTCTGTTAGATATTCTGACAATGGAACCCTATAGAAAACATCCTCAGCTACTCCCCGATACCTCATTTGTCCCCCCACGTTGCCTTGTTTCCAAGGAATCTGGAATCCTCCCTTAACATATTCCCACATATGAAATTTTTGAAAATTTTCAATAACTCCTACCAACTCGCTCTGTTAGATATTCTGACAATTGAGCCCTATAGAAAACATCCTTAGCTACTCCCCGATACCTCATTAGTCCGCCCACGTTGCCTTGTTTCCATGGAATCTGGAATCCTCCCTTAACATATTCCCACATATGAAATTTTTGAAAAATCTCAATAACTTCTACCAACTCGCTCTGTTAGATATTCTGACAATGGAACCCTATAGAAAACATCCTCAGCTACTCCCCGATACCTCATTTGTCCCCCCACGTTGCCTTGTTTCCAAGGAATCTGGAATCCTCCCTTAACATATTCCCACATATGAAATTTTTGAAAAATCTCAATAACTCCTACCAACTCGCTCTGTTAGATATTCTGACAATGGAGCCCTATAGAAAACATCCTCAGCTACTCCCCGACACCTTATTTGTCGCCCCACGTTGCCTTGTTTCCAAGGAATCTGGAATCCTCCCTTAACATAGTCCCATATATGAAATTTTTGAAAATTTTCAATAACTCCTACCAACTCGCTCTGTTAGATATTCTGACAATGGAGCCCTATAGAAAACATCCTCAGCTACTCCCCGATACCTCACTAGTCCGCCCACGTTGCCTTGTTTTCATGGAATCTGGAATCCTCCCTTAACATATAATTTTTGAAAAATCTCAATAACTCCTACCAACTCGCTCTGTTAGATATTCTGACAATGGAACCCTATAGAAAACATCCTCAGCTACTCCCCGATACCTCATTTGTCCACCCACGTTGCCTTGTTTCCAAGGAATCTGGAATCCTCCCTTAACATAGTACCACATATGAGATTTTTGAAAAATCTCAATAACTCCTACCAACTCGCTCTGTTAGATATTCTGACAATGGAACCCTATAGAAAGCATCCTCAGCTACTCCCCGATACCTCATTAGTCCGCCCACGTTGCCTTGTTTCCATGGAATCTGGAATCCTCCCATAACATAGTACCACATATGAAATTTTTGAAAAATCTCAATAACTCCTACCAACTCGCTCTGTTAGATATTCTGACAATGGAAGCCTATAGAAAACATCCTTAGCTACTCCCCGATACCTCATTTGTCCCCCCACGTTGCCTTGTTTCCAAGGAATCTGGAATCCTCCCTTAACATAGTCCCACATATGAAATTTTTGAAAAATGTCAATAGCTCCTACCAACTCGCTCTGTTAGATATTCTGACAATGGAACCCTATAGAAAACATCCTCAGCTACTCTCCGATACCTCATTTGTCCCCCCACGTTGCCTTGTTTCCAAGGAATCTGGAATCCTCCCTTAACATATTCCCACATATGAAATTTTTGAAAAATCTCAATAACTCCTACCAACTCGCTCTGTTAGATATTCTGACAATAGAGCCCTATAGAAAATATCCTCAGCTACTCCCCGATACCTCATTTGTCGCCCCACGTTGACTTGTTTCCAAGGAATCTGGAATCCTCCCTTAACATAGTCCCACATATGAAATTTTTGAAAATTTTCAATAACTCCTACCAACTCGCTCTGTTAGATATTCTGACAATTGAGCCCTATAGAAAACATCCTTAGCTACTCCCCGATACATCATTAGTCCGCCCACGTTGCCTTGTTTCCATGGAATCTGGAATCCTCCCTTAACATATTCCCACATATGAAATTTTTGAAAAATCTCAATAACTTCTACCAACTCGCTCTGTTAGATATTCTGACAAAGGAACCCTATAGAAAACATCCTCAGCTACTCCCCGATACCTCATTTGTCCCCCCACGTTGCCTTGTTTCCAAGGAATCTGGAATCCTCCCTTAACATAGTCCCACATATGAAATTTTTGAAAAATCTCAATAACTCCTACCAACTCGCTCTGTTAGATATTCTGACAATTGAGCCCTATAGAAAACATCCTTAGCTACTCCCAGATACCTCATTAGTCCGCCCACGTTGCCTTGTTTCCATGGAATCTGGAATCCTCCCTTAACATAGTCCCACATATGAAATTTTTGAAAAGTCTCAATAACTCCTACCAACTCGCTCTGTTAGATATTCTGACAATGGAACCCTATAGAAAACATCCTTAGCTACTTCCCGATACCTCATTAGTCCGCCCACGTTGCCTTGTTTCCATGGAATCTGGAATCCTCCCTTAACATAGTCCCACATATGAAATTTTTGAAAAATCTCAATAACTCCTACCAACTCGCTCTGTTAGATATTCTGACAATGGAACCCTATAGAAAACATCCTCAGCTACTCCCCGATACCTCATTTGTCCCCCCACGTTGCCTTGTTTCCAAGGAATCTGGAATCCTCCCATAACATAGTACCACATATGAAATTTTTGAAAAATCTCAATAACTCCTACCAACTCGCTCTGTTAGATATTCTGACAATAAAAGCCTATAGAAAATATCCTTAGCTACTCCCCGATACCTCACTTGTCCCCCCACGTTGCCTTGTTTCCAAGGAATCTGGAATCCTCCCTTAACATAGTCCCACATATGAAATTTTTGAAAAATGTCAATAGCTCCTACCAACTCGCTCTGTTAGATATTCTGACAATGGAACCCTATAGAAAACATCCTTAGCTACTCCCCGATACCTCATTTGTCTCCCCACGTTGCCTTGTTTCCAAGGAATCTGGAATCCTCCCTTAACATATTCCCACATATGAAATTTTTGAAAAATCTCAATAACTCCTACCAACTCGCTCTGTTAGATATTCTGACAATAAAAGCCTATAGAAAATATCCTTAGCTACTCCCCGATACCTCACTTGTCCCCCCACGTTGCCTTGTTTCCAAGGAATCTGGAATCCTCCCTTAACATAGTCCCACATATGAAATTTTTGAAAAATGTCAATAGCTCCTACCAACTCGCTCTGTTAGATATTCTGACAATGGAACCCTATAGAAAACATCCTTAGCTACTCCCCGATACCTCATTTGTCTCCCCACGTTGCCTTGTTTCCAAGGAATCTGGAATCCTCCCTTAACATAGTCCCACATATGAAATTTTTGAAAAATCTCAATAACTCCTACCAACTCGCTCTGTTAGATATTCTGACAATGGAGCCCTATAGAAAACATCCTCAGCTACTCCCCGATACCTCATTAGTCCGCCCACGTTGCCTTGTTTTCATGGAATCTGGAATCCTCCCTTAACATATAATTTTTGAAAAATCTCAATAACTCCTACCAACTCGCTCTGTTAGATATTCTGACAATGGAACCCTATAGAAAACATCCTCAGCTACTCCCCGATACCTCATTTGTCCCCCCACGTTGCCTTGTTTCCAAGGAATCTGGAATCCTCCCTTAACATATTCCCACATATGAAATTTTTGAAAATTTTCAATAACTCCTACCAACTCGCTCTGTTAGATATTCTGACAATTGAGCCCTATAGAAAACATCCTTAGCTACTCCCCGATACCTCATTAGTCCGCCCACGTTGCCTTGTTTCCATGGAATCTGGAATCCTCCCTTAACATATTCCCACATATGAAATTTTTGAAAAATCTCAATAACTTCTACCAACTCGCTCTGTTAGATATTCTGACAATGGAACCCTATAGAAAACATCCTCAGCTACTCCCCGATACCTCATTTGTCCCCCCACGTTGCCTTGTTTCCAAGGAATCTGGAATCCTCCCTTAACATATTCCCACATATGAAATTTTTGAAAAATCTCAATAACTCCTACCAACTCGCTCTGTTAGATATTCTGACAATGGAGCCCTATAGAAAACATCCTCAGCTACTCCCCGACACCTTATTTGTCGCCCCACGTTGCCTTGTTTCCAAGGAATCTGGAATCCTCCCTTAACATAGTCCCATATATGAAATTTTTGAAAATTTTCAATAACTCCTACCAACTCGCTCTGTTAGATATTCTGACAATGGAGCCCTATAGAAAACATCCTCAGCTACTCCCCGATACCTCACTAGTCCGCCCACGTTGCCTTGTTTTCATGGAATCTGGAATCCTCCCTTAACATATAATTTTTGAAAAATCTCAATAACTCCTACCAACTCGCTCTGTTAGATATTCTGACAATGGAACCCTATAGAAAACATCCTCAGCTACTCCCCGATACCTCATTTGTCCACCCACGTTGCCTTGTTTCCAAGGAATCTGGAATCCTCCCTTAACATAGTACCACATATGAGATTTTTGAAAAATCTCAATAACTCCTACCAACTCGCTCTGTTAGATATTCTGACAATGGAACCCTATAGAAAGCATCCTCAGCTACTCCCCGATACCTCATTAGTCCGCCCACGTTGCCTTGTTTCCATGGAATCTGGAATCCTCCCATAACATAGTACCACATATGAAATTTTTGAAAAATCTCAATAACTCCTACCAACTCGCTCTGTTAGATATTCTGACAATGGAAGCCTATAGAAAACATCCTTAGCTACTCCCCGATACCTCATTTGTCCCCCCACGTTGCCTTGTTTCCAAGGAATCTGGAATCCTCCCTTAACATAGTCCCACATATGAAATTTTTGAAAAATGTCAATAGCTCCTACCAACTCGCTCTGTTAGATATTCTGACAATGGAACCCTATAGAAAACATCCTCAGCTACTCTCCGATACCTCATTTGTCCCCCCACGTTGCCTTGTTTCCAAGGAATCTGGAATCCTCCCTTAACATATTCCCACATATGAAATTTTTGAAAAATCTCAATAACTCCTACCAACTCGCTCTGTTAGATATTCTGACAATAGAGCCCTATAGAAAATATCCTCAGCTACTCCCCGATACCTCATTTGTCGCCCCACGTTGACTTGTTTCCAAGGAATCTGGAATCCTCCCTTAACATAGTCCCACATATGAAATTTTTGAAAATTTTCAATAACTCCTACCAACTCGCTCTGTTAGATATTCTGACAATTGAGCCCTATAGAAAACATCCTTAGCTACTCCCCGATACATCATTAGTCCGCCCACGTTGCCTTGTTTCCATGGAATCTGGAATCCTCCCTTAACATATTCCCACATATGAAATTTTTGAAAAATCTCAATAACTTCTACCAACTCGCTCTGTTAGATATTCTGACAAAGGAACCCTATAGAAAACATCCTCAGCTACTCCCCGATACCTCATTTGTCCCCCCACGTTGCCTTGTTTCCAAGGAATCTGGAATCCTCCCTTAACATATTCCCACATATGAAATTTTTGAAAAATCTCAATAACTCCTACCAAATCGCTCTGTTAGATATTCTGACAATGGAGCCCTATAGAAAACATCCTCAGCTACTCCCCGGCATCTTATTTGTCCCCCCACGTTGCCTTGTTTCCAGGGAATCTGGAATCCTCCCTTAACATAGTCCCACATATGAAATTTTTGAAAATTTTCAATAACTCCTACCAACTCGCTCTGTTAGATATTCTGACAATGGAGCCCTATAGAAAACATCCTCAGCTACTCCCCGATACCTCATTAGTCCGCCCACGTTGCCTTGTTTTCATGGAATCTGGAATCCTCCCTTAACATATAATTTTTGAAAAATCTCAATAACTCCTACCAACTCGCTCTGTTAGATATTCTGACAATGGAACCCTATAGAAAACATCCTCAGCTACTCCCCGATACCTCATTTGTCCCCCCACGTTGCCTTGTTTCCAAGGAATCTGAAATCCTCCCTTAACATATTCCCACATATGAAATTTTTGAAAAATCTCAATAACTCCTACCAACTCGCTCTGTTAGATATTCTGACAATAGAACCCTATAGAAAACATCCTCAGCTACTCCCCGATACCTCATTTGTCCGCCCACGTTGCCTTGTTTCCAAGGAATCTGGAATCCTCCCTTAACATAGTCCCACATATGAAATTTTTGAAAAGTCTCAATAACTCCTACCAACTCGCTCTGTTAGATATTCTGACAATGGAGCCCTATAGAAAACATCCTTAGCTACTTCCCGATACCTCATTTGTCGCCCCACGTTGCCTTGTTTCCAAAGAATCTGGAATCCTCCCTTAACATAGTACCACATATGAGATTTTTGAAAAATCTCAATAACTCCTACCAACTCGCTCTGTTAGATATTCTGACAATGGAACCCTATAGAAAACATCCTCAGCTACTCCCCGATACCTCATTTGTCCGCCCACGTTGCCTTGTTTCCAAGGAATCTGGAATCCTCCCTTAACATAGTCCCACATATGAAATTTTTGAAAAGTCTCAATAACTCCTACCAACTCGCTCTGTTAGATATTCTGACAATGGAACCCTATAGAAAACATCCTTAGCTACTCCCCGATACCTCATTTGTCGCCCCACGTTGCCTTGTTTCCAAAGAATCTGGAATCCTCCCTTAACATAGTCCCACATATGAAATTTTTGAAAAATCTCAATAACTCCTACCAACTCGCTCTGTTAGATATTCTGACAATGGAACCCTATAGAAAACATCCTCAGCTACTCCCCGATACCTCATTTGTCCGCCCACGTTGCCTTGTTTCCAAGGAATCTGGAATCCTCCCTTAACATAGTCCCACATATGAAATTTTTTTTAAAATGCTAATAACTCCTAGCAACTCGCTCTGTTAAAGGTTCTGACTACAGGAGCTCATAGGAAACATCCTTAGCTACAACCGGATACTACATTTGTCCGCCCACGTTGCCTTGTTTCCTGGGAACTGGCGATCCTCCCTTAGCATGATCTCACATTTGATATTTTAAAAAACTGTTAACAGCACCTACCAACTCACTCTGTTATAGATTCTGACTATGGGTATCCATAGATAACATCCTCTCCTACAATCTGATGCCCCATTTGTCCGCCCAAGTTGCCTGGTTCACTGGTAATTCGAATTCCTTGTGTATTCCCTTTATTTTTGGTTCTTAACAGAGCTATGTTAACTACATAACAGAGCTCTGTTAAAAACATTGGTTTGTGTCTAGGGTTTTAAATTTCAAATTTAACTTCACACACATAAGAACTATCATGTAAGAAAGCTTTCAGTTGTCGAACATTTTATCAATGAACTACGAGTACCGGTAAATGGGCTGATCCATTGCTTTTATCTCATATCTTTGGAACGGGTTGTTTGATTTTATTCGAAATCACAGAATAGAATAGTCAATTAAATTATCTTTAAGAGGATTCAAAATAATTTTTATATGCTTAAAGGTTTCAGAGTTTTTCGCACTTTAAATTAAAAAAAATCAATTTTTGTTATAATTTTTGAAAAGGCTGATTACGTTGCTTTTATCATATCTTTGGAAAAGGTTATTCGATTTTGTTAAAAGTCACAGAAAAGTAAAACAATATAATAATCTTCAAGTTCTTAAAAAACTAACTTTTCTATGCTTAACGGTTTCAGAGTTATAAGCACTTCAAAATTAAAAATCAATTTTTGTTATGAAAAATTTCGATTTTTAAAAAAAAAAAGGTTGATGCGTTGATTTGATCATATCTTTGGAACAGGTTATTTGATTTTGTTAAAATTCAAAAATGGTAAAGCTAATATAATTATCTTGATCTTTGACACATGTCATCTTTTAACTGAGTCATCCCAAACAGTAAGAAAATGGGACATTGACTACTTTGCTTTAAAAGACGTAACGATTTTTTCCACTTGGTCTGAAAATTTGGATACGTTGTAACACTATTTGCCTAATTTGGATACTTTGTAACATTTTTTGCCTAATAAATTCTTAAATTTTAAATTGGCTTTTTATTATTTCAAGGTCCCAATCGCATGGTTTTCAATATTTCTCAAAACTTTAGATTAGTACAACTTATCAAGTTTTTCGACTACTTCTTCTAAACATTTTTTAATGGCTTTATTATAAAATTATAAGAATAATTTATTACTTAAATTGTTTTATTTGATTTCTTAAAGAAGAAACAGAGAAAAAGACTACAAAGAAGAAGTAATATTGAAAAATGGAAAAAAGTGAAAAAGTGAACAAATTGAACAGAGTAAAAATGTACGAGTATGAGCAAATATTGAATATATTATCGAAATTCCTCAGCTGTTTCTTGAGGCTATTCTTTCTTTCTTTTACAACACAAGCACACACACCTACACTTTTTTTAGATTTTATTATGTTAAAACTTTAATATTAAATATTTGTATTTTTTTGTAAAATTTTGTGTTTTTTTTTTCAATTTTTTTCCATGTGTATTTTGGCCTTAATTATTTTGCCCTGACCTCATTTTTCATTTCTCTGTTGGATATGCATGAGAATGTAAGTTTAAATCATTTTTTCAACAAAAAAAGTTTGTGGGTATATAAGCGAAAAAGTATATAATAAATTTATTTATATGTATTTGTATATAAAAGTAATTTTATATGATTTGTTTTTTTTTTTTTTGTGTGAATTAGATTATAACGTCTAATGAAATGGAAAGTTGTCTAAGCGATAAAGAAAAAAGATGTTGATTCATTAAAAAAAGTTCTTATTTTCAAGCAAATTTTTCAAAAATTTCTTATTTTTATAGGAAATTTTTCAAAAATTTCCTACTTTTATAGGAAATTTTTCAAAAAAAATAGGAAATTTTTGAAAAATTTACCATAAAAATAGGAAATTTTTGAAAAATTTACCATAAAAATAGGAAATTTTTGAAAAATTTACCATAAAAATAGGAAATTTTTGAAAAGTTTACCATAAAAATAGGAAATTTTTGAAAAATTTACCATAAAAATGGGAAATTTTTGAAAAATTTACCGTAAAAATATGAAATTTTTGAAAAATTTACCATAAAAATAGGAAATTTTTGAAAAATTTACCATAAAAATAGGAAATTTTTGAAAAATTTCCTATAAAAATAGGAAATTTTTGAAAATTTTCCTATATAAATAGGAAATTTTTGAAAAATTTACCATAAAAATAGGAAATTTTTGAAAAATTTCCTATAAAAATAGGAAATTTTTGAAAATTTTCCTATATAAATAGGAAAT
Organism: Stomorhina lunata; assembly: GCA_933228675.1. Taxonomy (NCBI): domain Eukaryota; kingdom Metazoa; phylum Arthropoda; class Insecta; order Diptera; family Rhiniidae; genus Stomorhina; species Stomorhina lunata. The sequence continues at coordinate 106,503,385 of OW121742.1, forward strand.
TTTTGATAAATTTCCTATATAAATAGGAAATTTTTGAAAAATTTCCTATAAAAATAGGAAATTTTTGAAAAATTTCCTGTAAAAATATGAAATTTTTGAAAAATTTTTTATAAAAATAGGAAATTTTTGAAAAATTTTCTATAAAAATAGGAAATTTTTGAAAAATTTACCATAAAAATAGGAAATTTTTGAAAAATTTACCATAAAAATAGGAAATTTTTGAAAAATTTACTATAAAAATAGGAAATTTTTTAAAAATTTACTATAAAAATAGGAAATTTTTGAAAAATTTCCTATAAAAATAGGAAATTTTTGAAAAATTTCCTGTAAAAATATGAAATTTTTGAAAATTTTTTTATAAAAATAGGAAATTTTTGAAAAATTTTCTATAAAAATAGGAAAATTTTGAAAAATTTACTATAAAAATAGGAAATTTTTGAAAAATTTACCATAAAAATAGGAAATTTTTGAAAAATTTACCGTAAAAATAGGAAATTTTTGAAAAATTTCCTATAAAAATAGGAAATTTTTGAAAATTTTCCTATCTAAATAGGAAATTTTTGAAAAATTTCCTATATAAATAGGAAATTTTTGAAAAATTTCCTATAAAAATAGGAAATTTTTGAAAATTTTCCTATATAAATAGGAAATTTTTGAAAAATTTCCTATAAAAATAGGAAATTTTTGAAAAATTTCCTGTAAAAATACGAAATTTTTGAAAAATTTTTTATAAAAATAGGAAATTTTTGAAAAATTTTCTATAAAAATAGGAAATTTTTGAAAAATTTACTATAAAAATAGGAAATTTTTGAAAAATTTACTATAAAAACAGGAAATTTTTGAAAAATTTACTATAAAAATAGGAAATTTTTGAAAAATTTTCTATAAAAATAAGAAATTTTTGAAAAATTTTCTATAAAAATAGGAAATTTTTGAAAAATTTGCTATAAAAAAGGAAATTTTTGAAAAATTTGCTATTAAAATAAGAAATTGTTAAAAAATTTTCTATTTTTATAGGAAATTTTTCAAAAATTTCCTATTTCTATAGGAAATTTTTCAAAAGTTTCCTATTTTTATAGGAAATTTTTCAAAAGTTTCCTATTTTTATAGGCAATTTTTCAAAATTTTCCTATTTTTATAGGAAATTTTTCAAAAACTTCCTATTTTTATAGGAAATTTTTCAAAAATTTCCTATTTTTATAGGAAATTTTTCAAAAATTTCCTATTTTTATAGGAAATTTTTCAAAAATTTCCTATTTTTATAGGAAATTTTTCAAAAATTTCCTATTTTTATAGGAAATTTTTCAAAAATTTCCTATTTTTATAGGAAATTTTTCAAAAATTTCCTATTTTTATAGGAAATTTTTCAAAAATTTCCTATTTTTATAGGAAATTTTTCAAAAATTTCCTATTTTTATAGGAAATTTTTCAAAAATTTCCTATTTTTATAGGAAATTTTTCAAAAATTTCCTATTTTTATAGGAAGTTTTTCAAAAATTTCATATTTTTATAGAAAATTTTTCAAAAATTTCCTATTTTTATAGGAAATTTTTTAAAAAATTTCCTATTTTTATATGAAATTTTTTAAAAAATTTTATTTTTATAGGAAATTTTTCAAAAATTTCCTATTTTTATAGGAGGTTTTTCAAAAATTTCCTATTTTTATAGGAAGTTTTTCAAAAATTTCCTCTTTTTATAGGAAGTTTTTCAAAAATTTCCTCTTTTTATAGAAAATTTTTCAAAAATTTCCTATTTTTATAGGAAATTTTTTTAAAATTTCCTATTTTTATAGGAAATTTTTTTAAAATTTCCTATTTTTATAGGAATTTTTTTAAAAATTTCCTATTTTTATAGGAAATTTTTCAAAAATTTCCCATTTTTATAGGAAATTTTTCAAAAATTTCCTATTTTTATAGGAAATTTTTCAAAAATTTCCTATTTTTATAGGAAATTTTTCAAAAATTTCCTATTTTTATAGGAAATTTTTCAAAAATTTCCTATTTTTATAGGAAATTTTTCAAAAATTTCCTATTTTTATAGGAAATTTTTCAAAAATTTCCTATTTTTATAGGAAATTTTTCAAAAATTTCCTATTTTTATAGGAAATTTTTCAAAAATTTCCTATTTTTATAGGAAATTTTTCAAAAATTTCCTATTTTTATAGGAAATTTTTCAAAAATTTCCTATTTTTATAGGAAATTTTTCAAAAATTTCCTATTTTTATAGGAAATTTTTCAAAAATTTCCTATTTTTATAGGAAATTTTTCAAAAATTTCCTATTTTTATAGGACAAAATAAGAAATTTAAAGAAAAATCTATAAAAATAGGAAATTAAAAAAAAAACTCATATAAAAACAGGAATTTAAAAAAAAAACTCCTATAAAAACAGGAATTTAAAAAAAAAATCCTATAAAAATAGGAAATTTAAAAAAAAAATCCTATAAAAATAGGAAATTTTTGAAAATTTTCCTATAAAAATAGGAAATTTTTGAAAAAATTCCTATAAAAATAGGAAATTTTTGAAAAAATTCCTATAAAAATAGGAAATTTTTGAAAAATTTCCTATAAAAATAGGAAATTTTTGAAAAATTTCCTATAAAAATAGGAAATTTTTGAAAAATTTCCTATAAAAATAGGAAATTTTTGAAAAATTTCCTTTAAAAATAGGAAATTTTTGAAAAATTTCCTATAAAATAGGAAATTTTTGAAAAATTTCCTATAAAAATAGGAAATTTTTGAAAAATTTCCTATAAAAATAGGAAATTTTTGAAAAATTTCCTATAAAAATAGGAAATTTTTGAAAAATTTCCTATAAAAATAGGAAATTTTTGAAAAATTTCCTATAAAAATAGGAAATTTTTGAAAAATTTTCCTATAAAAATAGGAAATTTTTGAAAAATTTCCTATAAAAATAGGAAATTTTTGAAAAATTTCCTATAAAAATAGGAAATTTTTGAAAAATTTCCTATAAAAATAGGAAATTTTTGAAAAATTTCCTATAAAAATAGGAAATTTTTGAAAAATTTCCTATAAAAATAGGAAATTTTTGAAAAATTTCCTATAAAAATAGGAAATTTTTGAAAAATTTCCTATAAAAATAGGAAATTTTTGAAAAATTTCCTATAAAAATAGGAAATTTTTGAAAAATTTCCTATAAAAATAGGAAATTTTTGAAAAATTTCCTATAAAAATAGGAAATTTTTGAAAAATTTCCTATAAAAATAGGAAATTTTTGAAAAATTTCCTATAAAAATAGGAAATTTTTGAAAAATTTCCTATAAAAATAGGAAATTTTTGAAAAATTTCCTATAAAAATAGGAAATTTTTGAAAAATTTCCTATAAAAATAGGAAATTTTTGAAAAATTTCCTATAAAAATAGGAAATTTTTGAAAAATTTCCTATAAAAATAGGAAATTTTTGAAAAATTTCCTATAAAAATAGGAAATTTTTGAAAAATTTCCTATAAAAATAGGAAATTTTTGAAAAATTTCCTATAAAAATAGGAAATTTTTGAAAAATTTCCTATAAAAATAGGAAATTTTTGAAAAATTTCCTATAAAAATAGGAAATTTTTGAAAAATTTCCTATAAAAATAGGAAATTTTTGAAAAATTTCCTATAAAAATAGGAAATTTTTGAAAAATTTCCTATAAAAATAGGAAATTTTTGAAAAATTTCCTATAAAAATAGGAAATTTTTGAAAAATTTCCTATAAAAATAGGAAATTTTTGAAAAATTTCCTATAAAAATAGGAAATTTTTGAAAAATTTCCTATAAAAATAGGAAATTTTTGAAAAATTTCCTATAAAAATAGGAAATTTTTGAAAAATTTCCTATAAAAATAGGAAATTTTTGAAAAATTTCCTATAAAAATAGGAAATTTTTGAAAAATTTCCTATAAAAATAGGAAATTTTTGAAAAATTTCCTATAAAAATAGGAAATTTTTGAAAAATTTCCTATAAAAATAGGAAATTTTTGAAAAATTTCCTATAAAAATAGGAAATTTTTGAAAAATTTCCTATAAAAATAGGAAATTTTTGAAAAATTTCCTATAAAAATAGGAAATTTTTGAAAAATTTCCTATAAAAATAGGAAATTTTTGAAAAATTTCCTATAAAAATAGGAAATTTTTGAAAAATTTCCTATAAAAATAGGAAATTTTTGAAAAATTTCCTATAAAAATAGGAAATTTTTGAAAAATTTCCTATAAAAATAGGAAATTTTTGAAAAATTTCCTATAAAAATAGGAAATTTTTGAAAAATTTCCTATAAAAATAGGAAATTTTTGAAAAATTTCCTATAAAAATAGGAAATTTTTGAAAAATTTCCTATAAAAATAGGAAATTTTTGAAAAATTTCCTATAAAAATAGGAAATTTTTGAAAAATTTCCTATAAAAATAGGAAATTTTTGAAAAATTTCCTATAAAAATAGGAAATTTTTGAAAAATTTCCTATAAAAATAGGAAATTTTTGAAAAATTTCCTATAAAAATAGGAAATTTTTGAAAAATTTCCTATAAAAATAGGAAATTTTTGAAAAATTTCCTATAAAAATAGGAAATTTTTGAAAAATTTCCTATAAAAATAGGAAATTTTTGAAAAGTTTACCATAAAAATAGGAAATTTTTGAAAAATTTACCATAAAAATGGGAAATTTTTGAAAAATTTACCGTAAAAATATGAAATTTTTGAAAAATTTACCATAAAAATAGGAAATTTTTGAAAAATTTACCATAAAAATAGGAAATTTTTGAAAAATTTCCTATAAAAATAGGAAATTTTTGAAAATTTTCCTATATAAATAGGAAATTTTTGAAAAATTTACCATAAAAATAGGAAATTTTTGAAAAATTTCCTATAAAAATAGGAAATTTTTGAAAATTTTCCTATATAAATAGGAAATTTTTGATAAATTTCCTATATAAATAGGAAATTTTTGAAAAATTTCCTATAAAAATAGGAAATTTTTGAAAAATTTCCTGTAAAAATATGAAATTTTTGAAAAATTTTTTATAAAAATAGGAAATTTTTGAAAAATTTTCTATAAAAATAGGAAATTTTTGAAAAATTTACCATAAAAATAGGAAATTTTTGAAAAATTTACCATAAAAATAGGAAATTTTTGAAAAATTTACTATAAAAATAGGAAATTTTTTAAAAATTTACTATAAAAATAGGAAATTTTTGAAAAATTTCCTATAAAAATAGGAAATTTTTGAAAAATTTCCTGTAAAAATATGAAATTTTTGAAAATTTTTTTATAAAAATAGGAAATTTTTGAAAAATTTTCTATAAAAATAGGAAAATTTTGAAAAATTTACTATAAAAATAGGAAATTTTTGAAAAATTTACCATAAAAATAGGAAATTTTTGAAAAATTTACCGTAAAAATAGGAAATTTTTGAAAAATTTCCTATAAAAATAGGAAATTTTTGAAAATTTTCCTATCTAAATAGGAAATTTTTGAAAAATTTCCTATATAAATAGGAAATTTTTGAAAAATTTCCTATAAAAATAGGAAATTTTTGAAAATTTTCCTATATAAATAGGAAATTTTTGAAAAATTTCCTATATAAATAGGAAATTTTTGAAAAATTTCCTATAAAAATAGGAAATTTTTGAAAAATTTCCTGTAAAAATACGAAATTTTTGAAAAATTTTTTATAAAAATAGGAAATTTTTGAAAAATTTTCTATAAAAATAGGAAATTTTTGAAAAATTTACTATAAAAATAGGAAATTTTTGAAAAATTTACTATAAAAACAGGAAATTTTTGAAAAATTTACTATAAAAATAGGAAATTTTTGAAAAATTTTCTATAAAAATAAGAAATTTTTGAAAAATTTTCTATAAAAATAGGAAATTTTTGAAAAATTTGCTATAAAAAAGGAAATTTTTGAAAAATTTGCTATTAAAATAAGAAATTGTTAAAAAATTTTCTATTTTTATAGGAAATTTTTCAAAAATTTCCTATTTCTATAGGAAATTTTTCAAAAGTTTCCTATTTTTATAGGAAATTTTTCAAAAGTTTCCTATTTTTATAGGCAATTTTTCAAAATTTTCCTATTTTTATAGGAAATTTTTCAAAAACTTCCTATTTTTATAGGAAATTTTTCAAAAATTTCCTATTTTTATAGGAAATTTTTCAAAAATTTCCTATTTTTATAGGAAATTTTTCAAAAATTTCCTATTTTTATAGGAAATTTTTCAAAAATTTCCTATTTTTATAGGAAATTTTTCAAAAATTTCCTATTTTTATAGGAAATTTTTCAAAAATTTCCTATTTTTATAGGAAATTTTTCAAAAATTTCCTATTTTTATAGGAAATTTTTCAAAAATTTCCTATTTTTATAGGAAATTTTTCAAAAATTTCCTATTTTTATAGGAAATTTTTCAAAAATTTCCTATTTTTATAGGAAATTTTTCAAAAATTTCCTATTTTTATAGGAAGTTTTTCAAAAATTTCATATTTTTATAGAAAATTTTTCAAAAATTTCCTATTTTTATAGGAAATTTTTTAAAAAATTTCCTATTTTTATATGAAATTTTTTAAAAAATTTTATTTTTATAGGAAATTTTTCAAAAATTTCCTATTTTTATAGGAGGTTTTTCAAAAATTTCCTATTTTTATAGGAAGTTTTTCAAAAATTTCCTCTTTTTATAGGAAGTTTTTCAAAAATTTCCTCTTTTTATAGAAAATTTTTCAAAAATTTCCTATTTTTATAGGAAATTTTTTTAAAATTTCCTATTTTTATAGGAAATTTTTTTAAAATTTCCTATTTTTATAGGAATTTTTTTAAAAATTTCCTATTTTTATAGGAAATTTTTCAAAAATTTCCCATTTTTATAGGAAATTTTTCAAAAATTTCCTATTTTTATAGGAAATTTTTCAAAAATTTCCTATTTTTATAGGAAATTTTTCAAAAATTTCCTATTTTTATAGGAAATTTTTCAAAAATTTCCTATTTTTATAGGACAAAATAAGAAATTTAAAGAAAAATCTATAAAAATAGGAAATTAAAAAAAAAACTCCTATAAAAACAGGAATTTAAAAAAAAAATCCTATAAAAATAGGAAATTTAAAAAAAAAATCCTATAAAAATAGGAAATTTTTGAAAATTTTCCTATAAAAATAGGAAATTTTTGAAAAAATTCCTATAAAAATAGGAAATTTTTGAAAAAATTCCTATAAAAATAGGAAATTTTTGAAAAATTTCCTATAAAAATAGGAAATTTTTGAAAAATTTCCTATAAAAATAGGAAATTTTTGAAAAATTTCCTATAAAAATAGGAAATTTTTGAAAAATTTCCTTTAAAAATAGGAAATTTTTGAAAAATTTCCTATAAAATAGGAAATTTTTGAAAAATTTCCTATAAAAATAGGAAATTTTTGAAAAATTTCCTATAAAAATAGGAAATTTTTGAAAAATTTCCTATAAAAATAGGAAATTTTTGAAAAATTTCCTATAAAAATAGGAAATTTTTGAAAAATTTCCTATAAAAATAGGAAATTTTTGAAAAATTTTCCTATAAAAATAGGAAATTTTTGAAAAATTTCCTATAAAAATAGGAAATTTTTGAAAAATTTCCTATAAAAATAGGAAATTTTTGAAAAATTTCCTATAAAAATAGGAAATTTTTGAAAAATTTCCTATAAAAATAGGAAATTTTTGAAAAATTTCCTATAAAAATAGGAAATTTTTGAAAAATTTCCTATAAAAATAGGAAATTTTTGAAAAATTTCCTATAAAAATAGGAAATTTTTGAAAAATTTCCTATAAAAATAGGAAATTTTTGAAAAATTTCCTATAAAAATAGGAAATTTTTGAAAAATTTCCTATAAAAATAGGAAATTTTTGAAAAATTTCCTATAAAAATAGGAAATTTTTGAAAAATTTCCTATAAAAATAGGAAATTTTTGAAAAATTTCCTATAAAAATAGGAAATTTTTGAAAAATTTCCTATAAAAATAGGAAATTTTTGAAAAATTTCCTATAAAAATAGGAAATTTTTGAAAAATTTCCTATAAAAATAGGAAATTTTTGAAAAATTTCCTATAAAAATAGGAAATTTTTGAAAAATTTCCTATAAAAATAGGAAATTTTTGAAAAATTTCCTATAAAAATAGGAAATTTTTGAAAAATTTCCTATAAAAATAGGAAATTTTTGAAAAATTTCCTATAAAAATAGGAAATTTTTGAAAAATTTCCTATAAAAATAGGAAATTTTTGAAAAATTTCCTATAAAAATAGGAAATTTTTGAAAAATTTCCTATAAAAATAGGAAATTTTTGAAAAATTTCCTATAAAAATAGGAAATTTTTGAAAAATTTCCTATAAAAATAGGAAATTTTTGAAAAATTTCCTATAAAAATAGGAAATTTTTGAAAAATTTCCTATAAAAATAGGAAATTTTTGAAAAATTTCCTATAAAAATAGGAAATTTTTGAAAAATTTCCTATAAAAATAGGAAATTTTTGAAAAATTTCCTATAAAAATAGGAAATTTTTGAAAAATTTCCTATAAAAATAGGAAATTTTTGAAAAATTTCCTATAAAAATAGGAAATTTTTGAAAAATTTCCTATAAAAATAGGAAATTTTTGAAAAATTTCCTATAAAAATAGGAAATTTTTGAAAAATTTCCTATAAAAATAGGAAATTTTTGAAAAATTTCCTATAAAAATAGGAAATTTTTGAAAAATTTCCTATAAAAATAGGAAATTTTTGAAAAATTTCCTATAAAAATAGGAAATTTTTGAAAAATTTCCTATAAAAATAGGAAATTTTTGAAAAATTTCCTATAAAAATAGGAAATTTTTGAAAAATTTCCTATAAAAATAGGAAATTTTTGAAAAATTTCCTATAAAAATAGGAAATTTTTGAAAAATTTCCTATAAAAATAGGAAATTTTTGAAAAATTTCCTATAAAAATAGGAAATTTTTGAAAAATTTCCTATAAAAATAGGAAATTTTTGAAAAATTTCCTATAAAAATAGGAAATTTTTGAAAAATTTCCTATAAAAATAGGAAATTTTTGAAAAATTTCCTATAAAAATAGGAAATTTTTGAAAAATTTCCTATAAAAATAGGAAATTTTTGAAAAATTTCCTATAAAAATAGGAAATTTTTGAAAAATTTCCTATAAAAATAGGAAATTTTTGAAAAATTTCCTATAAAAATAGGAAATTTTTGAAAAATTTCCTATAAAAATAGGAAATTTTTGAAAAATTTCCTATAAAAATAGGAAATTTTTGAAAAATTTCCTATAAAAATAGGAAATTTTTGAAAAATTTCCTATAAAAATAGGAAATTTTTGAAAAATTTCCTATAAAAATAGGAAATTTTTGAAAAATTTCCTATAAAAATAGGAAATTTTTGAAAAATTTCCTATAAAAATAGGAAATTTTTGAAAAATTTCCTATAAAAATAGGAAATTTTTGAAAAATTTCCTATAAAAATAGGAAATTTTTGAAAAATTTCCTATAAAAATAGGAAATTTTTGAAAAATTTCCTATAAAAATAGGAAATTTTTGAAAAATTTCCTATAAAAATAGGAAATTTTTGAAAAATTTCCTATAAAAATAGGAAATTTTTGAAAAATTTCCTATAAAAATAGGAAATTTTTGAAAAATTTCCTATAAAAATAGGAAATTTTTGAAAAATTTCCTATAAAAATAGGAAATTTTTGAAAAATGTCCTATAAAAATAGGAAATTTTTGAAAAATGTCCTATAAAAATGTCCTATAAAAATAGGAAATTTTTCAAAAATTTCCTATTTTTATAGGAAATTTTTCAAAAATTTCCTATTTTTATAGGAAATTTTTCAAAAATTTCCTATTTTTATAGGAAATTTTTCAAAAATTTCCTATTTTTATAGGAAATTTTTCAAAAATTTCCTATTTTTATAGGAAATTTTTCAAAAATTTCCTATTTTTATAGGAAATTTTTCAAAAATTTCCTATTTTTATAGGAAATTTTTCAAAAATTTCCTATTTTTATAGGAAATTTTTCAAAAATTTCCTATTTTTATAGGAAATTTTTCAAAAATTTCCTATTTTTATAGGAAATTTTTCAAAAATTTCCTATTTTTATAGGAAATTTTTCAAAAATTTCCTATTTTTATAGGAAATTTTTCAAAAATTTCCTATTTTTATAGGAAATTTTTTAAAAATTTCCTATTTTTATAGGAAATTTTTCAAAAATTTCCTATTTTTATAGGAAATTTTTCAAAAATTTCCTATTTTTATAGGAAATTTTTCAAAAATTTCCTATTTTTATAGGAAATTTTTCAAAAATTTCCTATTTTTATAGGAAATTTTTCAAAAATTTCCTATTTTTATAGGAAATTTTTCAAAAATTTCCTATTTTTATAGGAAATTTTTCAAAAATTTCCTATTTTTATAGGAAATTTTTCAAAAATTTCCTATTTTTATAGGAAATTTTTCAAAAATTTCCTATTTTTATAGGAAATTTTTCAAAAATTTCCTATTTTTATAGGAAATTTTTCAAAAATTTCCTATTTTTATAGGAAATTTTTCAAAAATTTCCTATTTTTATAGGAAATTTTTCAAAAATTTCCTATTTTTATAGGAAATTTTTCAAAAATTTCCTATTTTTATAGGAAATTTTTCAAAAATTTCCTATTTTTATAGGAATTTTTTCAAAAATTTCCTATTTTTATAGGAAATTTTTCAAAAATTTCCTATTTTTATAGGAAATTTTTCAAAAATTTCCTATTTTTATAGGAAATTTTTCTCTGCCAGCCGAGCCAGCATAAACTTAGTAACAAATTATTTCCATAATCGCTAGTCTCTGGGTTTTTGTTTATTGTATTATATTATAATTAACCATATCAAATTTATTTATAGGAAAACAGCAAACAAAAGTTACTCTCAAAGTTTTAGAACAAGTTAATTTTTAATAGAAACAAAAAAAAAAAAATAAACATTAAAAGTTTTGTAATGTTTTTAATCGAATTAACCAGGAAATGTTCTATTTATTTTACATCAAAGAGATGAAAGTGAAAATTTAGGGCATTGACTATAAAAAGCTTCTGGGATTTGAAGTACTTTGGCTAGCATTTGTTATCTAGCTGTTTTGAAGAGAAAGAGATCGGTCAATATTTTTGCTCAAATTTCACCGGCCATATCAATATCAAGCTTCCTATACCGGCCATATCAATATCAAGCTACCGGCCATATCAACATCAAGATTCCTATACTGGCCATATCACTATTAAGCTTTCTAGATACTCTCTTAATTGAGTTTACTATTGTCGAGCGGAACCTTTTCCATAATCTTGATCGCTGATGAAATAGAGAAAGTGACTGTAATTTTGTTTTAAGATTGCCAAAATTTAATAAATCTTTTACTGTGACTATCTCTAGAGACCCCCCATCTTTAGATGACGGCTGTATGGAGGTATACACTGACGGATCAAAGTCAAAGATAGACGTAGCCGGGGGATTCTTCATCCCACTTCTAGGGAAGGAAATTTGCTTTAGTCTCCCTGATCAATGTAGTGTTCTACAATCAAAAATATCGGCTATACATAAGGCAGTCAAGTGGTTGAGATACCACAGAATATACGACAGGGATATTCGTTTCTGTATCGACAGTCAGGCTGCCATAAAATCCCTATGTAATGTCCACACGACATCTGTTCTGTACCCGCAAAGGCCGGGCATCTCTTAACAAAATGGCGAGACATTGCAAGATCGAACTCTTCTGGGTTACCCGGGCACAACAACATACCTGGTAACTCCACCGCGGACAAACTTCCTAAATCCGGTGCTCTCCTGAGTCAGGATAACATCGACCAATTTACGGGCTTACCGCTATTTGCCTGCAAATCAATAATTAGGCAACTTCTTTTCGCGTTAGCGTTAGCGCAGAGCAAGTGGTCATTGGAAACCACTTGTTTCATATCTAGGCAAACATGGCCCACTTACACACTTAACGTTCAAATTGCTTGGTAACTTTACCAAGCCACAGACTCCGCAACCTTATTTAAACCCTAACAGGTCATTGCGCTTTTGGGCTGCATGACAGAAGACTTAATCTTCAATTCTATGACTACTATCGTAGTTGTCATAACACAGAAGAGGACTAGAGTAATTTATTTTCTCTGCCACTGCCCCGCCCTTTCAACTTCAAGGGCTCTCAATCTGGGGACACCCGTGTTTATGGATTTGAAGCTGTGGAAACCTGGTGCTGCTTTCTACCACATCGCGCGTCGCCGCAAAGGAGATCAACCTCATACCATTGTCAGACTTTTCATCGTGAAGGCTGAATTTACCAACACTAGGATCAAAGCAGCTCTCCCGTCCTAACTTTGCGTTAAAATCACCCAATATTATTGTTGTTGTTGTTGTAACTGCGATATTTTTGGTAATATCGCAGAAGTGGCAGTCCTTGGTCGGAATCCTAAGATTTCCGAGTCGTTCCGGTACGAAGAACCGACTGCCGTGAGAACATCCAATATTATTTTAACGTCATGGTTGGGATCTATCATAGAATTTCTCAAGTTGGTCACGATGAGCTTTTTAAACGTCATCTTTTTCCTCGGTGGGTTCGTGAGCACAAATCAGGGTGAGATGAAAGTATTTAGCTTTGACTCGTATTATGGCTAACCTTTCGCTTACTGGGGTAAATCTGGAAACCAGATTTCGCATTTTTTTTCTTCACCATAAAACCACAATCAAACTCGTCTTGGCTACGCCGTGACCATTCCATCTTTTCTCGTAGACAGCAGTCACATCACATTAAAAAACATTAAAAAACAACCATCATCTGGATCAAAGCCCCTTTGCTGTAAAGAGTTCGCATGTTCTAGGTGCTAATCCTTAAATCACGGTCCTTTTTCCGTTTGATATAGTCGTCATCATTATGGTGGGCCGTGTTAATTTTTCATTTTTGCTTTTTCATAGTAAGTTATTTTTTCCAAGAGTGGGTTACTAGCCCATTTTTTTATCGTTCTTACGGGTGAACTCGCGGCACATGTTAGCCCACTATATTAACGGGTGTTAACAAAGTTTCCCAGATGATACCACGAGGTCAGATTCCAACAATAATATTCAAGTAATATTCTTTACAAATTTTGTTGTCCTAGCTCTTTTCGTTCAGGCTCTATGGTGCCTTTAATAGACAGACGGTCCAGACGCTCAATAGTCTTATAACTTCATAAGGTTTCAGAATATGTATAATTTTTAGTTTTTGGACCGATTTTATATAAATAACAAACGGAATGATAATCTAAATATGCCCCCATAGTTTTTGATGGTGGGTAGGTATAAGAAGTGATTTGGTAGAGACTAGGGCTGCCAGTCAGGCTGGATTCGACTGAATTGTCCAGATTTTTTAGTGCCTGTCCAGTATCAAGCTAAAATTAATTTTGTTCAGCTGAAAGGTGAAGAATTTAAATTTTTTGAATATTTTTAAAGAAAAGAACGCAATCAAAACTTTTGCAAAAGTGTATTTGTTTTTATTTTTACTTTAGTGATCAAATTCATTTGTAATAAAACTACCTGTATCAAATTTCCCCATTGTGCTCCAATGTATATCGCCTATATCGTAGGTTAAGCTTTGAAAGATTTTCCTCTATTTGGCCTTTCCATGGAATTTTCGGACGTAATCTTTTACGAGTTCACGGGTAGTATAAGCGTTTTGTAGAGCTTAGTTTAAGTTCTCACAGCGAGTGCTTTATTTCTTATCTGCCTGCTTGTGACAAAATAGCATCTGTTGGCAAGTGAGATTCTACAGGGTGGCCCAGAAAGACCGAAGTGGTGTGAATTGCTTATAACTTTTTATTTAAGAGATATTTTTTTAATTTTTTTTTTTTTTTTTAATACATTAAATTTATGGGGAATATTTTTGGATTAGTTATTAAAAATGATATCCCGCAAGTGGTGGCCATATTCTGCTTCGCACAAATGTGCTCTTTCCAACACATTTTCCATGACCTTTCGCAAAACTTCCGGTGGTATGTTGTTAATTTCTTCTCGAATATTGGTTTTTAACTCCTCAATAGTCCTAGGCTTATTAACATAAACTTTTCCTTTTAAATAGCCCCAAAGAAAACAGTCTGGAGCGGTTAAATCCGGGGACCGCGGAGGCCAATTAAAATTGCTGTTACGAGAAATTATTCTTTCACCAAAGATGTCGCGTAAAAGAGTCATTGTGGCCCTCGCAGTGTGCGCTGTGGCTTCATCCTGTTGGAACCATATTTGCGGATGGTTTTCCACGGCTGGCCTTACAAAATTTTGCAACATGGCCCGATATCGATCACCATTGACGGAAATGGCGACACCTTGTTCATTTTCAAAAAAAAAATGGGCCAATGATCCTTTCTGAAGAAACACCGCACCAAACGGTACACTTAACTGGGTGCAATTGTCGTTGATGAAGTACTCTCGGGTTTTCCGTAGCCCGTATCCTACAGTTTTGCTTGTTAACGAACCCATTTAATTGAAAATGGGCTTCGTCACTCATTATTAAGTTATGAATAAAATTTGGATTCTCTTGTGCTTTTTGCTGGAAATAAATTGCATAGTCAAGTCGTTGCTGGTAATCTGTTGGTTTCAATTCTTGGACAAGTTGAATTTTGTATGGAAACAATCCTATGGTGTGCAAAATTCGCTGCAGCGACGTTCTTGAGAGGCTCAGTTGTGACGAACGTCTCCTGGTTGATGTTTCTGTTATTTATGTTGACGGCGGTAACAAGGTAAACAAATTCTTTTACAACCTCGTAGCTATAGTTTTCAACGATCTCATGTGGTCCAATTCTTGAGGATTGCCTGCTTGTAGAAACCAGACCCATTTTATAAGATTTCTTTTCTATACTTGAAAAGGCGACTGTCAAATCGCGCAATGTGCGTTCTATGATGTCAATGTCGTCGACAAACGCGAGTAGCATGTGTTTTCTGTTCTCGGACGATTTCAATTTTTCTCGATATCGCTGCGTTTTGTTACGGTATTCGCATTTCGGTTTATCAAAAATTGAAAGATTCATCGAAGCAAATTATTACAGCAAGTTTTTTATTATTAATGTCCAGCTAATTTTTGGGTTGTCAAGCTTTTTTATTCCTGATGTCCAGCTTTTTCAGGATTTGTATCTGGCAACCCTAGTAGAGACCTACAATTTTATTTGATAAATGTTTGCCAGATTTCCAAACTTTTATCTATATTTCACTTTAATTATAAAACTTTTGTTTAAAGTTAATTAACACTTTTTATTTGCTTTTAATATTAAAATTTTTGAAATATTTTGTCTAATTCTTTCTAATTTTATTATGTTCTTAATCATTTCTATATTTTATGTATTTCAAAATCGTTTAAACAAAATTGTGTTGTGCTGTCTTTTGGATTCTTATAATTAAGTTCTGTTTTTTGTGTTTTTGTATTTTTTGCTGTTTCATCTTCGGTTAAATACAATTTTTTATGAGTTCAAGGTTATAAGCAAGCGACAACAACAACAACAAAAACAATAAGAGTAACAAATAATAAAAAAAAAATTATAGCAACAACCACAAAGCAACATCATCAATAATAAAAAAGGCATTAAAACAGCAGCAGAGCCAACAACTTTATTAAGAAAAAAAGGCTGGCGCAAGAGTTTTTTCCTTCCTTTTGCTTTATTAATTTTAGCTATAAATTTTATTTAAGAAAAATATTAAAAAACAATAAATTGAAATAAATTATAACTAAAGATTTATTTCGTTATTGATTGTATTTCTTCTTATTTTGCAATTTTTCAATCTTAATATTTTTCCAATTATTCTTCTACTATTTCTCTTTTGAGTTACTACCATTTTCTCTTCTTCTCGTTACTCGTTACCATAATTGGGTGTTAGTGTTGTTGTTGTTATTGCTGTTCATTTGCAGTGTGGCCATTTTGGCGTTTTTGCGGCTAGATTTAATATTTATACCCTTCACCACCATAGGTTTAAAGGGTATTATAAGTTTGTGCTGATGTATGTAACGCATAGAAATATTTGTCTTAGACCCACCTTTTAGTATAAGAATAGGCTTAGAATCACTTTCTGAGTCGATTTAGCGATGTCCGTCCGTCCGTCTGGCTGGCTGACTGGACCCCCATGTAAACCTTGTAATCAAACTACAGGTCGCAATTCTTAAGATAATTTGTTGAAATTTGGCACAGATCATATTTTTGGTAATGGGACCATGGCTATTAAAATTCGTCAAAATCGGTCCTTTATTTATGGTACCTCCCATAGGTCCCACTTCCCGGAATTGATATATTGGCCACAAAAATCAATATTTTTTCATGAAATTTAAAAAAAAATGCTGTGTATGTAAACTTAAATTACTGTACCAAATTTTGTTGCAATCAGTCCACATTTGACCATAGCTCCCATACAAACTCTTTTCTCAAAACGCACTAAATGAGACAAAATTCACTAAAACGCTCGTAAATCCGAAGATAATGAGAATTTTAAGTTTATTTTTTGCATACATCATTTTTGTAATAACTGTAATCAATTTGCCAAATTTCGAGATAATCGGTCCACATTTGACCCTAGCTCTCATATAAGTCCAAATGGCGGAAACAGCTTAAATGTATAAGTTTTGAGAATATGTTTGTATGATGGCAAAATTGAGCAAATATTTGTCTTTATACAGGAAAAACAAAACCTTTGACCTTAGTGGTGAAGGGTATCGTATGGTCGGGCTTGACCGACTATAGCACTTTCTCATTTGTTAATTATATATTAAGCATTTTTTAGCATTCTTTTTATACCCACCATCAAAAAAATTAGGGGTATATTGAGATTGTCATTCCGTTTGTAATTTCCTTAATATTGGCTCAAAAATCAAAAACGATATATATTCTGAATCCTTATGAAATTCTAAGACGATTGAGCGATGTCCGTCTATCTGTCTGTTGAAATCACGATAACGCCTAAACGAAAGGAGCTAGCTCTATGAGAAAATTTTGGTATTGAAATTGGCAATAAGCTAATCGCTTATTTGCTAATAAATAACAAACTATAATAACTATGATGATAAAATTTGGTATATAAAAGTTTTGCATAAGCCCTAGGCAGCAGCATATCATTCATCAAATTCGGTTCACATTTAGTCATAGCTCCCATACAAAAAACTTACGGAAACAGCCAAAATTTCACCTAAAATACACTTAAATGCCAATAAATCTAAAACTATAACAGTTATAACCACTAAATTTAGTACGAGGAGGTCTTATGTCAATGCCAACCAGAGTGCAAAATTTTATCACAATCGGTCACCATTTGACCATAGCTCCCATATAAAAAATTTACGGAAACACAAAAATACAAAAAGAAAAGGGGGTTTATGTCCGTCTGTCCGTCATATAAAAGTGCGATAGCGCCTTAACGAAAAGGGTTACAGCAACAACATTTTACAAAAGGAAGTCTTATGTAAATGCTGGTCATTGTGCAAAAATTTTGTTACAATCGGTTACTATTTGACCATAGCTCCCATATAAAAAACTTACGGAAACACAAAAATACGAAAAGAGAAGACGGTTTATGTCCGTCTTTCCGTCAGAGAAAAGCGCGATAGTTCCTTAACTAAAAGAGCTGGAGAGACAAAATTTAGCAAAAGTATTTTCGATATGTTGTAGAAATTGTGTGCTGAAAATAAAATCGGTTCACATTTAGTTAGAGCTCCCATATAACCCTGCCCCGGGAATCACATTTATGCTGATAAATTGAATAAAATTGTAAAATCTATGACTACTAAATTTAGAACAGAGAAGTTTTATGCAACTTTCAGTCAGTACGTCAAATTTTATAGGAATCGGTCCATTTTTGACCATAGCTTTCATATAAAAAACGCTACCGGTAACCACCAAAATGCCACAAACGCCAGTTAAAAGCTATTTAATTATAAACTATGTCAGCTTTGGCCACTAAATTTTGCACAAATAAATTTTATATTAATACCAGCTAGTATATAAAATTTTGTAACAATCGGTCAACATTTAGCTATAGTTCTAATATATATATAAAATCCCCTTTTTATATCTACAATCAAAAAGATTTGAAGATTGCATCTACGAAATTAGAAAGCTATCAATCAATGTTAGGTCCGGACTTTATACGCGGTAGATGCATTAGGAACTCCTAACGAAATATATGAACCTGTTTTGTTGCTATCAACATGTTTATGGCACAACGAAACAGCTTATTAATGTAAAAATATATTCGGTTATGAAACAGCATTTTGTCCAAGGTAAATACTTGGGAAACCACTTAGATACTTTTAAATGTTAAACTATAGTTACCACTGCAACCGAATTTAGTCCAAATATATTACCAACAATACCACATTTGGTCAACATTTTGAATTAGCTGCACTCTCGTACAACTTGATGCTGGGTATATAAGATTCGGCACAGCCGAATATAACACTCTTACTTGTTTATATTGAAAATATTGATTTATTTACTCAAATAAGTAATCTTAATTTCAAAACCCATACAATTTTTTGTTGATTACACAATTAAATATGTAACCCCGGCAATAAAGTGAATGGGAAATGGCATCACATTATTTATGTATCAGAACAGACATTATTCTTTTAGTTGATGTATGTAACGCATAGAAATATTAGTCGTAGATCCAAAAGACTTAGATTCTTACCTTCTCAGTCGATTTGGTTATAGCCCTACAACATTCTTGGCCACCCCGTGGTACTATGCCAAAAATTTGGTTATAGCCCTACTGAACACCCACGAAAACCTTGTAATCAGACACAAACAATTCTATTGATCGTGGGGCAATGATAATTGAAATTCGTAAAAATCGTTCACTTATTTAGGGTACCACTTCCCGGAATTTATATTCTGGCCAGAAATATCAGAACATTTTAATGAAATTTAAAACAAATACTGATTACGTAAACACCAATATCACTTAAATGCTCTGAAGATAATGACAATTTTGAGTTTATTTGTTGCATACGCAATTTCTCTTAAAACTGGTAGCAAATGGCAAAATTTCGTATATAAATGTATATAATGGGTGTTTTTTTTAGAGGTATAGAACTTCGAATTGAAATAAAACACAAGAAAATCGTTTTAATGTCCATCAATTTGGCTTTATTGGAAGTATAATTTTATGCTATTAATGTTTAAATATGATTTCGGGCATGTGGCCGCCGCGGCTGGCTCGAATAAAGCCAATTCTACAGGTCCAATTTTCAACTACTTTTTCGAGCATATGGGGCCGTATGTTGGCAATAACGCCACGAATGTTGGCTTCCAAGTCCCCTAACGTTTCTAGTTTGTTGGCGTAGACGAGCGACTTCACATATCCCCAAAGAAAATAATCCAATGGTGTCAAATCGCACGATCTTGGTGGCCAATTGACAGGTCCATTCCGCGAAATTATGCGCTCATCGAATGTTTCCTTCAATAAATCAATTGTGACGTGCGCTGTGTGGCATGTAGCGCCGTCTTGTTGGAACCACAACTCATCCACATTCATGACATCCAATTGGGGAACAAAATAGTCGGTTATCATGGCTCTATACCGGTCTCCATTTATGGTAACTGACTCTCCAGCATTATTTCGGAAGAAGTATGGCCCAATGACTCCACCAGCCCATAGAGCACACCAAACAGTCAGTTTTTGTGGATGTAATGGCGTCTCAAGGGTGTCATGTGGATTCTCTTCACTCCAAATGCGGCAATTTTACTTGTTGACGTAGCCATTCAACCAAAAATGAGCCTCATCACTGAACAAAATTTTGCGATGAAAATCAGCATCGAGATCAATCTCATTTTCGGCCCTTACACCAAAATCACGACGCATTGCTTGGTCTCGCGGCTTTAATTCTTGCACAAGCTGGATCTTGTAAGGTCGCAAGCCGAGATCTTTGCGCAAAATCTTCCATAAAGTTGATGGACAAAGCTCCAATTGCTGTGCACGGTGGCGAATCGATTCATTCGGGTCCTCTTCAACACTTTGCTCTACAGCGGCAATTGTTTCTTCGGTGCGCACTGTTCGACGTCGCTGCGGATGCGTATTATCACATAGAGTAAACGTAGTGCGAAAACGATCCATGGTTAACCGAATTAATTGCTCTGATGGACGATTATGTCGACCATAAAATGGACGGAGCTTGCAGTAAACTTCGCGAACTGAACCATTATTTTCGAAATAAATTTGCACGATTTGCAAGCGTTGTTCTTTTGTCAACCTGTTCATGATGAAATGGCAAACCAAACTAAATATTAATCACTTGACAGCTGACAAAATGGCCGCCAGTTAAAAAAGTGATGCCAACTTAAAGTTCTATACCTCAATAAAAAACACCCGATAAATATGTAGGTACCTACATATACTTTAATAAATATTCTGTTACTTTTTAATCAGTTTGTTTCATTAAAATGATGTGGAATAAGTGTTTATAGGTAAGAATTATGAAAAATATACCATTTATAAAGATATATTAACCATAATAACAAAAATTAAAGCACTTCAAATCTTAGCATTATTTTTTGGCAGTTTAAGTTTCTATTTAGCATTTTCTAGCATTATTTTAAAGTCGATTTAGCTGTAAAATATTTTTGGATATGGCCACACTGTTCATTTGTATTCGCTCTGTTTTATTTTTTGTTTTTGTCTTTACACTTTTTCTTTATCAATCAAATCCACTTTGCTTTTATTGTTTTTGTTGTTATTACATGATGTTGGCTGTATGTTTGTGTGTGTGTGTTTTGATTTGTCGTTTTTTTCTTTTGTATTTATTTCCAATTTAACCAGCAGCTACGGACTTTCACTTTGGTTTTTTTTTATCTACATATACATTTTTTGTGCTCTTATGTTATTTTTATGCTCAATTTCATGTCTTTTATTTTTCTTTAAGTTTTTGTTGTTTTTTATAAATTACATTAAGAAGAATTGTTGCTATTTTTGTTTGTCAATTAATATAAACACTGAACAAAATTGTATGGTAAGATTGATCAATTTATTGAGGTTAGGTGGTGATTTCTAGGTTTTAGTATTTGATTATAAAATTAAATGGCTACCAAATCTTAAAGAAAGGATAAAACAAGTCCTATACGACAAATTATTCATGCCAAAAACTTATACAGGAACAAGTAAGAGTGGTATATTCGGCTTTGCCGAATCTTGGATACCCTTCACCAATGGTGTTCCAAAAGTACTTAATGTAATTCGTAGCAATATTTGGTTATACTAGCATTATATGCAAAGAGTCTTTAAAATTAAGAGTCGGAAAACGAAAACCTTTTCGGTGGCGTCATCATCTAGAATAGTTATGCACCCAAAGGTTAGGTTGGGCAGGTGGCTGATGTCTAGGGAAGCTTCACTTGGGTTCTAAAGTGGTCCCTTTGTGAAAGATAATGATTACTAGACTACAAGTAGAGAATGCATATTTAAGCCAGCCAGTAGCTTCGAAATAAAATAGACACATATTTTACGAACATTTAATAAAGTTCGATAGACCAGATAAACCATGCAGAAAAGATGCTTCAAAATGTAGATGCCCTTAGATTTGCAATAGCACATCGATTTGATAAAGTTTAAGTATTCTGACATGCAACCCAAAAACGCTGTGCCCAGTAAGGGTTGTGCACTTTAATTCGTACGAATTATCCAACTAGTAAAAGTTCTTGATTAGTTATGTAAAACTCTGAAGTTAGCGGACTGATTTAGGTCAAAGCTTTAACAATGATTGTCAATGTATACAAGCCTTAAAATTATAGGGTATACACTCTTAGTTTTAGATACATACGTGAAATATATAGCTTTTGAATGGATGGTTATCAGCTTTGTCGGAAAAGTTTACTTATTAATTTGAAGTTAGTTAATTAATTAAAATGAACACTTCATCAATAATATTTGGGATGTATAGTTCTTTCGATCTGTCCGATGGATGTTTGGAAAGTTTTGCTCTAGTTCTTTGTGCAATTTTAATGTGATTTAATTTATCAGCATTAAATCGATTCCCGGTCGGGTTTATATGGGAGATTTCACTAAATGTGAATAGAGCTCGCCCATTTTCAATATCGAACTTTTCAAGAGACCAGAAATACTTTTGTCAAATGTTGTCCCTCTAGAAAGTTTATTTTAGGCGCTATTGTCCTTAGGCAAATATTGTACAACGTCTTTATACTAAATGTCATCATCGTATCTATTATAATTTGTCATTTATTAGCTACTAAGAGATTGCCTTAGGCGAAGTTATACGGGATCAATTGTCAAACGTGAACGGATTTCTCCCAATTGCAATTAAAAAATTTAAATTTTTGTTGATATGTGAGATACTTACATACATATGTAGGTTTTGAACGGATATCATGTAATTAGCTGCATTTTTGTACTTCCTAGGAAGATTACCTATAATTTGATATATAATACATTCTCAAATGTTATCATAATGTTCAAAAGTCAGACACAAAATTATGATAAATGCAGTGTCTGCTAAAACCAGATTTGTGGAGCTCCTGAATTGTCCCACCCTGAATTTCAACATTGTCGATCAAAACACCATCACTTAAACGCTAAATTATATCTACCACAAATTACAGAATGCATCAGGATTTAGATAATCCCCTGCGAAGGACGCTATTAAACTTCATCAAAATAAACATCTGAGGTATCGACAAAACAGGAGCTCCAAAAACTTGACTACAACAGAAAAAAGGACAGACAGGTAGACGGACGGACATGTAGACGGACGGACAAACAAACAGACGGACGGAGGTCGCGAAATCGATTCTTGTGCCGATTCTGAGTTGATCGGTACAATTTGAATGGTATTCATAATCAGATTTGTGGAGTATATATATCAGATTTTAGAAAATCCTCCTATAAAGAACGATGTGAAATCACAATCGGTCCATAAACACCTGAGATATCGCTGAAACAATACTTACAAAATGTAAACAAAATTTCTTAGACACGTACTTTGGGCAATTTGCTGTACATCAAATGTAGTGTTATGGCGATATCTCAATTGTTTATAGACCGCTTTTGATAAAATTTAATAACGTGCTTGGTGGGGGAATTTCCTA
The DNA here is from genome assembly GCA_933228675.1 of Stomorhina lunata. Classification (NCBI taxonomy): domain Eukaryota; kingdom Metazoa; phylum Arthropoda; class Insecta; order Diptera; family Rhiniidae; genus Stomorhina; species Stomorhina lunata. Next base: position 106,526,436 of record OW121742.1, read on the forward strand.
AAATCTGATATAAAATTTATGTAGGTCCGTACTAAAGGAGGATAGTTTTTCCTATTTCTGCATTTAATTTTTTCAACAAACATTCTCTAATGTATACTTTGGGCAATTTGCGATACATCAAATTCAGTGTTTTGGCGATATCTCAGTTGTTTATGGACCGATTTTGATAAAATTTTACAGAGTGCTTTGGGAAAATATTTCCTACAATCTGATATATAACATATTATCACATGTACACCAGGAGTATCTTTTTTCTCTTGTTATTTAAAAGTGTGTTTCAATCAAAAATTTTCAAATTTTCGTCTAATTTTTGGTATTTTTTTGATATTTTCGGTGTTTATAAACCGATTTTAATGAAATTTAATAGCGTTCATTGCGGGAGAATTTCCTAAAATCTGATATATAATTTATGTAAGTCCATCCTCCAGGGGCTTCAGAAACTTGATTTCAACAGACAGACAGACAGACGGACGGACAGACAGACAGACAGACAGACAGACGGACATCGCTTAATCGATTCTCCTCCCGATTCTGAGTCGATCGGTATAATTTTTATGGGGTCTACGATCACTAATAAAAAAATTACAAACGGAATCACAAACTTATAATACCCTTTCACCTATTGGTGAAGGGTATAAAAACGTGGAGATTGAAAACGAGACTGATTTATTTGATACATGTATATATCAAGCTGTCGTTAGACCGATTTTAACACATGGTTCTTTAGCTTCGTGTCCAATTACGCACGTCAAATGTCATGCCTCCCCAGTTGAAAGAGTAACAGAATAGTTGCACAAAGCATCTCAGGGGCAATATATCCACTGCAACAATATGGATCCACTGCACCTGCATATTAAAGAATATGCTCTAAGAATACAGGTCAGACTAAGACACAATGGAGAATTAGTAATCAAAGAAAAGGGACACTCATACTAAATTAACTTGTGCTAGTTGAAAGGAAGAAAGTGGTATAATCGGTCAAGCCCGACCATACGATACCCTTCACCAATAAGATGTTATTTTTCCTGTAGGTATAAAGACAAACATTTGCTAAATTTTGCCATTACACAAAGATTTTCTCTAAACTTATATATTTAAGCTGTTTCCGTCATTTGGATTTATATGGGGTCAAATGTGGATCGATTATCTCGAAATTTGTCAAATTGATACAGTTTTTACAAAAATTATGCATGCAAAAATAAACTCAAAATTCTCATTATCTTCAGATTGATGAGCGTTTTAGAGATTTTTGTCTCATTTAGTGCGTTTTGACAGAAGAGTTTGTATGTGAGCTATGGTCAAATGTGGACCGATTTCATTTTTTTTTTTTTTTATTTTTCTGTAGGAAAATTTTTTTTATCGAAATTTTTATTTATCAAATTTTATCTGTAGAAGATTTTTTTTTATCAAAAATTTTTATATAGAAAATTTTTTTTTATCAAAAATTTTTCTATAGACATTTTTTTTATCAAAAATTTTTCTATAGAAATTTTTTTTATCAAAAATTTTTTCTATAGAATTTTTTTTTAAATTTTTCTATAGAAAATTTTTTATCAAAAATTTTTCTATAGGAAATTTCTCTCCCAAAAAATTTTCTATGGAAAATTTTTTTATCAAATATTTTTATATAGAAAATTTTCTTGTATTATATTAATAACTTTTTTATAAAAATTTTTTTTATCAATAATTTTTCTATAGAAAATTTTTTTATCAAAATTTTTTCTATAGAAAATTTTTTTTATCAAAAATTTTTTTATCAAAAATGTTTCTATAGAAAATTTTTTTATCAAAAATGTTTCTATAGAAAATTTTTTTATCAAAAATTTTTCTATAGAAAATTTTTTTATCAAAAATTTTTCTATATGAAATTTATCTCCCAAAAATTTTTCTATAGAAAATTTTTTTATCAAAAATTTTTCTATAGAAATTTTTTTATCAAAAATTTTTCTATAGAAAATTTTTTTATCAAAAATTTTTCTATAGAAAATTTTTTTAATAAAAATTTTTCTATAGAAAATTTTTTTATCAAAATTTTTTTTTTTTCAAAAAAATGTTTCTATAGAAAATTTTTTTATCAAAAATTTTTCTATAGAAAATTTTTTTATCAAAAATTTTTCTATAGAAAATTTTTTTATCAAAAATTTTTCTATAGAAAATTTTTTTATCAAAAATTTTTCTATAGAAAATTTTTTTATCAAAAATTTTTCTATAGAAAATTTTTTTATCAAAAATTTTCTATAGAAAATTTTTTTATCAAAAATTTTTCTATAGAAAATTTTTTTATCAAAAATTTTTCTATAGAGAATTTTTTTATCAAAAATTTTTCTATAGAAAATTTTCTTGTATTAAAAAATTTTCTATAGAAAATTTTTTTACATTAAAAATTTTTTTATAAATTTTTTTTTATCAACATTTTTTCTATAGAAGATTTTTGTATCAAAATTTTTTCTATAGAAAATTTTTTTATCAAAAATTTTTTATTGAAAATTTTTTTATCAAAAATTTTTCTATAGAAAATTTTTTTATCAAAAATTTTTCTATAGAAAATTTTTTTTATATAGATAATTTTTTTATCAAAAATTTTTCTATAGAAAATTTTTTATCAAAAATTTTTCTATAGAAAATTTTTTATCAAAAATTTTTCTATAGAAAATTTTTTTATCAAACATTTTTCGATATGAAATTTATTTCCCAAAAATTTTTCTATAGAAAATTTTTTTATCAAATTTTTTTTTTTTTTTTTCAAAAAATGTTTCTATAGAAATTTTTTTTATCAAAAATTTTTCTATAGAAAATTTTTTTACATTAAAAATTTTTTTATAAATTTTTTTTTATCAACAGTTTTTCTATAGAAGATTTTTGTATCAAAATTTTTTCTATAGAAAATTTTTTTATCAAAAATTTTTCTATTGAAAATTTTTTTATCAAAAATTTTTCTATAGAAAATTTTTTTATCAAAAATTTTTCTATAGAAAATTTTTTTATAAATTTTTTTTTATCAACAATTTTTCTATAGAAGATTTTTTATCAAAATTTTTTCTATAGAAAATTTTTTTATCAAAAATTTTTTATTGAAAATTTTTTTATCAAAAATTTTTCTATAGAAAATTTTTTTATCAAAAATTTTTTTTTCAAAAAATTTTTCTATAGAAAATTTTTTTTATATAGATAATTTTTTTATCAAAAATTTTTCTATAGAAAATTTTTTATCAAAAATTTTTCTATAGAAAATTTTTTATCAAAAATTTTTCTATAGAAAATTTTTTTATCAAACATTTTTCGATATGAAATTTATTTCCCAAAAATTTTTCTATAGAAAATTTTTTTATCAAAAATTTTTTTTTTTTTTTCAAAAAATGTTTCTATAGAAAATTTTTTTATCAAAAATTTTTCTATAGAAAATTTTCTTGTATTAAAAAATTTTCTATAGAAAATTTTTTTACATTAAAAATTTTTTTATAAATTTTTTTTTTATCAACAGTTTTTCTATAGAAGATTTTTGTATCAAAATTTTTTCTATAGAAAATTTTTTTATCAAAAATTTTTTATTGAAAATTTTTTTATCAAAAATTTTTCTATAGAAAATTTTTTTATCAAAAATTTTTTTTCAAAAAATTTTTCTATAGAAAATTTTTTTTATATAGATAATTTTTTTATCAAAAATTTTTCTATAGAAAATTTTTTATCAAAAATTTTTCTATAGAAAATTTTTTATCAAAAATTTTTCTATAGAAAATTTTTTTATCAAACATTTTTCGATATGAAATTTATTTCCCAAAAATTTTTCTATAGAAAATTTTTTTATCAAAATTTTTTTTTTTTTCAAAAAATGTTTCTATAGAAAATTTTTTTATCAAAAATTTTTCTATAGAAAATTTTCTTGTATTAAAAAATTTTCTATAGAAAATTTTTTTACATTAAAAATTTTTTTATAAATTTTTTTTATCAACAGTTTTTCTATAGAAGATTTTTGTATCAAAATTTTTTCTATAGAAAATTTTTTTATCAAAAATTTTTCTATTGAAAATTTTTTTATCAAAAATTTTTCTATAGAAAATTTTTTTATCAAAAATTTTTCTATAGAAAATTTTTTTATCAAAAATATTTCTATAGAAATTTTTTTTTTATCAAAAATTTTTCTATAGAAAATTTTTTTATCAAACATTTATTTATCAAAAATTTTTCTATAGAAAATTTTTTATCTATAGAATTTTCTATCTATAGAAAAAATTTTTCTATAGAAAATTTTTTTATCAGAAATTTTTCTATAGAAAATTTTTTTATTATTTTTTTTATGAAAAATTTTTCTATAGAAAATTTATCTCCCAAAATTTTTTCTATGGAAATTTTTTTTATCAAAAATTTTTATATAGAAAATTTTCTTGTATTAAAAAATTTTTTATAGAAAATTTTTTTTATATTAAAAATTTTTTTATAAATTTTTTTTTATCAACAATTTTTCTATAGAAGATTTTTGTATCAAAATTTTTTCTAAAGAAAATTTTTTTATCAAAAATATTTCTATAGAAATTTTTTTTTTATCAAAAATTTTTCTATAGAAAATTTTTTTATCAAATATATTTATAGAAAATTTTTTTATTAAAAATTTTTCCATAGAAATTTTTTTTATCAGAAATTTTTCTATAGAAAATTTTTTTATCAAAAAGTTTTCTATAGAAAATTTTTTTATCTAACATTTTTCTATAGAAAATTTTTTTATCAAAAATAATTTTTTTATCAAAATTTTTTTTATCAAAATTTTTTTTATCAAAAATAATTTTTTTATCAAAAATTTTTCTATAGAAAATTTTTTTATCAAAAATTTTTCTATAGAAAATTTTTTATATCAAAAATTTTTCTATAGAAAATTTTTTTATCAAACATTTAATCTGTAGAAGATTTTTTTTATCAAACATTTTTCTATAGAAAATTTTTTTTTCCATAAAATTTTTCTATAGAAAATTTTTTTCCATAAAATTTTTCTATAGAAAATTTTTTTATCAACAATTTTTCTATAGAAAATTTTATATCAAAAATTTAAAATAATAAAATTATTTAGTAAATGAAAATTTCTTCTAAATAAGCAAAATTCCCCGAAAACAAAATGCATTCAAATTGGAAGGAAATTGCGCCAATTTAGACTGAAAAATGTAATTATTTAAAGAAATAACAACAAAACTGCTTAAATAAAACACATTTTCTAAATAAATTATTATCAAATACCCAATAAAGCAAAATATACAAATTTCCGACTTTAAATCAATTTAAAAAATAATGAATTAAAAAAAAAAAAAAAAACAAAAACGTTATTTATTAATTTGAAAAAAGCCATTAACTTATGGTCATGCTTTTTAATTTCGTCGTATTTTCCTTTTGTCTTTATTTTAACCAAAAAAAAAAAAAAAACAAAAAATCTTTGTTTATTAATTTAGTCATCAATGTATTTTAATTTTAATTTATTTAAAAATTTGTTTTTGCTGATTGCATTTTTTTATATTTTTTTCTGTAGAAATTTGCATGTGTTTCATTTAATTGTTAAGAAATATTTTAGAAAAGTTAAATACAATTTGTTTACACATTTTTTGTTCTTTAATTGTTTATTTTTGTGTTATTTTATTTTTTTAATTATTTGCTTTTATTCATTCATTCATTCACTTTCTTTGTTCTAATTATTGTCTTATATCTTTCAAAATTTGTAAATAAATTTTGATTGAAAACGTAAAGACCTAGGATTTGAAATTGGGGTTTCAAAAAATATATATGTTTTTATAGTCTCTAATAATGCTTTGATTGCTACCAGGATTTGGATCCTTAAAGAGCTACGATTGGAAAGTTTACTCTGTAAAGACCTTCTATTGGAAAGTGGACTCTATAAAGACCTTCTATTGGAAACTGGTGTCTATAAAAATCTACGATTGAAAACTAGACTCTATAAAGACCTACGATTGAAAATTAGACTCTTTAATGATCTACGATTGGAAATCAGACTCTATAAAGAGCTACGATTAAAAACTGGACTCTATAATGATCTACGATTGAAAACTGGACTCTATAATGATCTACGATTGGAAATCAGACTCTATAAAGACGTACGACTGAAAACTGGACTCTATAAAGACCTTCTATTGAAAACTGGTATCTATAAAAATCTACGATTGAAAACTGGATTCTATAAAGACCTACAATTGAAAACTGGATTCTATAAAGACCTACAATTGAAAACTGGACTCTATAAAGACCTACGATTAAGAACTGGACTCTATAATGATCTACGATTGGAAATCAGACTCTATAAAGACGTACGACTGAAAACTGGACTCTATAAAGACCTTCTATTGAAAACTGGTATCTATAAAAATCTACGATTGAAAACTGGACTCTATAAAGATCTATTAAAAACTGAACTCTATAAACCTCTACGATTGAAAACTGGACTCTATAAAGATCTTCGATTGAAAACTGGACTCTTTAAAGATCTACGATTGAAAATTGTTCTTTCTAAAGACCTACGATTGAAAACTGGATTCTATAAAGACCTACAATTGAAAACTGGATTCTATAAAGACCTACAATTGAATACTGGATTCTATAAAGACCTACGATTGAGAACTGGACTCTATAATGATCTACGATTGGAAATCAGACTCTATAAAGACGTACGACTGAAAACTGGACTCTATAAAGACCTTCTATTGAAAACTGGTATCTATAAAAATCTACGATTGAAAACTGGACTCTATAAAGACCTACGATTGAAAACTGGACTCTATAAAGATCTACTATTAAAAACTGAACTCTATAAACCTCTACGATTGAAAACTGGACTCTATAAAGATCTTCGATTGAAAACTGGACTCTTTAAAGATCTACGATTGAAAATTGTTCTTTCTAAAGACCTACGATTGAAAACTGGATTCTATAAAGACCTACAATTGAAAACTGGATTCTATAAAGACCTACAATTGAAAACTGGATTCTATTAAGACCTACGATTGAGAACTCGACTCTATAATGATCTACGATTGGAAATCAGACTCTATAAAGACGTACGACTGAAAACTGGACTCTATAAAGACCTTCTATTGAAAACTGGTATCTATAAAAATCTACGATTGAAAACTGGACTCTATAAAGACCTACGATTGAAAACTGGACTCTATAAAGATCTACTATTAAAAACTGAACTCTATAAACCTCTACGATTGAAAACTGGACTCTATAAAGATCTTCGATTGAAAACTGGACTCTTTAAAGATCTACGATTGAAAATTGTTCTTTCTAAAGACCTACGATTGAAAACTGGATTCTATAAAGACCTACAATTGAAAACTGGATTCTATAAAGACCTACAATTGAAAACTGGATTCTATTAAGACCTACGATTGAGAACTCGACTCTATAATGATGTACGATTGGAAATCAGACTCTATAAAGACGTACGACTGAAAACTGGACTCTATAAAGACCTTATATTGAAAACTGGAATCTATAAAGATCTACGATTAACAACTAGACTCTATAAAGACCTACGATTGAAAACTGGACTCTATAAAGATCTTCGATTGAAAACTGGACTCTTTAAAGATATACGATTGAAAATTGTTCTTTCTAAAGACCTACGATTGAAAACTGGATTCTATAAAGACCTACGATTGAAAACTGGATTCTATAAAAACCTACGATTGAGAACTGGACTCTATAATGATCTACGATTGGAAATCAGACTCTATAAAGACGTACGACTGAAAACTGGACTCTATAAAGACCTTCTGTTGAAAACTGGAATCTATAAAGACCTTCTGTTGAAAACTGGAATCTATAAAGATCTACGATTGAAAACTGGACTCTGTAAAGACCTACGATTGGAAACTGGACTCTATAATGATCTACGATTGGAAATCAGACTCTATAAAGACGTACGACTGAAAACTGGACTCTATAAAGACCTTCTATTGAAAACTGGACTCTACAAAGATCTACGATTGAAAACTGGACTCTATAAAGAAATAAGATTGAAAACTGGGCTCTATAAAGATGTACTATTAAAAACTGAACTCTATAAACCCCTACGATTGAAAACTGGACTCTATAAAGATCTTCGATTGAAAACTGGACTCTTTAAAGATATACGATTTAAAATTGTTCTTTCTAAAGACCTACGATTGAAAACTGGATTCTATAAAGACCTACGGTTGAAAACTGGATTCTATAAAGACCTACGATTGAGAACTGGACTCTATAATGATCTACGATTGGAAATCAGACTCTATAAAGACGTACGACTGAAAACTGGACTCTATAAAGACCTTTTATTGAAAACTGGAATCTATAAAGATCTACGATTGAAAACTGGACTCTATAAAGATCTACGATTGAAAACTGGACTCTATAAAGATCTACTATTAAAAACTGAACTCTATAAACCTCTACGATTGAAAATTGGACTCTATAAAGATCTTCGATTGAAAACTGGACTCTTTAATGATCTAAGATTGAAAATTGTTCTTTCTAAAGACCTACGATTGAAAACTGGATTCTATAAACACCTACGATTGAAAACTGGACTCTATAAAAATCTACGATTAAAAACTAGACTCTAAAAAGACCTACGATTGAAAATTTGACTATTTAAAGACCTACCATTAAAAATTGGATTCTATAAAAACCTAAGATTAAAAATTAGACTATAAAGATCTACGAATGAAAATTTGAGTGTATAAACCCCTATGAGTCCATAGAAAATGTGAAGTTTGGTGGGTCGGTTTCGCTGTGCTTTGGAAGAGGTGCTCTGTATTATGTGGACTTTCTCCACAAGCTGAGCAGGTGTTGGGTATTGTAGGATTAATTCTATACCAGTACGAATTACAATATCCAGATCTTAATTATGTCAGTAATACTCTAGTGGTTCTCGGCAGACTTCTCTCTTCCTCTTCTATAGGTGGGGAAAGACCACCAAGTACAACATTGTTATGAATGTCTTCCAGAGCTGCTTTGTATGAGGTGATATTGAGGGGCTGGGTGGTATGCTGTCTTATATCACTCTTAAAGCAATGAAGCTCCTTCTTGACATGTCTCGGTGGAGGATCTTATTCCGTTAGATGGTGGTTCGGATGGCCCCTCCGATGACATCCCAGAAGGAACCGCCTTATTAGCATTTGGCTATGTTCCTTAAGTGGTAGAACTTTTCTCATGTAGATAACTTTCTGAGGACATTTTTGGGTAGCCTGTTATTGTCTTAGCTGCAGATTCCCGGCAGTGAGTCCTGTGAACATAGGTTGCCATAATTGTGCAGTCATCGCCATGTGTTATTATATATTTCCACTCCCTCGGTTGGTACCGGGAGTTTAGAGAGTTAGAAGTTTAACAAGATCGGGGAGAGAACTCCAACCTGTGGAACTCCTTGTTTAACTCTACGGGGGTTTGACTTCTTGTCTGTAAACTCTACAAACGTCCACACATACAGTTCACAACCCATCTTTTGATGAAATTTGAATTTGGAAGATTTGAGTTGGCAATGTCTTCAAATGTCAATTGCTTTGGAAAGGTCAAACTCTACCATTATAGCGTGCTCACAAGGCTTCTTTTGATTAAGGACATACATATATGTGTAGTGATGGCAGTTAACGCAGTTTTTGTACTTTGTTCTTTACGAAATCCATGTTAATGTGATGCAACTGGTGGTTGTTGCTTTAGTTTAGAGAGAAGAAGGGACTCTAGTGTCTTTGCGACCAGTGACAGCAAGCGAATGGTCTGAATGATTCTCCTTGATTTGCATTCTTATCAGGTTTTAGTACTGGTACCACTCTACCCAATTTTCATGCCTCAGGTATCACCAGAGTGGTAAAATACAAGTTGAGGACTTTGGTTAAAATCTCAACTCCAGGTACATCTAGGTTTTTTAGCATCAACATTGAGTTTCCATTAGGGCCAAGTGCTTTAGATAAATGTATATGTAGCCTTTGCTCGTCGTCGTGTTGATAACGGCCTACCTCTATACTGGGCAAAGGCTGTCTACAAGTCGTCGTGATGTTGTTAAACGTGCGTTCTTGTCCGCTTACTTCTTGCAAAGTGGATCTTCCTACAACCTTGTGGATTATAGTCAAGAACATGATAACATATCCCTTCAGGGGGTTTTCGAAGGGTGTGCTCAATGCATTTAAATTTAGATGGTTTAGCATTATTGACGGCCTCTGCAACATCGTTCGACGGAAGGAGAATTGTTACTTCATAGACTTAAAAATTGTGAACCCTTCTCACTGTTCTTCTTTTAGACATGGCCCACTCGGGGTGCTCTATTAATTGGCGGCTAAAGTGACTCGCACACCACTTGGGATCTACCTGGGTATTGCTACTAAAAGTTATTGCCATTCTGTCGAGATGCGAGAGAGGTCTGCCAGTAGACCAAAGTTAACAAGGCCAACGATTAAAATTGGTCTCTATCATTCCCACGGTAGTCTGTTCTTCGTACCAAAATGACTCGGAAATCATAGGATTCCGACCAAAGACTGTCACTTCTGCAATGACAGTTAGAGTTTATACATATACTATATGCAGTAGCATTACTTATTACAAATGTATTCGTATATATTTTATGTATGGGATACACAAATATAATTCGTATTTAGTTTATGCGTAAATCTATATAAGTGTTCCAAGTTTTGCCTGAGGAAGGGGCGGTTCAAACGAGATAGAATTTGCCCTAGACTAATAAACTCAAGGTTTGATTAGTCACGATTCCTGAATACAATTTAAGAATCACCTTTCACAGCGGCTTCGGCTGACTGTTTTGGCACAGGGCCTTTGGCGGACTGTTTCGTAAACGGCTTTTTTGTAGCTTATGTCAAAATTGATATATTGTAGTAATAGAATAGTAAGTTATCCTTAAGTAATATTGTATTGTATTAAAACCTTAAACTGGTTTTCATCTATACCCGAGAAGTATTCCCGATTGGTATTCTAGAAATCCGAGCAGTATCACCGATTCTACGTCATCCGATTGATATCTCTAAATTCGAGCGTTCTTCTTCTACTTCTTCTACCTTGACTCCCAGTGGAGCATATGGCCTCAATCCGAGCGTTACTGTTATAATAATTCCTGAACCGAGCAGTTTCACCGATTCTCCGTCATCCGATGGATATCGCTAAATTCGAGCGTAACTGCTATAAAAATAATACCAGAAGTATATTAAGAAAACCCGAAATTAATAAATTAAAGATTATATTGTAAAAAGGAATTAATCAATACGAAAATATATTATCAACCGACCCGAATTAATCAATAAAGAATCTTTATTTCAAAGACCGAAAAGGGTAAACGACTTGTGTTCTTATTACTTCAAGCTCGTGGATCCGTAAATAGACTCTGGACGAGACTAAGCTACCTTAGCCCGACGACAAAACGACGTTACATTTTTCTAAAACCCGCAAATGTGCTCATTTTTTAATAGCAGCTCATCCCCTGAGTGAAGCCCCTAAAATTTTAGGTCTTTATAGAGTTCAAAGATCTTTATTATAGAGTCCAAAGGTCTTTATTGTGACCAAATTTCTTTCTTGTGCTTAGATCAGTGGAGGGCAGCCCTAAGTAAAGACCCTACTATATAATGGGTGTTTTTTTTAGAGGTATAGAACTTCGAATTGAAATAAAACACAAGGAAATCGTTTTAATGTCCATCAATTTGGCTTTATTGGAAGGATAATTTTATGCCATTAATGTTTTAATATGATTTCGGGCATGTGGCCGCCGCGGCTTGCTCGAATAAAGCCAATTCTACAGGTCCAATTTTCAACTACTTTTTCGAGCATATGGGGCCGTATGTTGGCAATAACGCTACGAAAGTTGGCTTCCAAGTCCCCTAACGTTTCTGGTTTGTTGGCGTAGACGAGCGACTTCACATATCCCCAAAGAAAATAATCCAGTGGTGTCAAATCGCACGATCTTGGTGGCCAATTGTCAGGTCCATTCCGCGAAATTATACGCTCATCGAATGTTTCCTTCAATAAATCAATTGTGACGTGCGCTGTGTGGCATGTAGCGCCGTCTTGTTGGAACCACAACTTATCCACATTCATGCCATCCAATTGGGGAACAAAATAGTCGGTTATCATGGCTCTATACCGGTCTCCATTTATGGTAACTGACTCTCCAGCATTATTTCGGAAGAAGTATGGCCCAATGACTCCACCAGCCCATAGAGCACACCAAACAGTCAGTTTTTGTGGATGTAATGGCGTCTCAAGGGTCTCATGTGGATTCTCTTCACTCCAAATGCGGCAAATTTGCTTGTTGACGTAGTTATTCAACCAAAAATGAGCCTCATTACTGAACAAAATTTTGCGATGAAAATCAGCATCGAGATCAATCTCATTTTCGGCCCATACACCAAAATCACGACGCATTGCATGGTCTCTTAATTCTTGCACAAGCTGGATCTTGTAAGGTCGCAAGCCAAGATCTTTGCGCAAAATCTTCCATAAAGTTGATGGACAAAGCTCCAATTGCTGTGCACGGTGGCGAATCGATTCATTCGGGTCCTCTTCAACACTTTGCTCTACAGCGGCAATTGTTTCTTCGGTGCGCACTGTTCGACGTCGCTGCGGATGCGTATTATCACATAGAGTAAACGTAGTGCGAAAACGATCCATGGTTAACCGAATTAATTGCTCTGATGGACGATTATGTCGACCATAAAATGGACGGAGCTTGCGGTAAACTTCGCGAACTGAACCATTATTTTCGAAATAAATTTGCACGATTTGCAAGCGTTGTTCTTTTGTCAACCTGTTCATGATGAAATGGCAAACCAAACTAAATATTAATCACTTGACAGCTGACAAAATGGCCGCCAGTTAAAAAAGTGATGCCAACTTAAAGTTCTATACCTCAATAAAAAACACCCGATAGAATAGTAAGTTATCCTTAAGTAATATTGTATTGTATTAAAACCTTAAACTGGTCTTCATCTATAACCGAGAAGTATTTCCGATTGGTATTCTAGAAATCCGAGCAGTATCACCGATTGATATCTCTAAATTCGAGCGTTCTTCTTCTACTTCTGTTATCCTTGACTCCCAGTGGAGCATATGGCCTCAATCCGAGCGTTACTGTTATAATAATTCCTGAACCGGGCAGTTTCACCGATTCTCCGTCATCCGATGGATATCGCTAAATTCGAGCGTAACTGCTATAAAAATAATACCAGAAGTATATTAAGAAAACCCGAAATTAATAAATTAAAGATTATATTGTAAAAAGGAATTAATCAATACGAAAATATATTATCAACCGACCCGAATTAATCAATATATAATCTTTATTTCAAACACCGAAAGGGCACTAATGTTCTCATTACTTCAAGTTTGTGGATCCGTAAGTAGACTCTGGACGAGACTAAGCTACCTCAGCCCGACGACAACCACGTTACAACATTTTTCTAAAACCCGCAAATGTGCTCATTTTTTAATAGCAGCTCATCCCCTGAGTGAAGCCCCTAAAATTTTAGGTCTTTATAGAGTTCAAAGATCTTTATTATAGAGTCCAAAGGTCTTTATTGTGACCACATTTCTTTCTTGTGTTTAGATCAGTGGAGGGCAGCCCTAAGTAAAGACCCTACTATATACAATTTCATATCTTTGTAGAGTCCAAATTTCGGATCATGATCATGTTTGTATCAGTGATGGGCAGCGCCATAACGATATTAGACAACAACAACTCCTACCACTGGTAATCGGAAAACAGAAATTGGGCCCTTCGCTGGTTTAGATGACCATAACAAATTTTCCATCTAATTTGGTCAATTTTGGAAGTATAATTTATTCTAAATTAAAACACAAAAATTTATTTGTTATTTTTATTAAAATATCAATAAAAATGCTATAAACAAAATATTAAAATAAAAATAAGAAACAACAAACAAAAGATAATCATCTGAAGTCAAAATAAATATTAAAGAAAAAAAAAACGTTTACACAATATTTATTTAAATAAATAAAATATTAAAAATAAAACTATAAATAGAACTAGAAAATAAATAAATAAACGCAGAAATTGATTTGCTCTTCAAATCTAGAAATTCTTTGCTTTGCAACACCTCAACACTCCCACACACTCACTCGTTCGTCGTAGATAGATCATGATGAATAGATACGGGTAGTACGTCAAAATGAGACATAAATAAAACTTTAACAAAAAAAATTTAAAAGAAAAGCAAATAAAACAACTACAATTTTGCACAATAAAAGAAAACTAAATTGTCAAAACACACACACACATACAACAACAACCAAACACTTGTATATGGACTAGGAAACTAGCAATAACAACATTGAAGCGAGACATACATCAATGAATATTAAACAAAACAAAAAAAAAAAAAAAAAGTGACACATTTTGTTTGTTGTTGCTTTTTGTGTGAGAAATGACACAAGACTATTAAGACGGGGGATGCCACATTGTCTTACTTTGCAAACAAGAGGGTTGCTTTTTAAATTAGGGAACATTTTTGTGGTTTTAAGGGGAAAAATTAGTTTCTGTCGAAATAAAATGAAAATGTTGTAATTAGGGTAAGATATTTTGCATTTTAAAAGAATTTTTGTATTTTTTTTTTATACCCACCATCAAAAAGAATGGGGGGTATATTGAGATTGTCATTCCGTTTGTAATTTCCTTAATATTGGCTCAAAAATCAAAAACGATATTTATTCTGAATCCTTATGAAATTCTAAGATGATTGAGCATCTGTCTGTCTGTTGAAATCACGATAACGCCTAAACGAAAGGAGCTAGCTCACTGAAACTTAGCAAAAACATTCTTCATTTATGAGAAAATTTTGGTATTGAAATTGGGCAAAATCGGTTAACATTTGACCATAGCTCCCGTATAACCTCGTCTACGCCAGTCGCTTATTTGCTAATAAATGGCAAATTATAACAGCTATGATGACAAAATTTGGTATCTAGAAGTTTTACATAAGCACTAGGCAGCATATAAAATTTCATTGAAATCGGTTCACATTTAACCATAGCTCCCATATAAAAAACATACGGAAACAGCCTAAATTCCACCTGAAATTCACTTAAATGCTAAAATGTAATAGCTTTGGTCACCAAATTTAGCACAAATAAGTCTTATGTAAATACCAGCCAGTGTGCAAAATTTTGTCATAATCGGTCACCATTTGACCATAGCTCCCATATAAAAAACTTACGGAAACACAAAAATACAAAAAGAAAAGGGGGTTTATGTCCGTCTGTCCGCTAGATAAAAGCGCGATAGCGCCTTAACTGAAAGGGCTACAGCAACAAAATTTTACAAAAGGAAGTCTTATGTGAATGCCAGCCGGTGTGCAAAATTTTGTTACAATCGGTCACCGTTTGACCATAGCTCCCATATAAAAAACTTACAGAAACACAAAAATCAAAAAGAAAAGGAGATTTATGTCCGTCTGTCCGTCAGATAAAATCGCGACAGCTCCTTAACTACAAAAGCTACAGCGACAAAATTTTACAAAAGTATTTCTGATATGTAACAAAAGTTGTGTACTGAAAATGGGCGAAATCGGTTCACATTTAGTTAGAGCTCCCATATAACCCCGCCCCGGGAAACACATGAATGCTGATAAATTGAGTACAATTGTAATAGCTATGACGACTAAATTTAGAATAGAGAACTTTTATGCAACTATTAGTCAGTATATTAAATTTTATAGGAATCGGTCCATATTTGACTATAGCTTTCATATAAAAAACACTCCCGGAAACCAAAAAATATTTAGCAAGGACCAGTTAAAAGCTATTAAATTAGAAACTATGACAGCTATTACCACTAAATTTTGCAAAAAAAAGCTTTATATAAATACCAGCCAGTGTGCGAAATTTTGTTGCAATCGGTCAACATTTGGCTATAATTCTTATATATATTACATCCCCTTTTTTATATCTACAATCAAAAAGATTCTGAGGTACAAGCAGCATATTAAGATTTGTATATGGTAGATGCATTAGGACATCCTAACAAAATATATGGACCACTCATATTACTATCAACTATTTTATCCTAACTAAATATTAAGCTAAAGGAAAAGTATTTAACAACTTATTAATGTAAAACCATACCCGGTTACGATAGTGAATTTTGTTCAAAGTAAATTAATACTAGGGAAACCACTTACATACTTT
Organism: Stomorhina lunata; assembly: GCA_933228675.1. Classification (NCBI taxonomy): domain Eukaryota; kingdom Metazoa; phylum Arthropoda; class Insecta; order Diptera; family Rhiniidae; genus Stomorhina; species Stomorhina lunata. The sequence continues at coordinate 106,542,609 of OW121742.1, forward strand.
TGAATGTTGAACTATAAAGCTACTGCAACCGAAGTAATTCCAAATATTTTACTAACAATACCAACTAGGGTAACAACTTTTTTCCAATTTGGTCCACGTTTTGAATTTTCTGCACCCTCGTAGATATATGAGATATGTTTCTAAATTTAACACAACTTGATGGTGGGTATATAAGATTCGGCACAGCCGAATATAACACTCTTACTTGTTTAATATTAGAGTTAGTTTAGTTGAGGTTAATAACTAAATTCATTTAGACTTAAAACAAGTTTGCGACGTGGAACGTGCGCATGTTATACGAAACTGGAAAATTAGAACAGCTTAGGCGTGAAATGTCGCGTTATAAAATTGACTTATTGGCGCTGCAAGAAGCAAGATGAATAGATCAAGGGGAGGTACGAAATGAAAATACTGTGTTTCTTTACTCGGGTCACCCGGATGGCGATGAGCATAATAGGGGTGTGGGTTTCCTGATATAAAAAAAAAAATAACCAAAATAAGTTCGTAATTTAATAATTTTCAATGTCTACGCTCCAACTGAGGCCCTATGCTCCACTGGGAGTCAAGCAAAACAGAAGAAGAAGAAGACGCTCCAACTGAAATTCAGCCTGAAAACGATAAAGACAAATTTTACGAAGCACTCAGTAGTTAGATGAACCGCAATGTAGACAACTGTGCTTTTACAATGGTACTTGACATTTTTAACGCCAAGGTAGGTTCAAAAATACCGATTTGGAGCATTACATTGGTAAGCACGGTGTCGAAGTAAGAAACGATAACGGAGGAAGATTGATCGAGCTATGGTGTGAAAGAAAACTTGTTGTAGGTTGCACAATTTTTACTCATAAACTTCACCATAAAATAACTTGGATATTACCGAGCGGCCTTAAAAAATAACTTGGTTCATATTTTAATCAATTCTAAGTGGCGATTATCTTTACAGCGACCATCATTAAGTTATATCTAAAGTTCGATCAAAAGTAACGGCTCTGAGGTCTGAAACGGCAAAAGCCGATAGAAAAATTGATGTAGGAGAATTGGAATCAGAAGGATATCGAAATGCCTTTATAACTTTCATAAGGAATCGGTTTCCAGATGAAATTAAGAACAAAAACGCTAGTATAACATAAATTCCGCTAGTATAAAATAAATTCCTTCTATTATGGGAAGTAATAGCTTATCGTCATTTGTTAAAAGTGTCTCTTTAAAGGAATATCATTCATTAACCTGATTGATAAAGCTTATCTCTTAGCGGTAGCGTTGGTGGAGACTTGGCATGGGACTCCGCTATGACTTGACCCGGAGTTGAGGTCACAGTGATCTCCGCAACAGAGTTCAGCGAGACAACCGCTGAGGTCTGGGTAGCTTCGGTGGCGCAGATAGAGTAAGACCGATCTATCTGACTTGACTCAACCATTGAAGCCCAAGATCTTGGAGGAGATCCCGTTTGAGACCGGCCGATTCTAGTGATAATAGTGATCTCATGTTTCGAATCCTACTCGATTGAGAAGTCCACCAGACCGACCTGTCTGACTTGACTAAACCATTGAAGCCCAAGATCTTGGAGGAGACCCCGATTGAGACCGGCTGGAATTAGAGATAGTAGTGATCTCATGTTTCGAATCCAACTCTATCGAGATGTCCGCCAATATCTGAGGAGCTCCAGCTGTATGAGATCGGTCTAACTCCAGATGGAGTTAGATCAAATTGTCCGACTTGGCTCAACCATATAAGCCCAAGATCTTCTAGGAGATCCCGGTTAAGACCGGCTTCAGTGGTATATGATGAGTCTAGATCATTTAAAAGCCCATTCATCTCCCATAAGTCTGTCTCTCCTGTTGGAGTATGCGGTCAGTTCGTTTGGGTCTTCCCAACTCGATCGAGACGTCCGCCAGTATCTGAGTGGCTACAGTGGAATGAGATAAGTCTAGATCATTCAAAAGCCCATCCATATACTCTAAGTCCGTCAGTTAAAGTCTCCCCTATTGGAGTATGCGGTCAGTTCGTCTAGATCGTCCCGACTCGATCGAGACGTCCGTCACTATCTGAGTGGCTACAGTGGTATGAGATAAGTCTAGATCATCCATCTACTCTAAGTCCGTCAGTATAAGTCTCTCCTGTTGGAGTATGCGGTCAGTTCGTCTAGGTCGTCCCGACTTAGTCGAGACGGCCACCAGTATTTGGGTGGCTCCAGTGGCATGAGATGAGTCTAGATCATCCAAAATCCCATCCATCTCGACTAAGTCCGTCAGTTTAAGTCTCTTATGTCAGTTCGTCCCTCCCTGCTGTGTCCCGTCTAACCCTGAAGCTATCGTCCAACGTTGTCCTGTCCGATTTATGTTTGTTTTTGTTTTATTTGAAAAATTCATAACTTTTTTTTCACAAGTACGGGAGAAATAAGTCGCCCCTGTGATGGTCCCCATTGACGTAGGAACAACTTGATACTGGTGGAGGCGTTAAGGTATCGTTGAAACACAGTCTGACGTTTACCCCCGACTGGGGACCAAAAAGCCCTTGACATGGTTCGCAATGACACTGGGGCTGGGGGATCTTAGTTTAAAGTAGCTGCCTATTATCACCTGTTTGGTCCGCAAGGGATATTGGATTTTTCTCTTACCATCCACTCATGGAAAGGGGTTCCTCGCCACCTAGGGGGAGGCATTTCCCCATTCTCATCCATTTGCATAAGAGGTAGGATGATCAAAGTCACGGACTTGTTGACCCGCCTGATGTATTGATAAATTTTAAATACATTCCTCTAAAATACTTGAATTAAATATTCAAAATTTTTCCATATTTAAATATTCTAAACATCAAATGCATTTTTTATACTCGTTATCATACTCAAAATCTTTCTAAATACATTATTTAGCCATTCTTGGAATTAATTTCCAGATTTTTTGTGTGTGTTTCAAAACATTATTCAAACAAAACACACAAAATTTGTTTAAACAAATATTTAACATTTGGCTATAATGGGTGTTTTTTTTAGAGGTATAGAACTTCGAATTGAAATAAAACACAAGAAAATCGTTTTAATGTCCATCAATTTGGCTTTATTGGAAGGATAATTTTATGCCATTAATGTTTAAATATGATTTCGGGCATGTGGCCGCCGCGGCTGGCTCGAATATTGCCAATTCTACAGGTCCAATTTTCAACTACTTTTTCGAGCATATGGGGCCGTATGTTGGCAATAACGCCACGAATGTTGGCTTCCAAGTCCCCTAACGTTTCTGGTTTGTTGGCGTAGACGAGCGACTTCACATATCCCCAAAGAAAATAATCCAGTGGTGTCAAATCGCACGATCTTGGTGGCCAATTGACAGGTCCACTCCGCGAAATTATGCGCTCATCGAATGTTTCCTTCAATAAATCAATTGTGACGTGCGCTGTGTGGCATGTAGCGCCGTCTTGTTGGAACCACAACTCATCCACATTCATGCCATCCAATTGGGGAACAAAATAGTCGGTTATCATGGCTCTATACCGGTCTCCATTTATGGTAACTGACTCTCCAGCATTATTTCGGAAGAAGTATGGCCCAATGACTCCACCAGCCCATAGAGCACACCAAACAGTCAGTTTTTGTGAATGTAATGGCGTCTCAAGGGTCTCATGTGGATTCTCTTCACTCCAAATGCGGCAATTTTGCTTGTTGACGTAGCCATTCAACCAAAAATGAGCCTCATCACTGAACAAAATTTTGCGATGAAAATCAGCATCGAGATCAATCTCATTTTCAGCCCATACACCAAAATCACGACGCATTGCATGGTCTCGCGGCTTTAATTCTTGCACAAGCTGGATCTTGTAAGGTCGCAAGCCAGATCTTTGCGCAAAATCTTCCATAAAGTTGATGGACAAAGCTCCAATTGCTGTGCACGGTGGCGAATCGATTCATTCGGGTCCTCTTCAACACTTTGCTCTACTGCGGCAATTGTTTCTTCGGTGCGCACTGTTCGACGTCGCTGCTGATGCGTATTATCACATAGAGTAAACGTAGTGCGAAAACGATCCATGGTTAACCGAATTAATTGCTCTGACGGACGATTATGTCGAGCATAAAATGGACGGAGCTTGCGGTAAACTTCGCGAACTGAACCATTATTTTCGAAATAAATTTGCACGATTTGCAAGCGTTGTTCTTTTGTCAACCTGTTCATCATGAAATGGCAAACCAAACTAAATATTAATCACTTGACAGCTGACAAAATGGCCGCCAGTTAAAAAAGTGATGCCAACTTAAAGTTCTATACCTCAATAATAAACACCCGATAAAATTGTGTGCATTGAAAAATCCATTAACTTTTTTCCTCCTAAAAATGTTTAGTTTATTATAAAGAAGGGGGAAGCATTTAAGAATAAAGGGGAAGAATTTCAAATGCTTTAAAAAATTGATCATTCTAGTGTCTCCTCTTGGCTTTCAGAAATGATTAAGTTTCCATTATTTAAAAAGAACTTTAAATTTTAAATTGCCCAGATAAACTTATCTCATAACATTTATTTATCTATTAAAATTTTTAATTTATCTCCAAAGTTCTCCTATAATATTTAACAAATTACTGACTTGTTAATTTTAGTATAAAATAAATATTATGTAATTTTAAAAATAAAAATAATCCGATTTGCTGCTGCCGCAGACTTGAAATATTTAATTATTTATTTTATAATATTTAGTTAAGCTTTTTTCTGCTTTTATTTTAAGCTAATATTAAAGTCCAGTATTTGAAAAAAAAATCATAATAATAATGAACACATTTTAGAGGCACTCGAGGGAATTATAAATAGAAAGATAAGAACATTATAAATATTTAAACATCTATCTTCCTTTTATGTTTTTTTTTTTGTTGAAAATTTTTAATCTAACTTCAAGTTTATAAACAGATGTTATTGTTAGTATTTCACAGTTTTTTAAGACCAGGCAATTTTTGATTTGGTATTCCAGGCGGGGTTTCGTTTATTGAGAGACTCCCAGGATTTTCGGGTGGTTCACTGTTGGAATTGGTATACCATCGATCTCGACGCCAAGTTGTAGACTTACTTCTTTTGTCCAGGTGGTAAAAAAGGTCGCTGAGGATTTAGTTGGTTGTATCTTCAGGTTACGTTCAGTGAAGAAGTTGTGGATGGTACCGAGATAACGATTCACCTTACCGCATAGGCCATCCACATTATGGCCGGTTGCCATTATCGTGCAGTCGTCTGCATATGATATCACTTCAACGCCTTTTTGATTTGGTATTCCAGGCGGGGTATCGTTTATTGAGAGAATGACAGATTTGCTGGACATAAATAGGGTCCTACTGACTGACTTCTTGACGAAAGAACTTTTGATAATAAAACATGGTATCTAAGGAAACCGCAGTGGTATAGCAGGTTAGTCATCCGCCTAGCATACCAAAAGGGGTCTTGGCGTCACCGTGACCATTGCATCTTATCTCCTGGAGATCAGTCACATCACATATATTCATCAATAACATCCATTAAATGAATCAGAGCACCTTCTCTGTAAAGAGTTCGGATGTTCTAGGTGCTGATCCTTAAATTATGGTCCTTTTTTTCGTTTGCATTGTCGTCAAAATTAGGGGGAGGTCGTTTATGGGAGAACGCGCTTAGCTACCCAGGTGATACCAGGAGGAGGTCAGTGTCCACAGTTGAGATGAAGGCTAACCAAGATAAGTCTGGGGGGTTACTGCGTATCTCGATTCGAAAATCCATCCATCCATCACACTCTATCGAACGCCTTGAAAATATCCTGAGCCACAACTTTACTTTCGCCAAAACGGTTTTCCGATAGGAACTCGGTTTTTCGATAGGAAGGCTAGCAGGTCTACCGTAGAGCGTCTTCTACGAAATATGTTGTTGTCGTAACTGCGATATTGTTGGAAATATCGCAGAAGTTTCAGTCCTTGGTTGGAGTCATAAGATTTCCGAGTCTTACCGATACGAAGAATCGACTAACGTGGGAACGCACTAAATCTGTACTGGCGGTGGCTTAGTAAGTTGCTAGATTTCAAGTATTGAAGAGTGCAGAACAAATTGCTATTGGGCGGTAATTTTCAGTTTTGTTAGCAGCTCTCTTTTTAGGGATTGGCGTAACATTAGCAACCTTTCAACACCAAGGAAATTCTCCGGCATGGTATAAGGTGCTGAAAGGTTAGCTAAGAGACGAGCAGGCGTTGTTGTTGTTGTAACAGCTCTAACATTTACAATTTTATAATTTTGTTTTTATGGGGAATCTGTTTGGAGATCAAGGCCAAGAAATTGTTCTACTTCTACTGGATGAGTCCACAAATCCTCAGGACTAAGTGGTGAAGTAGGGTTGGCGGTACAGTTGAAAATGTGGACCCTGACCACAAGCTGGGCATATGTTGGGGACGGCACGGTCTATGCGGGACCAAAAGATATTTAATCTATTGCTCCATCCCGATCACAGTTGAGCTAGAACGACTCTTTTTTTCCGCAGCAGGTTCTTTTCTATTTTCTGCTATGGGCGACCTCCTAATACAACATTCATGCGATAACCTAAAATCGCGGAGTTGGTGGCGTCTTTATGAATGTAGTTTAATGCCGCCATGTACGAGGTATGATCTAAATGATCAAGTACATATCTTCGTATGCTATCCTCATACACGCGAAGATCTTTCCTGACATGCATCGAGGAAGATGCCAACTGTGTGATGTTAAAGTTTGGATAATTTCTCCAATGACATCCCAAAAGGAACTGCTGAGATAGCATAATGTTGTGTTTCTTTACTGGAAGGATCTTTGTTTCGTCGTGAAGATGATGTGGTGAGGTAATTTGTAGGCAGCCTGTTATAGTTTTTAGGGCTGTATTTTGGCAGCATTGAATATTTCTCCACTGAGTATCACTTAGCGACGCTGACTATACTGGAGCAGCATAATTTGCCACTGGCCGACCAATCGCTTTATAGGTAGACAGCAAGGTTTCTTTGTCCATTCCCCAAGTACTGCCGGCTAGTGCTTTAAGGACCTTGTTTCTACATCGCAATTTATGCGCGACAGTTGTGGCATGTGCTGACGAAGTAAAAAGGCTGTCGAGTGTGACTCCCAGGATTTTCGGGTGGTTCACTGTTGGAATTGGTACACCATCGATCTCGACGCCAAGTTGTAGACTTACTTCTTTTGTCCAGGTGGTAAATAGGGACGCTGAGGATTTAGTTGGTTGTATCTTCAGGTTACGTTCAGTGAAGAAGTTGTGGATGGTACCGAGATAACGATTCACCTTACCGCATAGGTCTTCCACATTATGGTCGGTTGCCATTATCGTGCAGTCGTCTGCATATGATATCACTTCAACGCCTTGAAGTGGAGCTGGGAGTTTAGAGAGGTAGAAGTTAAACAGGAGTGGCGACAGGACTTCGCCCTGAGGAACTCCCTGTTTGACTCTACGGTGTTTTGAGCACTGGTCTCTAAACTCTACAAACGACTGACGTCCACTCAGATAATTTACAATCCATCTCTTTAAATTTGTTGGCATTGTGGACATCTGGATGTCCTGGAAGAGGGTGGCATGGCTTACGTTGTCAAAAGCTTTTGACAAGTCAAGCGCTACAAGGACCGTTCTTTCACAAGGCCTCTGTTGGTTTAAGCCTTGTGCGATCTGAGTGGTTATGGCTGTTAATGCTGTGGTGGTTATGGCTGTTAATGCTGTGGTGGTGCTGTGCGGAATCCATGCTAGTGGCGAGCTGCTGGTAGTTGGCTGGTCAGCTGGGTTAGGAGTAGAGCCTCGAGTGTTTTCGCGACTGGTGACAGGAGGGATATCGGTCTGTACGCTGATCCCTCATTCGCGGGTTTCCCAGGTTTTAATATTAGGATCACTCTACCCACTTTCCAGACATCGGCTATAATGAGGCTGGTCATAGATAGATTTATGACACCTGTCAATAACTAGGTGTTTAAGCATCAGCATGGAAATTCCGTCAGGGATGGCCTTTGCAACTTTCGCAGACGTAAAAAGTTGTGGTGGGTCCGAGACTGGGAGATCTTGCAGTTTAGGAACAATACTCCTTTTCGCCTTGTCTCTCTCGGGGTGCTGAATAAATAATCGGCTAAAAGCACGCGAGCACGCTTTCGGGTCGGATATGATCTTATCGGCAAACTTAATCGCTACCCGATCATCCTTTTTCATAGGATTCGAGAGAGATCGAACAGTGGAGCACAACTTAGTTATACCAGCGCCAAGATTGCAGTTCTTCAGGTGATCTAACCAACGGTTTCGCTTATCCTCATTTACCAAACTGCTGATATCACGGTTCAGCTGGACGATCCTGGGATCATCAGGGTTGGTATTTCGGATCGCATCAAGCTCATCCCACTGCTTCTGCTGGGAAGTGCGGCCTCACTACGGGTTTTCTACCAGCAGGGATGAATCAAGTGGCTGCGGCGTTGATGGTTAAGCGAAACTCCCCCTCTGCTTCGTGCATGTTCGAGGGTGGTTGTATATCTCTGAAGTGGCGGTCGGTGAATTCTCTGAAGCCGTTCCAGTCTGCTTTTTTCTGGTTTATGTACGAGCATATGTCGAACAGCATTGTTTCAAGACCAGTGCTGGAATGCCATCCAGCCCTGGAGACTTATTTATGTTGAGACTTGCTAAAACGCAAAAGAATATATTTGGCATAGTCTTAAATTTAGGTGCTACAATAACTCTACACTTTCCTGATAGGCTTATATTTTGCCCCCCAACTGCCTACATATTCTTTTTTTAATATTTTATAAAAATAACTTTTTCTCTTATCTAATTCAAACAAAAAATATCATGTTATTACTGCAACTGATTTAAATTTTTGCACATTTTTTGATGTTGCTGTTGTTGTTACTTAACATATAGCAACAACAAAGATAGTTTTTTTTTCTCTATATATTTTAATTTTATTTATTTTTAAAGGTCATGGCAGCATTTATTGACATTGGAAATAAATAAACAGCAGCTGCTGCTGCCACAGCGGCGTCAACAGCAACGATAAAAAACGCAAAACGAATTTATATAGAAAAAAAAATGAAAAAGTAACAATATAATAATAACTGCAAACACTATAAAACAGCAACAATTGTTTTTTTTTTTTTTCTTTCTTTTATTTATTGTGTATTTATTTAATACAGACAATAATACAAAAAAAAAACGTGGAAAAATATTGTTATAGAAAAATTTAATACAAAGATTGAAAGAAAAACGATTTTTGTACGTGATTTTTTCGTTTTTTATGTAGGCAACAGTGTTTTTTTTTTTGCATTGTTTGTGTTTACACAATGTGTTTGTGTGTGTGTGTGCAAAAGTCTGTTCCTGTTCAGAGGGCGAAGCCGAGCGGCTCGAAGCCGGCGCTGAGTCGCCGCCGGGAGAATTTTTCGATAGTCAGCCGCCGCCGAAAGAACCGGCTCATGTCGGCTTAAATTTCAAGCCGAAATATTTTCATTTTAGATAAAGATATTTTTTAATACTAAATTTTTTAATAAGACTTGGTTTTTATATTTAATAAGAAGATACATAAAAGTATTATCAAATTAATCTTTCATTTAAAGCTCGTTTTTTGAACGCGAGAAAATGAGGGTAAGTGAAAAAGTGTATAATACTGGAAACGCAACATTTTTCCAAGGTCAAAGTTATCCCACTCTAAGCTCTTTTATATATTTTTATAAAAATAGAATGTCTTCATGAGAAAGGACAGAAATTCAATCATATTTTGTACTCGCAATACAATTGTGCGGTTTTGAAAAGCAGAACTGAAAAAAAGGTTTAAAGATTTTTAAAATACAGCTTTAATGGATCCATGCCAAAAAAATTTGCCAGCTTTGGAGAAGTATATTAAAATGATTCTACAAAACGCGTTAAATTTATTTGAAATCTTGGATGTATCCTATAATTCAGTTTCTAAATCCAAGTTAATTTTAGAAGAATTACAAAAATTAGAGGATATTGATATCAATCGTCCATCTACCAGCAAATGTTAAAATCAATCTGAGGGACCCATCAAAAAGATCAAAGTATAATGTCATGATTTTTTTTATAATTTTATATATATATACATATTTTTACTGGAAAATTTCAAATAGAAGACAACAAATGCTAGAATTCATGGGAACAATAACGCCTAATCTGAACAATCATATGGAACTTGAAATTCCAAAATATCTTTATAGCGAAGTTGTCCCAATATTGCAAAACTAGCAAAATTTATGTTTCAGGATACAAGCTACGTCAGCATCGTCGAAACAAGCCTTTTAATTAGCTGGCAACTGTGTAAACCAAAAAAAGAAATTCCCTAAATCCTAACACAATATAAAAGCAATTGTTTGTGCATGACAATATGGGATTGATGAAAATAAAATAAGAAAAATATGTATTCTGGTTTACAAAACATGATTTTATTCTTGTATTCGGCTTAAAGCCGGCGCACAGCCGCCGCTGCTCCATTTTTCTCCAGCCGCCGCCGCCGTTAATTTGTAGTCGGCTTCGCCCTCTGTTCCTGTTATTGTTATCTTAAGAGATTGAATTATGTTGTTGCTACTTTTGTTGTTGTTACTATCAAGTGTCAAATATATGATACGATTAAAACAAAGATGCCACATGCAAAAGAACAAGAGGAACAACGAACCAGATCATAAACTTTCATTCATTTCACACACCACAAAACTCCTCACACTCCACTTCCTCACACAATTTCTTTATTAAAGTGTGACACTTATTAAAAGTGATTTTTCATTCACTTTTTCTTTCGTTTTTGTATTAAATTCACACGCTTATGTACAAAAACACATAAATTTCAATTAATCTCTTAAGCTATAAAATACAAATGCAAGTGAAATTTAAGTCAAATTATACGAAAATAAATCCTAAAAGATAAAGTAAAAGAAAAACAGAAAAATAACTTCTCTTATAAATAAAAGCTTTAAAGATAAAAAGAAATTATACCTATTAAAACTTTTTTTTTTCGTTGTTTGTTATAAATTCAATTAATTCCATTCCACTTTTAATTCATTTGATTTTAATTGCTCGAACAAAATGAATTTATTAACATTTTTAATGGGCACACGAAATTTTTTTTTTTTTATAAAAATATGCTGCTGCACTTCAAATAAAAATAACAGAATTTATAATTAAAAATTTCACAATACGTAATTTAACGTGATAATAGAAAAAAAATATAAATGATTTAATCATATTTGTAAACAAAAAAATACTTAAATGAAATTTTAAAAACAAATTAATAAGGTGACCAGTTTTGTTTTTATTTGAATGAACGATAAGAGAATTTTCGGCATAGTTTTACTTTTTAGTTTTGGAACAAAATTGAGAAATGTTCAAGCAAAGTCCCTGCTTTTTACCTAACGGGAAAATGCTACCAATATTTCGAAACTTTAACATTTATTTTAAATTATTCTAACAAATTTCAAAAATTATTCTAACAAATTTCTAACTATCGCATGGTGGTAAAAAGCGGCCAAAAATGATTTTTCTTAATATTATAATTTTTATTAAATTTTGATGGTAGTTTATAGCCAACACTCTAAAATATCCAATTTAACTTTATCTTTGACAATCGGATAACTGATTCGTTTTTTATACTAGCTCAAAGTCTATACTTTTTTGCCTACAATTTTAAAATTAAAAAATTGATTTTTATATACTTTTGAATAAAAGCGGATATAATTTTTCCATTAAAGTTTTTGTTCCTAATTTTTAAGCACTTTTTAAATATTGTTATTAGTGAATCATTTTGTGCAGTTTTTGGAAATTTCTGTGCTTTGGTTTTTTCGAAAATTGAAGTGAAATTGAGATAGTTAAATATCTAGTGAAAATCATAAAAATCAAAATTTTTAAAGGCTATATCTAAGAAAAAGGAGCTAAAAGAGGTTACACATAAATCGGATCTTCTACTGCTAAGTACTAGTAGTATATATTTCGAATTTCAGCCGCATTCTCTTGCCGTCCTATTTACCAGAATCATTTTACTAACTTCATATTTTTACATATTTTAAACATTTTTAATTACACCAGGGTGCAATTTAGTAAGAAAAAGGTCCATAAAATACTTGAAAATAATCTAAAGCAGTATTTATTAAATGATTAGATTAAAATTTACTTTAGTTACCACCAAAAAACCAATTTAGGATAACAAATTATACAATGAGTTCAAATAACTTTAAGCGACCTGTATAATGAAAATTTGGGCGTGGCGTTGAATTTTTCAGCCCTCTTTGTTAGCCAACACGTTCTTGAGTTAAATTTTTACAATGAGATTGAGAAAAATGGAACAATACTTTGTTTTTAGCAAATTCTTTAAGCAATACATTTATACAGGTGGTGGCCACATTACAATGAACAAATCAAAAACGCATAAAGAACATGAAAATCACAGTCTTGAACATTTTCTCATGAATTTTCAACATTTTATTGAAATATTGAGCTTTTGTTATGTTTTTTTATATAGTAATAAATCTTGACTAATGCACAATTTTTTTCAGAAATTTTAATATATCTCTCAAACTACTCATCCAAATTTTACAAATTATATATAATAAGGTAGTCAAAAGGCCTGTACATAAATAAAAATTATTGAATATTTTTCAAAATTATTAAACACATTTTATTAATGTATCTTATATGTCTCCTTTTATTTGGCCAACCACTTTTAATTTTACCATATAATTTATACAATATAAAGAAAGGACCATAATTTGTCAGCTCAGTAAGTTTCAGTCAAAAATATGAAGAAATAAACAAGTTATTGATTTTTGGCCGTATTTTACCACCGTGCATCGTTGCCAAGTGTGTGATTTATCAGTTTTTTTTGCAGTGGGAAACAGTGGAAAGTGAAAACTGGTTTTTAGCCAAAAAAAAAAAAAAAATTTTGAATTCTAAATTTCCAGGAAAAAAATAAATATTTCATATAAAAACATCGTTTTTTTAATTCTCTTTAATTTAATTTTGAACATGCAGATTTAAAATATGAAAAACAGTTTTGTAGGTTCAAAAGAAATTTAAAGAAAAAGTGATCAAGTAAACCTGATTCGTGTGAAACGGGACTTAGTATTTGTTGAGAGAATTGCCAGACAAGAAAAAAAAACAATTTTGGGATATTAAAATAAAATGAATACATATATTTTTTTTCGAAATTTAGTCTACTTTGACACTAGTCAGGTTTGGCTCATCAAGTCTTGAGTTTGCATGAGAAAAAGCTGACAGAATTGAATTGTTACAAATCCGACCGTACTAAGGTCTATCCACGAAAAAATTTACCCATTTTAGAATTTAATAGCATGGCGACCCTCATACAGATTTTAAGGCCCATAACGTCCCGGTGATCTAAAGTTAAACAATTTTTAAATGGTGCAAGAAAGAAATGCGAGAAGAATTTTCTAAAAAAAATTGCCAAAATCCGATATCGATACAAGGAAGGATTGCCAATTCAAAGGAAGACTAGTTCCGGAAGAAATTATGGTTCACATAACAATGACCTGGAGAAGAAAATTGTTCTTAAGTTCAAAAACAACCCCAATACTTCTGTTTGAGATATGGCAAAAAAAAAAAATAGAAGCATCAAAATAGTATATCCACAAAGTAAAGAAAAGACATTGTATTTTGTACCAATCGAAGCAAATCCACCAAATATAAAAGGATGGCTGAGGCTCTTTGCTCCACTGCGAGTCAAGGATAACAGAAGAGGAAGAAGGCAACTAAAAAATAAAGATTTCTCTGTAAGAACTTAAATTACGCTCTATAAAACGCTTATACAGCCCGTGTTTTTATATGGTGCTGAATCGTGGGCAATTGCACAGGCAAATGAAGCTATTCTTGGAGTTTTTGAGAGAAAAATTCTACGAAGAAACTTTGGACCAGTCTGCGTCAACAATGAGTATCGATATCGAATGTACCATGAGCTGTATGAGTTATACGCTGACATCGACGAACAGCAGCGGCTGCGTTGGCTGGGATATGTTGTGAATGGACGAAAATACTGCAGCAAGAAAAGTGTTCGAAAATGGTAACGAGGAAACGCGTAGAAGAGGACGTCTGAAACTTTGATGGAAAGACCAAGCAGAGGATATACATATGCACAAGATCAAAGCGCATGGAATTCTAAAACAGGCTCGGCCTTTGACCTTAACAGGTTGTAAATATAGGCCAATTAAGTAAGTCCCATTTGTTAGATGATCTTAACTAAAAAAATATTTCACCAAAATTCTATTGCGAGATGTAAGGCATACGTCATACCATAAATAGTTTGCAGCTTGCAACTCCGCATCCATTGACCTTTTCACGTTCTAGCGGGTGCACCAACACGACGGCCGCTTCCCTTTGGATTCTAACAAAGTGCTTGTCGAGCAATGTTGTTATTTGGCATTCGAAGCGTGTGGTCTATGAGTTGTCGTACCTGTACAGATGCAGGGATTTGGTTTGGCGCGTTTAGTAGATCTTCATTTCTTATGCGATTCGTCCACCATATATTAAGGATTTGCCGCAAGTTTTCCAAGTTTCGCAACCGTAATACAAGATAGACTTGATATTCGAGTTGTATATTCGTATCTTAGTTGTTGTTGGTATTTGGCGAGATTTCCAATATTCTCGTCGGCGCCACCTTTTGTAGATACCAAACTACCAAGACAATTAAAGGTACCTACACATCCAATAACCTGTTATCGACATTGATGTGTGTCGATGGATTTTCACCATAGCCTCCAGGCATATTTTTTGTAATCAGCTGCCCGAGGCTCAGCAGTGATAGCGTTAGTGTTTCCTTGAAGGTGACCTGAGCTTTGGTTTAGAAGACATAAGTCAGTGTATTTCAAGTCCTCGAGTTGTTTAAAGGGTGTACATTCGATACCATGTTTACCATTCAGACCCATGCGCGTTATGATGTGGATAAAAAGTATAGGTGACACGATACATCATTGTCTTTCTCCAGTAGTAACTTCGAACGGGTTAGACAATTTACCTTTGTCTATCACTCGACATTTAAAATCATTGCCCGAATTAAGTTCAGAATTTTAGTTGGAATGTTACAATTTTCTAAAATTCTCCATAGATAGCTCCTTTTGACACTGTCAAAGGCTTTCATAAAGTCGATGAACGCTAGGTAAATGGGCGTGCGGAATTAATTACATTGCTCTAGTAATATTCTTACTATTCTTTAGGCTATATGATCCACTGGGAGTCAAGGATAACAGAAGAAGAATAATTCTTTCTGTGTTGATTAGGTCAACACAAGATTGATTCTCTTTAAACCCGAACTGATTTTTCGGAAACTGCATTCGGGTATTCTTTTCAAAATTAATCGACTAAGTATTTTACTCGGTATTGGAAGAAGTGTTATAACCCTGTAGTTATTGCAGTCTTTGGAATCACCTTTTTTTTTGGTATTTTGATGAGTATAGCTTCATTCCAGGAGGTTGGCAGAGCTTCGTCTTCCCAAATTTTACGCACAAATGGGTGCCACTGTCTCGCCGATAATTCAACATCACATAAAAGCATATTCGCTGAGACATTGTCTTTGACCGGGGCTTTGTTGCGCTTCACTTCTTGTATTGTTGGTGGATTGTCTGAAATTCCATTGAATATACTGTCGTGGCTGGTTTCATTATGCACTTCACCCAGTGGTGTTAATCCGATAGGGTTGTTAAGTGTCGACCTGAAGTGTTCCATCCAATTTATTAGTTGTTCATCCGGATTTGAAATGAGTGTGCCACTACTACTCAAGATGTGACTGTTGGTGTAGGTAAGTTTGCCACACAATGCCCTTGATATGTTATACAAGGTCTTCATATCGCCTTTGCTTGCAGCTGATTCAGTTTGGCTCGCTTGCTCGTATATTTACATTCTCTTGTTCCTTCTTGCACTGAGGGCTCCATCATCTCCGTTTTCATTTAGCATTGTAATGTATTATCCAAATTTTCCTTATGTGATCTTTAAATCCTCCTAGGGTTTGTTGACCAACTTCATTGTATGATAGTGTGACACACCTGGAAATTCCATTAATACTGGCACCGTTGTTGTTTATTACATCTGGAAACCGATTCCTTATGGAAGTAATAAAAGCATTCCGATGACTTTCGGATTCCAGTTTCCCTACATCTATTTTCCGATCTGCTTTCGTGAAGATCGGATCGCCCGTAGAGTTTATTAAAATATGGTCGATTTGATTTTTAGTGATGCCATCCCAGTTAAAAAAAAAATTAATGTTTAAGATATTTTAATGGAATGGAATTGCATTTCAAAGAAATTCTTTATTTCTTTCGGATTTTTTAAAATTGATCCATATTTGACCATAAAACCTGTCTTAAAATATGTCAAGACTAAAAATTCCTACAATTCCTAAAAATACCTAACAATAAATAAATTATATTTGAAGCAAAAGAATTCAAATATGATGCACCGTTTTCAAAAACAAAATAAACAAACTCAAAAATATCAAAAATACAACGCCATTTTATTTATGCTCCACATGTAGATGATATCCACATTTGAAAAACCTTTGAGAATGAGGTTTGATAATGATTTGAGAATAAAGGCATTTCTCAATTTGAGAATAAAGTCCCCTTTTTGTTGAGAACGCTATTATTCTCAAATCAGTATCAAACGTTTGACCTTTGAAAAAAGATTTATTTTCAAATCATTCTCAATTTGAGAATAAACCTTTTTTTCTTACTGGGATTTGGCGAAATCCAGGTTATTTTATGCTGTAATTTATGAGGGAAAATAGTGCCACCCACAACAGGATTCTTTTCGCAACATAGCTCGATCAGCCTTTCTATATTATCGTTTCTTACTCCGACACCGTTTTTACCAAACCGGTATTGTTTGAATCTACCTTACGTTAAAGTCGCCAAGTATCATGGTAATATCACAGTTCATCCAACTGCTAAGTACATCATAAAATTCATCCTTATCATTTTTAGATTGGATTTCAGTCGAAGCATAGACATTGATAATTATCAAATTGCGAGCTTTAGTTTTGATCTTTATTGCCATGAGCCTCTCACTGATAGGATACCACGCTATCATGGACTTATCTATTTTTTTTTCGATATTAGGAATCTCACACCTCTACTATGCTCATCGACTTCCGGGCGGCCGGAGTAAAGAAACACAGTATTTTCATTCCGTATCTCCCCTTGCCCTCTCCATATTGCTTCTTGCACCGTCAACAAATCAATTTTATAACATTTCTCGTCTTAGTTGTTCTAATTTCCCCGTTGCTATTTGCGAATAGACTTATTTCAACATTCTCCAGCCTTTTAGTTTCTCAATAAAGCTTAATAGCACCTCAAATTTACACTTTAGTTGGCATAAAATCATTCGAATTAGTGTACAACCTCAATTTACAAACAATTCTTAAAAAAAAACATTGGCAATACTTCATACCTTCATTTAACAAGTCTCTTACTTAAAATTCCTATCTGGTAACTCCCTATCTACTAACAGAGTTGACAGACATACACTAAATAAAAAGAAGAAGGGGAATAAATAAATGGGATCAAGAAAATTCATTAATGTTTTCAGTTCTCTAAATTTAGAACATCTTTAATTATTTACCTATTTTGTTTCTATTCAATTTTATTTGGTACATAAATAAATAACTAATTAAAGTGATGTTTAGGTTAATATATGTATATAAGGAATACTTATATTATGTATTCAAAGTAGGTATACATTCAAAGAAATACAAAAGTAAAAAAGCGTCTATCTGTCTGCCCAACATAAAAATAAAAACTTTTTTTATGTGCTCGTTTTTTTTTTTTGGTTGTTGCTGATTTATATACAAAATTGTTTAATTTTTTTGTTTCTGTTTCTTTAGCAACATTAAAATTGCCTCATACACTCGCTCGCACTTGATTTCAATTTCGTCTACTATTGCTAATATATTATTTATATCGCTTTTTTTTCTTTTGTTGCTTCTATTATTTTTACATTTCAAATTTATTCAAGAGTGAATTGAGTGAAGTAAAAAGGGGCGGACGGAGGCTATTATTACGGTTTTGTAGTTGGCAACTTGTGTGTATTTCTTTAAATGGGGGCCAAACATGAAGGTCCTTTTGTGGAATACTTGTATCTATTGTGTATTACATAGGTTTTGTTTTTTCGTATAAAATATGTGGTTATGTTTCTTAAATTAGGGGAAATTGAAAAAAAAAAACCCAAACTTTTCCGAGCAAAATGAATAATTACCCTTTTTAAAATTGAAAAAAGGGTAAAATTCTATTTCATCAGAGGTAATTTTAGGGAAAATAGTAATTAGTTTTTAAGTGTTATTCCAGGAATACAAAGAACGATTCCAAAGGGTAGAGAAAATCAGAAAGTTTTAGCGAAAGATTAAGGAATGAAAGTTAAAATTTGAGTGGTTTAAAATTTACATCTTCAAAGACTTATGATTAAAAAAAGTGGAAAAATTAAGGATTAGAAAATGCTTTAAGAAGAACTTTAGATTGAAAATATGACTTTCGAGTCCAAGAGCTACAATTATATATTATATACTCTATACAAGGCTCACAATGAAAATAGGGAAAATAATGAACTGTTGGCGAAAAAAAAAAAACGGAGGTTAAAAGCAGTTCAAAAGTCATAAGATTAAAGAAAATTCTTCAAAAAGAACCTAAAATATGCAAGGGTTACTATATATATTTCGAAATCTGGCAACACCATATAAAATTTTGACATTTTCTAGCGTAAACACACATTAAAAACGTTTTAAGATGTAAAACTGCTATGTGTTTTATTGTGATTCTGAAATTTTACTTACTTATATTTACAACCTCTTAAGGTCAAAGACCTAGCAGATTTTAAAATTAAATGTGCTTTGATCTTGTGAACATATTCTCCGATTTTTGTAGGTCAAGCTTTGAAAAATGTTCCTCTACTTGGTCTTTCCGTCCTTTTCTAACATTAGGGGGGACCGTTTTTACTTACTTAAATGACCTATATTTACAACCTCCTAAGGTCAAAGGCTGAGCTTATTTTAGAACATATTCTCCGATTTCGTAGGCCAAGCTTTGAAAGATTTTCCTCTACTTGGTCTTTTCGTCCTTTTCTAACATTAGGGATGACCATTTTTACTGACTTACTTAAATGACCTATGTTTACAACCTCCTAAGGTCAAAGGCCTAGCTTATTTTATAATTCCATGCGCCTCGATCTTGTGCACATATTCTCCGATTTCGTAGGCTAAGCTTTGAAAGATTTTCCTCTACTTGGTCTTTTCGTCCTTTTCTAGCGGTAGGATGACCGTTTTTATTCTAATTTTAGCTTTTTCATAGTAATTGTTTTTTCCAGAAGTGGGTTACTAGCCCGACGTTCTAACCCATGGTTAAACGTTCTTCACATGTAAGCTTACTAGATCAACTACATTTATGAAGTTCTCCGGGTAATACCACGTGGACGTCAGTGTCGACAGTTAAGATGAAGAATAACCAAGATAAGTCTGGGCGTACCAAGTTAAGACCTATCGGAACCGTTGCTTGGTATCCAACGTCCCCTACATCAAATTCTGAAATCAATACGGCAAAAAATATCAAATTTTCATGAGAAGGTTTTCGTTGGATTTTTTTCATAAACTCAGTTTTTTGTACGGCAATAACTGCCCTAGTTCCGTCGTGGACGAATTCCGTAAACATCGTCCAAAATCGGTTGTTGTTGTTGTGACATATTTTGAAACGGGGGCATCCTTGGACGTTAGTTCCACTTCAATAAGTTCTCAAATATTTCGTCTACGAGGGGTTAGGTTAGGTCCTTTAAAACCTGGTGTCAAAACGACAATAGGAGATTGATAATCTGAGGAAAGGTAGAATAAAAGGAAGAAGAACAAAAAGAGGCATATCTAAGTCAACTGAGTCCAGTAATATCCCCAAAAATTATACAGTTTGCACTGCTGCATATCCTGAAGTTCATCATGGAATCTACTGTCTAGATGTCTGAGTCTCTGATTTTGGAGCATTGGAGAGTGACAGAGAATGTTTATTACCGAATCGGACGAATCCTCATCTAGACATAGTCTGCAGAAGTCCGGAATGCTACCATCCCACCTGTTTAGCCTTAAATTCTAGGCTAAACGTCAAAATGCCTATACATCTGGTTTAGGCCATAAAGCCCTAGATGTTCTGCAGGTAACCATGTTTTCCCATGTCCTTTTGGATATAAAAGGATGGCTGATGCTGCTTCACTGTGAGTCAAGGATAACAGAAGTATTGGTCTTTCGAAATAAACCAGACTCTCTTCAAGCTTTACATTTCAATATTAAACGTGATTTAGTGGAAAAAGTGTTAATCAAATTTGTTTCCGCAGAAGAAGTCGCAAAGGCCATTTTAATGGCGTTTTATGAAGAGCTTAATTGTATCGATTATGCTTCACATTTCCTTAACAATATACGGTTAATAAATATCGGGTTTTTCATCAGGGACGCTACAAAAGTACAGCAACAGGGACAGCAGACAAGGCTATATTTCTTGCTGCTCTTTTGAGATTTCTCTTCAATAAGGTTCGCCATTGAGGCCCTATGCTCCACTGGGAGTCAAGTATAACAGAAGACGGTTCGCCATTGCATGATGGAAAGATATACGAACCAACAACGATTCGAAGTTATTCAAATTTACTACCGAAATTCGGAGTAAGGCTATTAACAACGTTAAGAGGAAATCATCTTCAGTCATGAGTTTCATTTCTGGCTAAATGGTTTCTTCAATAAACATAATATGCGTTATTGGTCAGGCAGTAATCCACATGAGTCATAAGTGATCATTGCATCCCAAAGGAATTACGGTTTGGTGCGGTTTATGGTCAGGCGGCGTCATTGGGCCCTACTTCTTCCGTGATGATCAAGACCGGCACATTACTGTGAATGGAAATCGCTAACGTTCAATGATAACCGAATATTTTTGGCCCCAATTGGATGATATGGACTTGGAGAACATGTGGTTCCAACAGGACGGCGCCATAAGCCACACAGCGTATGTCACAATTGATTTATTGAAAACCAAGTTTGGTGAATGCTTTATCTTACGAACGTCGGCGTCATTGAGCCGTGATGATCAAGACCTTCACGTTACTGTGAATGGGAATCGCTATCGTTCAATGATAACCGAATATTTTCGGATGATATGGACTTGGTGGACATGTGGTTCCAACAGGACGGCGCCACAAGCCACACAGCGAATGTCACAATCAATTTATTGAAAACCAAGTTTGGTGAATGTGTTACGAACAGGTCCAGTCGATTGGCCGCCTCAGTCGTGCGATTTGTCGCCGTTAGACTATTTCCTGTGAAGCTACGGCAAGTTTTTGGTCTATGCCAACAAGCCAGCGACGATTGATGAACATCGTACGAATATCGAACATAATTGCAGCAGTATCGGTCAATTTATGCTTGAAAACCGTCGAAAATGTTGTTCAGCGTCTGGACTTCTGGAAGCGTGCCCCTGCTTTTACAGAAATAAAGAATTTCATTGATATTCAAACCGTTTTTGCTTTATTTTGTAGCGCTCTTATTGAAAAACCCTTTACCTACATCCAATTTCAAAAGAGGAAAGTAAATTTCAAATATTTTTTCTACATAAATTTCTCTAAATTTAGAAAAACCTGTTTCGATTTCAAAACTCATTAAACTGAGAACGTTCAAAACGATAACCGCCCAAAAAATATTTTAACAAAAGTTTATAAATAATATTTTTGACCACACAAACAAATTTCATAAGAATTTCGAGTATTTAAAATTCGACTGCGGCGCGTTCTAAAATGTGTGTGTGTGCGCTCGAGAGTGCAATGAAATATTTCGGTTGCTAACCTTTTTCAGTTGAATGTTCTGGGGGTTTTATTTTCAAAACAAATTTAATAATAATATTTAAACTAAAAACAATAAATAAACAAAAATAAATCAACAAAAAACAAAAAATTCAAGATGATGTCAAAGACTAATACTACAAAGGGCTACAACTAAGTAATACTCGGACTAAGCGACCATGTGTCGAAAAGGCCCAGAGGGAGTATGAAACGTATAGAATACGAGGTGTGAGGAGTCTGCTCTGATGCATCATTCATTAAATATAACGAAACAAAATAATGTTTACAGTTCTTTGCACCCACCATTTTCACATTCACATCCAAATTAAATATCATTTGTCATTTTTATTTAGTTCAAAATCTACAACGACGATAACACTTGTTTGTTCTTTTCTTTTTTTCTTCTCTTTCTCTCTTAACTCAACTTAAATTCCACATGCTATCGTTACACTGACCCCAAAAGTGAGAAGATTTCGCAAAAAAGAAGAAAAAAAACTGAAATGAATAGGAAACTGTCTGGCAGGAGATTGTATATAAAGACCTTAAATGGCATGACATGAAAAAAAGGCACTTGATACATTTTTTCTTGCTTTTAAAGAATGCCAGCCTACCACAAATTGATGAGGTGATTTTTGTGTAGTCTGGCTTTTTTAAGAGCAGATTTTAATCTTTTAAATGATTTTAGGTTATTAGGAGTTGGTATGTCGGCTTTTGTGATATTTGTGGTGAAATGGGTAATTAGGTTTTACACAGATTCCAAGAAGTGTCCCATACACACTTCTTGGAATCTGCATAAAGAAGAAGTCTGAATCAGAGTTTTAGTGAAGTATTTGGAAATAAAATTTCGATAGAGAGACGGAACGGGACGGAAGCATCCCTATTATAACACAGTACAACAGTGGTTGGTACACATGAGAAATTTTAACAGAATATGAAAATAGGCTTAAAATAAAGAAATACGTGTCTCGGCGTTTTGCTGTAGCACGTCAGAATTTTAAGAAAATTGATTTTAAAGATTCGAAGGACCGTGGAGGTTCACTTGTAACGTAATACTATTATAAAAAGTTCTATAAAAATAGAATGGGTGAACCGATTTAAATGCTTGAGCCAGTTCTCATGTGTACTCAAAAAAATTTTATTTTGTCGTACTGTGTAATATGTTGATTTAATATGACTAATATTTACGAACCTTTTTTTTACCTACCTTGTAATATAAAATAATTGAATTGAAGTTTCGAATACTTTTCTTGCTGGAGTATTTTGTTCCATAAGCACGATATATCCTAGCCAGCGTTTAAGTGATACATCTAGAAACTTCGCATTTTTAGCTTTTGGTTTGGTGGCCTGCACACACCAAGGCAAACCAGAGGGACTATTTAAACAAAATCTTAAGATCTTCCGAACTATGGATTACCGGTGCCTTAAGAACTACTCCATCTAAGGCGCTCTTCGCCATGCTAAACTGGCTAACAGTCGAACTAATGTCAATGCAAATTGCCCTGGTCCCACTCATAAACCGGACATTCCTCTATTCTGGACAAACTTACTAATATCCCTGACCACAAAGATTATGCATATCCACCTCTATCTTTGATAAATTTTTTACTGTGACTATCTCTGGAGACCCTCATCTCTAGATGAAGGCTGTCTGGAGGTATACACTGACGGATCGAAGTCAAAGGTAGGCGTAGGGGGGGATTTTTCATCCCACTTCTAGGGAAGGAAATTGGTTTTAGCCTTCCTAATCAATGTAGTATTCTCGCTATACACAAAGCAGTCAAATGGTTGAGATACTACCTGTTCCATATATAGGCAAACATGGCCCACTTACACAATACTAAACGTTCAAATTGCTTGGAAACTCTACCTCGCCACAGACTTCGCAACCTTATCTCAATTCTCACAGGTCATTGCGTTTTTGTCCTGCATGCCAGAAGACTTAATCTTCAATTCCACGACTACTGTCGTAGTTGTCATAACACAGAAGAGGAGGAGACAGTAACTCATCTTCTCTGCCACTGCCCCGTCCTTTCAATTTCAAGGGCTCTCTATCTGGGGGCACCTTTTCTGCAGATCTAGCGAGTATTGACATTCGTAAAATAGATTCATTTATCAGGGTTTTAGGATGGCTTTATAAGCCTCTCACTGATAGCCTATTCCTTTCAGGTACCACAAAGGGACCGCTTTTAGGACCCAAGTGACGCTGACCTAACATCGGATGCCTGCCTAACCTAACTTCTGGAAATCGATTCCTTATAGAAGTAATAAAATCATTTCGATGTCTTTCTGATTCCAATTTCCCTATATCAATTTTCCGATCGACTTTTGTGAAATATCCACTAATTTCTCGATGATCAAGCTATATTCTTCTGCTGTTGTCCCTGACTCCCAGTTGAACATAGGGCCTTAATAATTCCTTTATATCGAAATCTTTTGCGAGATGTTAGGCATACGTCATTCCAAGAATAGTTTGCTGCTTGCAACTCCGCATCAATTGACCTTCTTCGCGTTCTAGCGTAGGCACGCTTTCGCGACTCCCAGTTCCTTTTATATCCAACTCTATAGGCATACGTCATTTCGTTAATAGTTTGATACTTAAAACTCCACATCAGTTGACCTTCTCCATGTTCTAGCGACAGCACCAACACAACGGCCTCTTTACTGTGGATTCCAAGTGTGTGGCCTATCCACCGCCATTTACGTTAACATACCTCTAAAGAAGCAAGGATTTGGTTTGCAGCGTTTAGTAGATCTTAATTTTTTATGCAATTCGGACACAATATATTAAGGATTTGCCGGAAGCATTTGTTTGCAAAGGTTTGTAGGCGCTTATCGATGGCATTTGTAATACAAGATGGACTTGATATTCGAGTTATATATTCGTAACTTAGTTCTTGTTGATATTGCGGAGATTTCCAAATAGCTGGGAGGATGCCTAATGCAGACACGTTCTAGCATCTCCGCGACTTTCAGTAGAGCATAGGGCCTTAACTATCCTTTTATATGGGACTCTATTGCGAGATGTTATTTATAGTTTGAAACTTGAAACTCCGCATTTATTGAACTTTTCCGCGTTCTATCAGGTACATCAACATAACGGCCTCTTCACTCTGGATTCCAACGGATCGCTTGTCGAGCAATGTTGACATATGGCTTTCGAAGTGTGTGACCTATCAACCGTCATTTCCGCTGACAGGCCTTAGGGATCTCCGCGACTTCCAGTAGAGCATAGGGCCTCAACTATCCTTTTATATCGGACTCCATCCATTCATTCTATGGACAGTTTGATATTTGAAACTCCTCTTCAATTGATATTCTTCACGTTCTAGCAGGTGCACCAACACAACGGCCTCTGTGGATTCCAACGGAGCGCTTGTCGAGCAATGTTGACATATGGCTTTCGAAGTGTGTGACCTATCAACCGTCATTTCCGCTGACAGGCCTTAGGGATTTGGTTTGTTAGATTTAAGAGATCTTCATTTTCATGCGATTAGGCCGCCATTTACATATTAAAGATTTGCCGTAAGCATTTGTTTGCAAAGATTTGCAGGCGCTTATTGATGGCATTTGTGCGTGATAGCGTTAGTGTTTTCTAGAAGGTGACCTGAGCTTTGGCTTAGAAGACATACGTCATCAGCGTATTCCAAGTCCTTGAGTTGTTTAAATGGTGTCCATTGGATACCCCGTCTACCATTCAGAGCCAAGCGCATAGTGTTGTCGAAGACAAGAAGAAGAAGAAGTGTAGTCGACAAAATACATCCCTGCCTAACTCCAGTGACGTTATTGTAAACAATCCATTTTTCATCTCCAGATGTGATTGCTTCAAAAACGGATCATGTTCTTTTCGGTTTCTTTTGGGGCAATCCAATAGGTAATAGAGTCTATGATAGTTCCCAAGGGTGTCCGAGTGAAGGTGTCATTTGACACCACCTTTTAGACCTAACCTAACATGTTTAAAAAATAGCCATAGATTTTTACTGCTCCAAGATCTACTCTCGGTTCGAGTAAAGAACTAGAGGCTAAGTTTTGGTTACAGCTTTGTTCGATTTTTTTTATAAATTAATCTTTTCATTCCCATCATTATAACATTAGAAGCCACCACCAACCATCGCCTTCCTGACATTGACATTATAGTCTAGGAAACATGATTTTCCATTAAAATGTCTATAATAAAGACAATCTTCTCCTAGCCTATATTTATGCGTCTTGTGACCTATAATAACTTTTCTAACCTTCTCCCTTTTTTATGTGTTTATTCGATTTCTGCCCAAAAACTCTTATCATCAAAAGAAATTTGTTGTGAAATTGTTTGAATACCAACAGAAAACTTGTCTTTGTCTCTGGTATTTAATCTTTACATTTGTCACTTACTCACTCGCTTTCTCGCCCTAACTGTCGTTTATTCAATCTTTCTATCCCTTTGTTATTGATGTTTTATGGTGTGTAATATTATTTCGCTTTTTCTTTTTTGGGCAAAACTTTTCATTTTGTTTTAATTAGAACGTGAATGATGTTGAGTTTATTGTTTTCTTGTTGTTGTTGTTGTTTTGTATAAATTTCAATTTGGTTTTTCTGTCGGCCTTGCTAAAGTTCAAATACCCCACTGTGAGTGTGTGTGTGAATGTGTAAGAGGGTGTGTGAGTGTTTGTGTGGATGTCTGTTGGTTTGTTTGTTTATTTATTTATTCTCGGTAAATTTTTTGCGTGTACTTTTTCAGTGTTGTTAACGTTTGTTAGACAAAAACAGATAAAATGGAAAAGAGCTGAGTATTCTTAATATTTGGACTTAAAGAGTGCTCTAAATAAAATTTGTAGTTGGATTTTCTTAAATAAAAATCAAATCTTTTAATATAAAATCTCTACAAAATACGCAAATATAATGACATATTATACAAAATCATTTAGCATTAAAATGTTTACTTAGTACTCGGGTTTTGCAAAATTATCGACTTTTTTCGGAAACCCTCCCATTAAAGATTTTAGAGTTGCTTCTGATACCTTTTTGGAGCATGTGTTCCACCTGCGCTTAAAATCGGACATGTTCTTGGAAATCTTTCCTGTGTTCTTCAATTCCTTTTTTACCAGAGCCCAATACCTTTCCACAGGCCGAAGTTGTGGACAGTTAGGTGGATTTGCCTCACGTGGTACAAAAATGACATTATTCTTTGAGTACCACTCAAGTGCCCTTTTTTTCATAATGGCATGATGCCAAATCGGGCCAAAAAAATGTAGTCATTCTGTGCTCTCTTAAAAAGTGTAACAACCGTTTTTGTAGGCACTCCTTTATATAAATTTCTGTGTTTATTGTGCCAGATGCCACAAATACTTTACTTCTTTTGCCACAACTGCATATAGCTTGCCACACGAGAAACTTCTTAGGGAATTTTGTTTGTTTTTTTGTGCGAAACTCTTGCCGAACATTGCCCCGTTTATCAGCAACATAAAATTATTTAGAGATCCTCAATAACAAAATGATTCCATTTGCGGAGAAGGAAATGCGCTGAAAATATTAATTTATGGAGGAGAATGATCCTAAACTATATGACAGAAGTGTAAAATCGTTGATTATCGAAAATGATGAGCCGGTTTTAGAGTGGCCATCGCAGTCACCAGACTTCAATCCTATTGATAATCTCTGGGGAGTTTTTAAAAAACAAATTGGAGGCTTTAAAAGTAAAAAATTCAGGAAGCGTGGTATTCACTTCTCGCTGAGCGTTAGCGCAAATCTTGCCGGATCCATGCCGCGGATGTGCCAAGAAGTGATAAAAATGAAAGGAGCTTCAACCAAATATTAAAATAAAATTAGGATTTGATAGTGTTTTTAAACAAAAAGTTATTATTTTTTTTATACTTATTATTTTTTCCAGGCAATTTTCAAAAAAACCCAAAAAAAAAATTATCTAGAGCTGCTATTTGTTTTAATATTTTTAGACAGTCCAACATAATTATCTTGACCAGGAAGTTGAGAAAAGTCTGCCAGTACGTATGTTTCATCATCCATCACACAACAGGTGTATTTTTTTATAAAATCAGACTTCAATTTTTTCGCTCGTTTTTTTGCTTCTAAGTTCTTTATAGCATTGCGATCTGGAACCTTTTGGACTTTGTATGTCTTCAGTCCAGCATAAGCTTTGATTCTATGTGCAAAATTCGTAGAACATTTCACCGTACGAGCTGCTTTTCTTAAGGAAGTGTTAGGCGCTCTTCGAAAGGGTCGCTCGACTTCTTTTACCTTACCAATATCTGTAGGACCTTTTTCCCTCCCTGATCCAGGTTTTCTTTCAATGCTCAGGTTTTCCTAATACCGTCTGATGGCATTAGAAACTGTCAACGAGGGTCAACTTTCAAATTTTTAGCTATTTTTTTAAAAGTCCATGACGGATTTTTTTGAAAAGTTTTAATTATTTTTTCACGAACTTTTTGTTCGCAGTCCATTTTGATTGAAATAACTATTGAAAATTAATAATTTCTAAAATAATAGTATCTGACATATCTGTAGAAACTAACTTGATCAAAAAATAAATTATTTCTTGCACTATGGATAAATTTTGTCTAAAATAGTAAATGCATATTTTTTTTCGAACACTCTTTACAAAAGGGACTGATACAAAAACAAGGAGTGTTACAAATAAAATGTGCTTTTAATAAAACTTCATATAATAGTTCTTGAAAATACTAAAATTTATTGAAATATTTTACATAATATGTATTATTTATGTAGTATTTATAAATTTATCTAATTTTTTCTTTCCATTAAAGATTTTGAAGCTGTTTTTATTTTTCAAATTAAATCCATTTTTTTGTCGTAAACTGTTCACTATAATTAATTTTGCAAAATACACGACAATACCACATGATAATCTCATTTTTCACCTAGAACAATCCACTGTTGAACAATTTCATGAACATATCAAACATAAACGTCTGAGGAGAACGTACAAAGCTTCAAAATTTCTTATTATTCTTCAGATCATACCTTATTCTTTGAACGATTACACTGCCTAACAAAATTTGAAGAAAGTCGTGACCAAATGAATCTGACCCTAATTCGTACATAAAATTATTTGCTAAATTCGAATAAGAAGTCAGAATGGTCAAAAGTTTTTGAGATATAGCAAAATTAATTATAAAATTATAGCGTTTTAAGAAAAGATGATGTCACTTTAATTGAATTATTTAGAAAAATAGTCTGCCGATTTCTTTTTTTTTTTTCTTTTCGTTGAAAGCTAATAAAGTTTTTGAAACAAACACAGATCGTTTGTAAAATGTAGTCGAGAAATGACTGAGTTACAGGAGACCAAAGTTGAAATTTCAGAAAAAATTTACTGATTTTTTTATGTTTTGGTCTTTTTAACTTAATTTCTTAAAGCCAAGCAATAATAATTCTTCAAGTTTTATTGCTTGGTCTACTTTTATTTTTCAATAAGTTCCAGATCTGGGCAAAAATTAAAATGTTACAGAAGAACAATTGAATAATGTCACTATTCAGATTTTATAAAATCAAGAACAAAAATCTAAAACAAGTAAAAGTACAAAATTTTAGTATCAAAAAATGTTAAAAAATTGTTAGAGTGGTGGGTTAATTCATTAAATCTTTTGTCGTTTTCTTATTTTTGAATTAATCTTCGTCTTGTTGGACGCAGTGTATTAAAATACACTTATGTATGTCTTAAGTATGAAACACAATTGGAACGAACGACCAATTTTTCGGAACGAATATTCGTCGTTAGAAATAGAACATATGGGTTTACATGAAAGTGCTCACAATAGATGCGTACGACGAAATTCGTCGTGCGTATGGAACAGTGCGATAGGTTTATTTCTATTTCATACGCATACGAACGACGAATGTAGAGTGGCTGTATTTCCTTTTTTCTGTAAATATTAAATATTGTATAAGTTCTTGTTAAATATGGTCACCTTTAAATTTGTAAACAAAAAAATATTTATTTGAAATAAAATTAACTAAAAATATTTATCTTGTGAAATAATCAAAGAAAATGCAAAAAAAATACAAATGGCGTAAGTGCGCGATATGTACGAAAGGGTGATTAAAATTCGTAAATCAAAAATTCAAAAAAATGGCGTCAAATGTGCTCAATAGACGAATGTACAAAACGAATTTTTAAAACCGAATTCGTCGTCCTGGATGAAAATAATCGTTCGTCTCAATTATGTTTCTACCTTTATAGAATAAAATACAAACATTTTTAGACTTTATGTTAAATAAAATTTACTTGAAAAGAGGGAAATTTCAAAAATTCATAAAATTTTTCATGAAGTTTGAAATTTTTTCCATTGTGATTTTGTTAGTTTTTGACTTACCTAATCATAATCTGACAAATATTTTGGATGATATCTATATTTAAGTGACATCATTTCTTCAAAAAATTAAAAAAAAAAATGTTATCTCAAAAACAGTTCTACTTTTGACCATTTTGACTTCAAATTCGGATTCAGCAGACAATTTTACATAAAGATTTGGTATCAGATTCGTTTGGTCAAAAAACTATTACGTAGTGTAATCGTAGGGAAGACATGAAATATTTAGCCTACGCATCCAATTGCTGTCGCATTACCCGTATTCGTTCCCGTATTGGCTACCCTCTTACTTCTTTCCAAACCTTAAGAAATGGACCATTAATAAAAAATTTTGCTCTTGCAAGGCAATCAATGACGCCACGGAGGAATATTTTTTTTGCATACCTTCCGGAAAATTACTTTTCGGACGGGAGAAGTTGGAAATATTGAAAAAAAAATGTGAGGAAGAGACCGAGGCAGGCTCAATAAGTGGGAAAGATTGTGTCGTTGGTTTTCTATGGTTGTCATGGACCACTCTTCCTGAATTACCATCAACAGCGAGTTTTACTGTTTATTATTAAAGCGATTAAAGGCCGCAATCGCTTCAAATTAGCCTCACATGAAGCGAAAAAAAGAATTTGTTTTTGCAAGACAATGCGGCGGATCAATTACCTACGCCTTCAATTGCTGTCGTATCCACCGATATCACCGGTTGGCTGCCTCAGACTCCTTTTTCTTTCCAAACCTTAAAAGTTGGCTTATCGATAAAAAATGCAACTCACGCGAAGAAATCGAAAATGACTTTTCGGACGGGAGAAGTTGGAAAATTGCTAGATTAAGTTTATCGCGCTAAAAGGGGACTATCAGGCATGTCACAAATTCTGTTCGGAATGGAAAACATTCCATAGTTTAATTGTAAAATCACTAGAATAAGTTTATCGAGCTGAAAGGGGACTATCAGGCATGAAGTTAAATTCCGATCGAAATGGTTTTAGATTCTATATATTTCGAAAAATTTGAAATGCTCTAAAACAGTACAAAACGCAATTTTTTCAATTGCAATTAGTAACTACTCTATTTTTGCGAGGCCATTCAAAATTTACTTAATAACACCGAAATGAAATATCTTAATAGTGCATTCAGACAGCATTAAAATCTAGTAGATTTGAGTTGAAATCTCGATCGAAATCTTCATCGTTCACACCAACATTTTTTGACATTTATCTAGATTTCAACTTCATAACAAAAACAGCTGACTCAAATGTAAATAAAAGAAAAAATTAACCGGCAAAAAATTGATGCAATGGAAAATACAGCAAATATTTTATTATTTTGTGATTCCAAAGTTAAAAAAATACAAAGAGAGATAGTATTGCTGCGTATCACCCTTTAATATTTTTTACAGCATCCATTTTATTAAATTTCCGAGATTAAATAATTAAAATTTTTCAGCTTAATTTTTTTTTTCTTTTTTTTAGATTTGCCAACCACCTGTCAATTTTGTTTACACAGTGTTGTAATTTTTTGTCATTTTTGAAGAAAATCAGGGTTGTTTTGCGAGGTAGTAGCCGAAATCTACTAGATTTTGCCAAAATCTAGTGCCGAAGAAGATTTTGATTTGTATGGGAAATCTCGTCAAAATCTAGTAGATTTGCGATGAAATCTCGTAAGTACGAGATTTTAAATTGGTGTGAATTGGCTATAAGGTAAAACTTTCCCTTTCTCTACATTTTTCATAGATTGCTTCTTCCTTTAGAAATGAATCAGTTAAAAAAAGTCATACGATTTGTGAATGACTTCAAAATCTCTAAAACAATTGCGAAAAGTGCCATATTGGCATTTTGGCTGCTGGTGTTGGTTTAAGTAAACGCGCATGATTTTTTTGTTGTTGCTGTTATTTTGTATACAATTATTATGCCTTTTACTCTTGTTGCCGTTGCTGTTATTATTAATGTTGCCAACAAAGTTGTTGGATTTTTTTTAATATAATTTTTTTCCTTTGAGAAAAAGTTTTTTCTTTGACACAAAGAAATTGTTGTTTTTATTTACTTTTTTATTATTCATTTCTTCTATTGAATATTAAAAGTGTCTCACAAGTATTTTGTGGTTGTTGTCAGTCTGTCGGTCGGCAGGATTTGGAATTTCTGCTTTTTGTATCAGCTTTATTACAACGCTTTTTAGGTTGCTTGCGTGTTACTTTCATACATACACTCTTGCTGTCCCTTTTTTGTATTACAGCTTTTTCCGTTGTTGTTATTGTTAAAATTTGTATATAATTTTTTGTTGCTACTTTTTTTATATTTTCGGCAACGTTAAAATTTCATTAAAAAGGGTAGGTCAGGGTAGCCTTAGGCCTTGATGGCAGACATACATACATATGCTTTGGACGGACAGTTTTTTTACAGCCAGACGTCAATAAACAGAAAAAAACTCGTAAGAGCCTTTTTTAGCCTAACGCCTCCCATTTAAAGTCATTGTACATATAATTTTATGATCATATACAACTTTTTTTTGATGATGATGATTCTTTTGTATGGCTACCAAACACGCTTGTATTTTCTTCATTTATAAATTTATTTAAATAAATTATTAATTTTTTCATTATACGAGTTCAAAAACCTTTTTCAATTAACATAAAAATTTGTGTTTAATACAAATTTTAGACAAACATTTTGGAGGATTGGATTTGTGTTTAGAGTTTAAATATTTTGTTGATCTTTATTTGAATGAATTTAAGTGATTCGATTAAAATAATTAAAGCAGTGTCTGAAGTTGGCATCACTTTTTGTTTGTTGACATTTTCTTCTTCTTCTTCTTTTCCCTTAACTCTCAGATGAGCATATGGTCCTTTCTAAATTCTATAGGTTATTATATCATTAATCAATCGTTTTATCATATTCCAACTTCTTTTACTTAGAATTCTCTATTTACAACCTGTTAAGGTTAAAGGCCGAGCACTCCAATTTTGTAACGAAGCTTTGAAAGATTTTCCTCTACTTTCCATTGAGGTTTCGGACGTCCTCTTCTAACATTAGGGGGCCGTTTTTATTCTAATTTTAGCTTTTTCATAGCAATTTTTTTTCCAGAAGTGGGTTACTAGCCCGACTTCCTAACCCATATTTTTATAATTCTTATGGAAGAACTCTAAAATTCTGCATGTTTTTAAAATTTTTAACCTTATCAGTTGTTTTTTACAAAGTTAGCGTTTTGTCTCTAACATCAAATTGGCAACATCTTTTATTTGTTTACCTTTTACCAAAACCAAAAAATTAACGAAATTTTTTGTAAATTTAGTAAAAAGTTAAATAAAATTAAAATTATGAATGAAACATTTGTCGTTATGAATTTAAATCGTATTTAAAAGACATTTTGAAGATAAAAATATAAAAAATCTTTAAAAAATATCTTTGAAAATTTGCTTAAAAACTTGTAGGTGCCAACAAGTTGGCTACATATGAAAAATAAAGAAATGGGCTTAAGTATTTTACATATTCGATTAGCCATTGGATTAGGTAGGGAAGATTCTAGGCCCAATTTCATAACTTTTATTCTAATTTCTTTGTTTATATACTTGTTAAACAATCAACTAATTTCCATTTTTGTATAATCTCTTTTATTTTAGATCAGACCTCAAATAATGGATCCCGGCAGACATCACGAGTTTTTAGGCAACACAGATGATCGTACGAACAGCAGAAACACATACTATGGTCGTGAAATTCCTGAAATAACTTCACATCACTACTATGGACCCGCACCAACAACACAACAGCAACAACAACAACAGTCACGAACGATAAGCAGTCAAAATGTCCGAAAGCCTTGTGGTTGCACGAGCACAGGAAGTGGATCAGCGACCGGTTGTTTAACATGCAATGGCTGTCGTTTAAATCCTGTCGAAGAGCCGGGCTGGCCAACGATGGCAAATTCTTCAGGCTTAGAACACACACAAAGAGTTGGTGGAATGCCTGGAGATTATCAACATCGAATGGCGACTGCCGAATCCACAGTACGTTCGAATGTAAGACAAGGTCCCATGTATGTACAACAACATCCTCAACATGCAATACAAGGACAACCGCCTCCCAATCATGGTGCTAGTATGACGCCAGGGCAACATTCTACACATCCCTCACATATGGCGAGTATGGCGGGTAGTAGAACTAGCTATTGGCCTCAAAGTGGCCCTCCAAATAGTAATAGTGGTAGTAGTACACATCCTTATGCTAGTGCGGGCGATGAACATTTAGGAGTTCATCCGGCACAAACACATGTAGATATAAGTGTTACAAGACGAAACGCACCTGCTCCTTCCAATGATTATGGCTCTTACAAGGCCATGTCAATCCCAACAAATAATCCCCATGGTGTCTCTCATAGTGGCAGTAGTAGTGGTGGTGTTAGCGGCTACCCTTTACCTTCTTCCACTCTCAATTCTACTAGTCCTTTACATCAAAGGGTTAGTACAATGGGTGGAGTTGGCGCCACACATCCTGGTCCCACTAACGCCAATATTCCTTATATGAGCAAGGAACAACGCATTTATGAATCACATCAAAAATACTCCACAACTTCCTCGGCTGCAACAGCTAAAATGTCCTACAATACAACACCAGCGTCTGCCATGTACGATAGTCACCATCATCACCTGAATAGTACAGGCATGAGTAAAACTCTGCCTATTGATCATCATGTTATTAATCCCAGCAATTTGCCAACCCCAAAAGAACAACATCCAAGTCCAAATTATGCTCGCAAATGTCCTCAGATGTATGCAACGCCCGAGGAGCAATCAACGGCACATCAGCATTTGTACATGTCAACGCCGCAGTTTAGCTCAGACAAATTTACGCGAGCGTCTCCACAACAGCCTCCGCCACCAACCGGGCCACCTTCAAGTGACTATACAAAATTGCGTGAAAGTCCTAGTGGGAGTGCTTATATGGTGGCACCACATAGCGACAAATATGTTAATGCTCACATGCATTCATCTCACTTAAGAGAATCACCGCAGTTTCCTCCACATTCAACCACGGCATCACCTCGTAACCCCAGCTCTTATTATGGCTCCAGTTCAGGTCAAAATCCCTCCAAAATACACCCACCGGAAATGTCGCCCATCATAATGAAGCAAAGTCATCATCCAACACATCATTATCAGTATTCAAAAAGTCCTTTACCACCTCCATTACCACCGTCCCATATGCAACAACCGACACAAACAATCCCTCCCCCCACCTCACAAATAGCAGCTAAAAGCCAATCGCTCATCGTGGGGCCACCACCTCCTCCCGGCGGCCACTCGCAACGCTATATGATGGATAATGTGAAAAGAGAAGATCTCGAAATTTATGAAACTACAAATCAAACGTCTTCGCGTCACAGTGCTGGCAGTGGTATTTATATAAATCCCTATAATACTCCTCCTCCCACTGGTGATAATTGTTGTAAAGAGGTAGCGTTATCTACATCGTCATCGCCCTATACAACGGGCTCGGCTACTCCGAATTATCGAGTTGAATCTCCCCAATTTTATCCCACAAAATATGCCAAACTGGCCATGAACGAAAGTCTAAGTTCCAGTAAACACTCGCTTATAAATCAAAATACTCCACCGCCCAGTAGGGCACCAAGTCAAAGGGGCCAGCATCAGGCTAATTACTATTATGAAGGCAACTCCCACAGTGCTCCCTCACCGGCCGCAGCTACAGCGGCTTCTCCTTCGCCATCTGCTTTGCTGACAACTACATCACAAACCCCTATGCATCATACGGAGTACATGTCATCGTCCATGCCTCCTGGTCCCAATATAGGACCACCTCCCTCACAATTAGTGGGTGCAAATATGCCGCAGTCCTATGCCTCACAACCCTCGTTAGCAGCTCAACAACATCATCTACCACATCATCTGAATTCAGCAGCCTCAGCTGCTTTAAGAAACAACGATCTTATGATAACGGTGCAACCTACTTCGACACATCCCTCCTATGAACGTGCAATACATCACCCAAGTCAGCAATCCTCAGTAGCTCCACATAATATGGCTTCACAACATTTAAACTCCAAACATGTTTTAACACATCCATCGTCTACCAGCTCCTCCTCGACGACGGGGCCTATCTCTTCCCTACAAATGCCAATGGCTAGTTCAAGTTCCAACAAACCTGTGGCGAAACATCAAAAACCCAATTATCGTGAGCTCATCAATCAAAAGTTGGCCATACGCAATGCCACCTCTGAAGAGGAACTAAACATGCAAATTATCAAAAAGACTCTAAATGTGGAATCTCCAAACATAAGGGCTCCTCCCAGCAGCAGTAATCAACTGCCCTTAACCGGCAGCAATAGAGGAGTAGCCGCTATGCCTACGCCACATTTGCAGGCTACGGAAAGAATACCCTCTGTAGTAAGAGACTCTAGCGGGAAGACTAACCCCCTTGGTTCAGTATTGGTAACACATAAAAATTCTACACTGCCTTTATCCTCCACGGCTCGAGTAATTGAGATACCAGAAGCCATGCCACAACGTATTTGCATTAAGCAAGAAGATGAGAAACCTTCATCTTCTTCAGGACCTACATCCAGTTCACCTTTGGATCTTTCCATGCGTACTGTGAAAACTAAGGCTGACTCAACAGACTATAAATACCAGCAAAGACCACGTTTACCCAATGCGGCTAGCTCTACTACCTCCTCGGAAGGTCGTTATACTTTACCAAGGGTAGATTCTACACCTGTGTTTTCGGTGCATGCTTTCGAACCAGGAGCTGCAGCAGCAGCGGCTTCTGTACCAGTCAGTAGCAGACAGTCCGGTTCAAGGCACAGTTCTCTGGATCGACGTAACTATACACCTCCTACACAACAACAGCATATTTCTCAGGCACCACCCTTGGGGCCAGCTAGTGGTGCTACATCATATCCTCCCTCTTCGTCACAACACATTCCTGCCTCTTCTACACATCATCCATATCCTAACAATAATGTAAATAGTGGTGGCTCATCCAGAAGACCTGAATTGTCTAACAATAATGTACCAGCTCGGAATTCTCCATCACTTAATTGTTATGAAAACTCCTTGGTCATAAAAACAGCTCCTAAACTGAATAACCTCAACAGCGATTTGGTAGTAAGACCTTCAAACATAGCCGGTGGACCGCCTTCAATACAGCAAACCAATGCACAAACAAATAGACCAAGTGTTTTGGAGACCAATCCCTATGCTACGGTTATTAAAACAGAAAATAAACGTTTTAATGAAACACCACCTTCATCACCCCACCACACGCTGGCCGCTGTGGAAAGATTGCCTCCAGATACTAGCATTATGGCCTTGCCAGCTAGAAATCCTTATGGTGTTGTTAGATCAGCTATACAAACCAATCACACGGCAAATATTTCTAGTACAAATCCCCCTCCAACACAGTCAAATTACTCGCTCGCCTGTGAAAAGAATCCCAACTTTTTGGGCAGAAAACGACATTTACAGGAATATTCCAATCAAAAGTCTTTGATTGAACCAGAAATCAAACACAAACGCTATATGGACTCTACACCGCCACCAATGCAAACGCAAGCCTCTAAACCTCAAATACCCATGCGGCCGGCCGATATTTCTGTAATAGCGGTAAATGAGGTTTCGCAGGAGGGTTCGCTAGCCAATAAACCTAGACCTGGACCAGGCGAAGTAGTAGCTTCATTAAATAGTACTAGTGTTATAGCCTCCACTACAAACAACCTGAACAACTTAGCCAGTAGCCCTAAAGTTATTGTAAATAATGTAAATGTGAGTGTTGAAAAACAGTCGCCCACATCTTCCTCGGTATTAGTAGTGTGTAAAAAAGAGCCCTTAACCCCAACAGGTGACACTCCTAATACTCCTTCTTGTAATAAAACTCCAGAAATGCCTGTCAATTCGTTTACAGCACGCATAAGAACAAAGGCTGAATTAAAGGGTTTTACTTTTAACCCACCACCACCGCCTCCTGTACAAACAGCTGAAATTAGTAATGCTCCAGGCTCTCCAGCCAAGGTGGTGACTATTAAACAAGAAGAACCAGAAGAGCATTTAATACCAGTAGTAAAGATTAAGGAAGAGATAGTCCAGAAGATTGAACTTCCCTTAATACCCGGTTTGGATGATGGATTCGAGGAGAAAAGCCTTTTAGATTTTGGTTGGAGCAATACTTGCAACAATTTCATGGAACAGCTTTTAACCAGGCCTAGTGGAAAGAAGAAAACAGCATTCCAACAAATAACTAACAGCAAACCTGTTAAAGATCCCGATATGGTGGTGACTTCCAGCGAAGCGGTAGCATCATTAAACACAACTAGAACTAATCAAGAAAATCATCAACTTTCCACTATAGAATCGGCAGATAATACTACAAGAAGTTCCTTTACCCGGCTAGAAGCTGGTGTAGATTCTAGTATGAACTTTAATAACCTCAACCAGGATTCTCTCAATTCCCAAGGCTCCGGTTTTGTTCATAAGAAACTCTCGAAAACCGAAAGAGAAAAGAAACGTTACCATCAGGAACAGCGTTTGGCCGAAAGGCTTAAAGCTAAAGAATCATCTTCAGAAAGTGAAGATGAATTGGACAAACGCAAAACGGAACGTTTGAAAAAGCCTCCCATGAAACAAAAAAATAAATTAAATAAGTCTCCCAAACCAGGAACAAATAGTTCTTCTTCCCCCAATATAATGGATAAACTTCGTTTCTCTGATTGCGGCTCAGATTCCACCAGCACTGAAATCGGGGAGAAGAAGAAGAAGGCGTTAGCCTCGCCCGTAACTCCCATAAAATTAGAAATTAAAAAGGAGATAATAGAGCCAGAAGAACAAGAAGAACATACAAAGTTAGAAAAAGGTGAAGAAAAGCTTAAGAACAACGATAAGGAAAAATGTGATATTAAACTTAAAGTTAATGAGGAAGAAGAGAAAAAGAATTTGGATAAGAATAAGAAAAAATCTTGGATTAGCAAAGCAGCCAAAGATGAAAAACAAATTAGTAGACAAGAAACAAAGGAAGTAAGTAAAAAGGAGGAATTTAAATTAATAAAGGAAGAGGCAAAATCTTCTAGCGAATCTACAGACAGTGAAGATGAGGAGGAGGAAGAGGAAGATCAAGAGGAAGAAGAAGAGGAGGAAGAGGAAGAAACCAAAACTAAGGTGTCAACAAATAAAAAAGGAAAATTTGGCAAGCAATTATTAAATACCATGACCCGTTCAAAGCGCAAACAAGAATTGGAACAACAATTGGCCAATAGCAAAGTTTTACGTAATGACAAAGTTATACGCAACTTTTCCTCGGCCAATTCTTCCAATAAAATCAAAAGAAAGTACACACGTAAATATAATACGGTCAATAGTCTCCTGGAATCGGGAGGTTTAAGTCGTGAATCAGGCATTATGAAGTCAACTAGACTGAAGGCCAAATTAGAAAGAAATGGTGGCAAATTGAATTTGATTAAGAATAATAAAAATAAACTAACCAACAACAATAAACTGCAAAATAGCAAGGACATGCAGGGTAATAAACTAAAGGATCAGAAACCTGAAAATGTACATGAAAGAAATGTTATAGACTTATATCGTTTCAAAAGGGCTCTTAAAGTGCCGCCTAGTTTAATTAATATCAAGCATCCAGGAGCTCATAAAATTGCTGCTTCTCTGCCGGATTTAGAGAGACATGCTGAGGCCCTGGAGGCTTATGCCAAAAAACGGGAGAAAAATAAAATCAATAACCTTAAACTTAAATCTTCCAAAGGAGCTTATACGAAAATAAAAGCGGAAAAGCCTTCAATCACTAGTGGAAAGTCTGCAGTTAATGAGGAGCCTAAATCTATAATAGATTTACTGCACTCCCGTGTCACTAAGGCTTCAGGCATAATTGTTCGTAACAAAACCACCACTACCACGGCGATCAATCGTCCCACCAAACCCTGCTGTACCACAAGTTCAAATAATTCCAAGGCCCCTTCAAATAATAGCAATTGCGGCATGTTCAGTGAAACCTCTCAGACCACCGAATCGAGTGAGCTGCAAATGTTACCCGAGCTGAAAAAAGATTCCGATATGGAAGAGGATAATGATGATAATGATTCCACCAATGGCAAGAAAAGACATTTTAGCATATTTGATACTAAAGTTTTGCCCACCAAGACTCGTACCGAATCGAAATTGCAGCAAAAGAAAGAGAATATAAGAGAGATATTTGTGGGAGGTGATGATCGTCCCGCATCAGCGCCGCCAGAAATAACACAAGTCCTGGATTCTTCTGAGAAATTTACCTTTGAACAAACGTACGAGCAATTTTTGCAGCAAATGAATATTGTGGTGAGTGCCGATACTTTGGGAAGATTAGGTGGTTCCAAGAAGCGGGCCTCCTCTACGGCTAATGGTAATCAGGATTTGTCTTCGCTTAATATTAAGCAGGAAGCAGATGATACTGAGTCTACCAGTGTTATAGATGCTGATGACCTTAAGGAAGATCATAAATCTTTACCAAATCATTTCCGTAAACGTCGGGGCAAGTACTTAAGGCGCAAGGGTAGCTCTGGTTTTGATTATATACGCAAAAAGAAAAAACCCTCTTCAGCCAATAATAACAACAATAATAATGCCAATTCTAATGGCTCCCACTTTAATCATCTACACAATGGTCCTCTCTCTAATTTACCGCAATATTCCATTAAATCAGAAAAATACGAAATGGATGAGTATGAGCATAAAATCAAGACCGAAGATGATGTTAGTCGTGAGATTCAAAAATGGGTTCTCAACAAGGGTGTGGGTCAGAGTACCATGCATAAGGCTGCCCGTCAAGGTTATATAGATGTGATAGTTTATTGTCTGGATCGTATGGGCATGAATCCGGATCAAAAAGATAATGCTGGCTATACCCCATTACATGAGGCCTGCACCAATGGTTGGTTAAATATTGCTCGTGTCCTCTTGCAATATGGTGCAAATCATTCGGAAGCTGCTCATTCGGGTATTAGGCCACTGCATGAGGCTAGTGAAAATGATCATGAGGAAATAGTACGTTTGCTGTTGTCCTATGGTGCTGATCCGCTATTGGCTACCTATTCAGGTGAGTTTTGAATTGAGAGGTTTTAACATCTGGGTAATAAATTTGTTTTGTTTGCCAATTTTTTTTAGGTCAAACTCCCTTAATGTTAGCTTCAAGCAAAACAATGCGTGATATTTTAAGTAATCATTTAGTAGATGTACAAAGTATGGGACCTGAACGTAAGCCATGGCGATTTAATGGACCTTGGGAAATATATGGTAAGTTTTTTTTATATAAATAACTAATTTGTAGGTAAGCTACATCTTTATTATATAAAGACGAGTGTTTAGCTTTAATATTTTGAATTATTGGTTAAGCAAGCAGACTTTTCTTTCTTGTCTTACGGTGACACTTTTATTTGAGAAGTGGTGAAAGTTTTGATATACAGATTTATATTCAACACATTTTCAAGATTATATAAAACTAATTCGAAAAATATGGGGAGAAATAACGCGGTCGGTCGGAACAAGTCTCGTGTGCCTTGAGGTTAAGCCAAAGCAAACTATATTATGTAAAACCCAGATTAGGTAAGGCAGGTGACTATTGACTAAGGCAGGTGACTATTGACTAAGTGGTCCATTTGTAGTACATGCAAGGGATCAGAGAACTTCAAAATCACGGGATTTCTTGATTTCATTCAGCACAAAAATTTTTGTTCATTTTAAAGAATAAAGAAAAATTCAACGTGATTAAAAATCATATTCATTCTACTGTACAATCAAATTCTGATTTTGTGAATAATTAACAAAAGCATTTTATGAACAAGTTCGCACAGGCAAGAGAAGGGCTTGCAGTAAATTCATCGTGTCCAAACGATCTTATTCTCATTAACACACACAACATGTTTGAACCGAACGTCTTTATGAATTGAGCAATATAATATGCCAACAACACAAACAACATTTACAATTCAACATTGATAAGTGAGCTTATTTGAATTTTTCATCATATTGAATTTGTTTATCAAAGGCAAAATTAGAAGGAATACGCATTGGAAAATGCAGTGGTTTATAAGATTTTTTTTTATTAGTTTGGTAACTTTTTAATTGACGTAGTAAATAGAGAAAAATGTGAATGTATAATTATTATATATATTATATAACAATTATATA
Source organism: Stomorhina lunata (assembly GCA_933228675.1). NCBI lineage: Eukaryota > Metazoa > Arthropoda > Insecta > Diptera > Rhiniidae > Stomorhina > Stomorhina lunata. The sequence goes on from OW121742.1 coordinate 106,584,877, forward strand.
ACATTATAATTGTATAATTGAATAGAGCAATAAGAGTTATTCAGAAAAATATATATATATATACAGTGAGATGGAATATATAGAAAAATTATTTTTATGCTAAACATTCAATCGTTTTTATAGAAAATATTTTATTTTTTAAGTAAAAAATACGTTTATATTTTCTTTATAGAAAAAGTAAGTTTTTCAATAGAAAAAGTAAGTTTTTCTATAGAAAAAGTAAGTTTTTCTATAGAAAAAGTAAGTTTTTCTATAGAAAAAGTAAGTTTTTCTATAGAAAAAAAGTAAGTTTTTCTATAGAAAAAGTAAGTTTTTCTATAGAAAAAGTAAGTTTTTCTATAGAAAAAGTAAGTTTTTCTATAGAAAAAGTAAGTTTTTCTATAGAAAACGTAAGTTTTTCTATAGAAAACGTAAGTTTTTCTATAGAAAAAGTAAGTTTTTCTATAGAAAAAGTAAGTTTTTCTATAGAAAAAGTAAGTTTTTCAATAGAAAAAGTAAGTTTTTCTATAGAAAAAGTAAGTTTTTCTATAGAAAAAGTAAGTTTTTCTATAGAAAACGTAAGTTTTTCTATAGAAAACGTAAGTTTTTCTATAGAAAAAGTAAGTTTTTCTATAGAAAAAGTAAGTTTTTCAATAGAAAAAGTAAGTTTTTCTATAGAAAAAGTAAGTTTTTCTATAGAAAAAGTAAGTTTTTCAATAGAAAAAGTAAGTTTTTCTATAGAAAAAGTAAGTTTTTCTATAGAAAAAAAGTAAGTTTTTCTATAGAAAAAGTAAGTTTTTCTATAGAAAAAGTAAGTTTTTCTATAGAAAAAGTAAGTTTTTCTATAGAAAAAGTAAGTTTTTCTATAGAAAAAGTAAGTTTTTCTATAGAAAAAGTAAGTTTTTCTATAGAAAAAGTAAGTTTTTCTATAGAAAAAGTAAGTTTTTCTATAGAAAAAGTAAGTTTTTCTATAGAAAAAGTAAGTTTTTCTATAGAAAAAGTAAGTTTTTCTATAGAAAAAGTAAGTTTTTCTATAGAAAAAGTAAGTTTTTCTATAGAAAACGTAAGTTTTTCTATAGAAAAAGTAAGTTTTTCTATAGAAAAAGTAAGTTTTTCTATAGAAAAAGTAAGTTTTTCTATAGAAAACGTAAGTTTTTCTATAGAAAAAGTAAGTTTTTCTATAGAAAAAGTAAGTTTTTCTATAGAAAAAGTAAGTTTTTCTATAGAAAACGTAAGTTTTTCTATAAAAAAATTAAATTAACATTTTCTTACAAAAATTACCTATTTTGTCTAGGCAATACGAATAGACATCAAAAACCAATGTAAACTAAAATAAAAAAAAGATCTTACCTTTGAACAAATTCATACACAATGATTTCTTGCTTTTTGCATTTCAATGTTTATCAGATTTTTGTATGTTTAGTGGAAAAGCAAAGCACACGAATGGACAAGTTTGATTCGACCTATGACAAAAATAAGACTGTATTCAACATGCGAGTTGTTCGATTGCCTTAAAATGAACAACATGTATACAAGTTCGAACAAGTTTGATTAATTCATTCACTCCCAGTTTAAAGAAAATCATTTTCAATGAAGGGAAATATGTTCGGTTGCTTTAAAATGAACAGCAAAAGAGTGTGTGTAGGCAAGTTTGATCTTTTACAAATAAAAGACAAGTTTTTTGTGCCTTTGTTATTGTTGAATGTTTTTTAATCAGCAAGTGAAGTTCTCTGCAAGGGATATATTAGACAAATAAAAATGTCTACTAGCTTATTTGAGTCACCCAGTAGCTACAATATATTTGTCTTTTGTCGAATATTTATGTTCGATAGAGCAGATAAAACGTGTAGAAAATAAATAACCCTTAGATTTTCTAGGGCGGGACAGGAACAGATGAGGTGAGTAGTCTCTTCCTCCTCGTTGTTATGACATTATGAATCTGAAGATTGAGTTTTCTGGCATGCAACCCAAAGACACAGTCCCCTGTAAGGGTTGAGATCAAGTTGCGATAGAGACACTAAGTATTTTGAATGTTTATTATCGTTAATAAGCCATTTTTGCTTTGAAACTAAACAAGTGGTTTCAGTCGACTTGGGTTGACCGGTATGGATATTGCCTTATTTCAGGCTGACAGCGGCAAACCCATAACTTGGTCAACATCTTTCGGTGAGCAACATAGTTATCAACTATATCCGCAATAATGTTTCCTGGTATGTCATTATGATTGGGTACTGAAGAAAGTTCTATATTGTAATGTCTCGCCATCTCATTAACCCCTTGACGTATCAATCTGCGCAACGAAGTTCGCTTCCAACTGTTCGCACACAAGTTGCACTAAACAAACCGGTTTTGATGCTTAAGAACAGTCGCAAAACGAGTATGACTCGTGATAATCATGTTAGGCACATAAATAGTACCACGAGTCGGACTCGTGATAATCATGTTAGGCACAGAAATTGTACCACGAGTCAGACTCGTGGAAATATGTCAAGGGGTTAAAGGATTACCTGCATTTGAAATGTATCTGATGAATATTCAGGTGGTTACTGTGTATTTCGATTCAAAAGAAATTATTTTCGAAACCCAATGCTTTAAGCATACAAATTCGAACAGTTTTATTTTCGAATCGACATACGCAGTAACCCCCCAAAGGTTTCTTAAGCTGATATCTTGGCCTGAAGAATACTGTAGAGATCGGAAAGTACCTCCCTACTCCTTCTTCGACTTAGATCCATCAGTGTATACCTCTAGAAATCCATCATCAGATTAAATATAATCTCCAGAAATAATCACCGTAACGGATCGAAGAAAACAGTGGATATGCAGTAGTCCACTTTGTTGTTGTCTGTGCTACTTGGTCTACCTGTATATGGCCAATATCTGAAGAATACTGTAGAGATCAGAAAGCAACTCCCCACTCCCTTCTTTGACTTAGGTTCGTCGTGTATAGCTCTGGAAAACCATCATCATAAGAAATGGAATCTTCAGAGATAGTCACAAAAGGGATAATATTGTACTGCAAATATGGGAAATTAAAGAACTGTGAAGTTTTTAGAATTGGTTTCATTCATCATAATGTTCTTGCATAGATTATGTACCTCCTAAATCCTTGTACCAGCTGCTGTAGCAGAGGGATTTCTTGCAAGATTACCCCTTTAAGTAGTATATTCTGTAATGTTGTTTCTTTCCATGCTTAAAACATCTTAAGTGCTAAGTCGATGGGTGATGAGTCCAAAGACACGAGCCACGTTTGTATAGCGAGCCGCTCGATCCGAGATTGACGCCCGCTTGCAGTCGCAACTAACATGTTGTACAGACGCTGCATTTTCGTACTTTACCAAGCACGATTATCTTAGACCCTTAGACCAAATACGTTGGAATGGCTCTAAGATAACTCCCTCTCATATAAGCCCTGACCTAGAATCCCACACGGGTTGTTTACCGCATCTTCAACTAGGTTTCTGAGGTTACCAGGATGTATTACGAGGAGGTTAGAGTAGGAATTGGATACAGTTCTTACCTGGTAGCTAGAGACGCCAGGCAATAGCTGCACCCCATTACACCCCCGGACAATAATAATCCCAACGGACGAATCCCATCAATAGTTCAATGTTATCAGCACCGAAGAGTAGAATAAAAAAGTAGGAATATATCACTTGGTCGCCTAATGTAGGAAACAGACATCAGTTGGGTGTTGGGAAGTTCTTCGTGGAGCCCACCCTGCAAATCTTTCCCGTATGGGTGACCCAGCTTAGCCATAGAGTTCCTTGCTCAAACAAAGATCACTTCCCATTGCAGAAGAATAGACTATCGAATTTAGAGGAATATTTCTCTAAGAACACTCAGATTAAGATTAACTAGAATGTGCTAGAATTACTCTAGCCGCTTGAAAACTCCTACTGCACGAGAGGCGATGCAATTCATATGTTTTTGTCTCTCCGAGGATAGGGAACGTTCTCACTGATAGCTGTCACAATGAAGAACAATGTTTGTTATGTTCTTCATAACTGCTTGGAAGGTTGGATTAAAGATTACTACAAGAAACTTTTGCCCTGAACATTCAACAGGTTGCCAAAGATTTGATGGCTTCAGAGGTATTGCAATTGATTTCATAGTCCAAGACTACCAAATTTACCTAACATAAGCTCCCTGAAGACTTTAAGGTAGATGGTATTTAAAATTTGCTTAATAATATCGTGAAAGATGCAATCCTTGTCGGACTCCTAAGATTTTAATGTTTATTACAATAAATATATTTTATTTCTCTTTACAGATCCTTCAGAATATGGTTATAATGTGTTTGAGGGTGCGCCCAATACAGTATGTGATATGAGCCGAGCTCTTTTACGTAGAGGTTCTTTAACCAATAATCAAATGATGCAAAAACACAAAAACCAACAACAACTGCAACTACAAAATGTGCTCAATGCAAATAATGCAACAACTTCAAGTTCAGTAGCAGCAACAGCTACTACTGCAACAACAGCTACTACAGCATCAACTTCAAATACAAACTCCCCTAACTCAACTAACACCTCTGCAACTATTCCTGGACAAAGTGCAATATTAAATAATTCAAATAATGCAGCAAGTGCAACTAATACAGCAGCGGGTAGCAGTAGCTGCAGCGGCAGCATCAGTTCAACACAAGGAATTGATAACCAACAGCAGCAGCAACAGCAGCAACAACTTAAAATTAAAGGAGGAGGGGAGATCAATACAAAGACTGTTATGGAAAAATGTGCAGTTGTACTCGATAATATAGATCGTTTCAACTCTGTACGTTTGTACAATGATAATAAACCGGAAATTTTAGTAGAAAATTCCGATAGTGATGGAGAAATGTTTGAATTTGAAGAGGCTGATGTTTTACTACCGCCCCTGTATCTCTTAAAAGATGAGGGTACCCAAGATAAATGGGTGCTACTTAACGACTTGTGCAATTTACTTAAAGTTAAGTCAAAGGATACACTTTTGAATAAGGTAAGTATTTTGTATTTAAAAGAGGAATTTTTGAGTTTTTGAAATTTTATTTTCTTTGTTGGTCTGAGACCAGAAACCTATAAAAATAGAAAATTTTTGAAAAATTTCCTATTTAATTAGAAAACTTTTGAAAAATTTCCTACAAAAATAGAAAGTTTTTGAAAAATTTCCTATTAAAATAAAAAAATTTTGAAAAAATTCCTATAAAAATAGAAAATTTTCCTATAAAAATTAATTTTAATTTTTTAAAAAATTTCCTATAAAAAAAAAAATTTTGAAAAATTTCCTGTAAAAAATAGAAAATTTTTGAAAAATTTCCTATAAAAATAGAAAAGTTTTGAAAAATTTTCTATAAAAATAGAAAATTTGTGAAAAATTTCCTCTAAAAATAGAAAATTTTCCTATAAAAATAGAAAATTTTTGAAAAATTTCCTATAAAGATAGAAAATTTTTTAAAATTTTCTTATAAAAATAGAAAATTTTTAAAAAATTTCCTAGAAAAATATAAAATTTTTGAAAAATTTCCTAGAAAAATAAAAAAATTTTGAAAAATTTCCCATAAAAATATAATTTTTTTTAAATTTCCTATAAAATAGAAATTTTTTGAAAAATTTCCTGTAAAAAAAGAAAATTTTTGAAAAATTTCCTGTAAAAAAAGAAAATTTTTGAAAAATTTCCTGTAAAAAATAGAAAATTTTTGAAAAATTTCCTATAAAAAATAGAAAATTTTTGAAATATTTCCTATAAAAATAGAAATTTTTTGAAAAATTTCTTATAAAAATAGAAAACTTTTGAAAAATTTCCTATAAAAATAGAAATTTTTTGAAAAATTTCCTATAAAAATATAAATTTTTTGAAAAATTTCCTGTAAAAAATAGAAAATTTTTGAAAAATTTCCTTTAAAAAATAGAAAATTTTTGAAAAATTTCCTATAAAAATAGAAAATTTTTGAAAAATTTCCTATAAAAATAGAAAATTTTTGAAAAATTTCCTATAAAAATAGAAAATTTTTGAAAAATTTCCTATAAAAATGAAAATTTTTGAAAAATTTCCTATAAAAATAGAAAATTTTTGAAAAATTTCCTATAAAAATAGAAAATTTTTGAAAAATTTCTTATCAAAATAGAAAACTTTTGAAAAATTTCCTACAAAAATAGAAAGTTTTTGAAAAATTTCCTATTAAAATAAAAAAATTTTGAAAAAATTCCTATAAAAATAGAAAATTTTCCTATAAAAATTAATTTTAATTTTTTAAAAAATTTCCTATAAAAAAAAAAAAATTTGAAAAATTTCCTGTAAAAAATAGAAAATTTTTGAAAAATTTCCTATAAAAATAGAAAATTTTTGAAAAATTTTCTATAAAAATAGAAAATTTGTGAAAAATTTCCTCTAAAAATAGAAAATTTTCCTATAAAAATAGAAAATTTTTGAAAAATTTCCTATAAAAATAGAAAATTTTCCTATAAAAATAGAAAATGTTTGAAAAATTTCCTATAAAGATAGAAAATTTTTTAAAATTTTCTTATAAAAATAGAAAATTTTTAAAAAATTTCCTAGAAAAATATAAAATTTTTGAAAAATTTCCTAGAAAAATAAAAAAATTTTGAAGAATTTCCCATAAAAATATAATTTTTTTTTTAAATTTCCTATAAAATAGAAATTTTTTGAAAAATTTCCTGTAAAAAAAGAAAATTTTTGAAAAATTTCCTGTAAAAAATAGCAAATTTTTGAAAAATTTCCTTTAAAAAATAGAAAAATTTTGAAAAATTTCCTTTAAAAAATAGAAATTTTTTGAAAAATTTTCTGTAAAAAATAGAAAATTTTTGAAAAATTTCCTTTAAAAAATAGAAAATTTTTGAAAAATTTCCTATAAAAATAGAAAATTTTTGAAAAATTTCCTATAAAAATAGAAAATTTTTGAAAAATTTCCTATAAAAATAGAAAATTTTTGAAAAATTTCCTATAAAAATGAAAATTTTTGAAAAATTTCCTATAAAAATAGAAAATTTTTGAAAAATTTCCTATAAAAATAGAAAATTTTTGAAAAATTTCTTATCAAAATAGAAAACTTTTGAAAAATTTCCTATAAAAATAGAAAATTTTTGAAAAATTTCCTTTAAAAAATAGAAAATTTTTGAAAAATTTCCTTTAAAAAATAGAAAATTTTTGAAAAATTTCCTTTAAAAAATAGAAAATTTTTGAAAATTTTCCTTTAAAAAATAGAAAATTTTTGAAAAATTTCCCTAAAAAATAGAAAATTTTTTTAAAATTTCCTTTAAAAAATAGCAAATTTTTGAAAAATTTCCTTTAAAAAATAGAAAAATTTTGAAAAATTTCCTTTAAAAAATAGAAATTTTTTGAAAATTTTCCCTAAAAAATAGAAATTTTTTTAAAAATTTCCTTTAAAAAATAGCAAATTTTTGAAAAATTTCCTATAAAAAAATAGAAAGAAATAGAAAATTTTTGAAAAATTTCCTTTAAAAAGTATAAAATAATTTTGAAAAATTTTCTTTAAAAAATAGAAAATTTTTGAAAAATTTCCAATAAAAATAGAAAATTTTTGAAAAATTTGCCTTGGACCTTAGTTGCCTTACTTGTTTTTATGAAATTTTACTTATTGTTTTAATATTTTTCTTTCAGATATATCCCTCAAATTCAACATCATCACCAGCTTCCGTAGCCTCCGCTCACAAAAGTCTTATGCGTGAATTAAAAATGTCGGATTTCCTGGAGAAGGCGACATGTTTGCAACTTTTGTGCGCCGGTGAAAAATTAAATATATGCGCCTCAAAGGTTGTCCTTATAAAATACAACGAGAATGTTAGAAACTTATTAGGGGTCAAAACAATATTAATGAAATTTTAGAAATAATTTAATTATTTAAAATTGAAACGTAAGGAAAAACACACACACAAACACAAATGAAACAAAATCATTTCAAATAAAATTTTGAAATAATTTAATTAAGAAAATTTATATATTTAAAATTATAAACAAAAGAAAAATACTAGTTTTTAAGCTTAAAGAAAAAATTACTTTAAAAACAAATAAGAAAAAGTAAAATATATTTATAAAACAATTAAAATTCATAAGCAACAAAACAAAATATTAAACATATTTTAATTTAATTTAAATTTTTATGTAGTCTCTTACAATTTAAACAAAAAGTAAACAACAATTATTAAATTATAGCATATTTTTAAATATTAAAACATAAAACAAAATAATGAGATCGGTTTAGTAGGTCCCTGGAAATTCAAAATTCTAGACTTTTAAGTGGGAACTGCAACTAAAGGCAGTTAGGAATCAGCTGACAGTTACAGATATTTACAGGAGCTACTTGATATTCCCATTCAAAAGGCAAGACTTTTGAATTTCCCCGGTCTTATTGACCCACCCTCTTATTAATATGTAAAAAAATACTGTATTATTGTGTGTTAAATACGAAAAACTCAAAACACACTCTAAAACCATAAAAAAAGATTAAGAAAAATTATTGAAAAAAAAAAAAATAAATTAAGAAATTTAAAAAATTATTATAATTTACTAAAACAAAATTATTGAAACAATATTATTATGTGCATATACTAATTTTTAAAATTTATTTTCTTTTAATATTTGTACTCTAAACAAATTGATATGTACATTTATTATTTATTACAATGTTTTATTTTTTTAATATTTTCAATATTTTATCTAGCAATAATTAAACTAATTCGTTTTTGTGTTAAGTAAAATTTTAAACTAATTTTATTTTATATTTAGAAATTATCTTTATTATTATTTTTTTTTTATTAAAAATTAAGTTTTAGTTAATATTTAGTTTATAGACTTATTTAAAGTTATTTTTTTTAATACCTATGTCTTCTTTTTAAAATGATTCTTAAATAATTTAACAAATACAATAATAACAACAACTTTTGCAATAAAATTTTCAAACGCTTTAAATAAATAATAAAAAAAACAAAGAAATTTCAATGAAATTTGTTATAAAAATACTTTTGTTTTATATTTATTTTTATTTTAACTTAGACTAGACCATCGCTTAAAAGATTGTTAAAAATTGGGTTTCAAAAACTGCATTACCAACTCATTCACAAAAAAAAAAATAATTTTTGAAAAGGGTTTTTTAAAAAATTATGGGATGTCAAATATTTAATTCAAAAGTTTTACTGTAGTTATTATTTATTACAATTATTAAATATTGTAATAAATAGTTTTTGATAAAACCAAAAAATGTTGGTGGGGGAACCTTTCCTCGAGGCGTTTCGATGGTTGGTTAGGCCATTTCTTCAGGATAGTTATCCCTAATTCTAGACAGAGCGAAAACCACCCATATCTTATTTGCGAGACAGAATAAATACGAATTATTGTGTCCAACAAATATCAACATTTTTGGTTAAAGACTACTTTTCGGAAGGTCGGTTAAAGTTGATACGAGCAAAGAATCTATAATACAAAGATGTTGCACTTTCATACATTGATTTGATATTATTTTTAATTTGGACAAGGGATGGCCCCTACTAGGAAACTAGGTTATGGGTAGGGGGATAGAGGGAGTAGAGTTTGTGGATATTTAATTTGAACCTTTTGATGCCATAATTAGACCTCTACAGGAAGTTTGTTCTACGTTCGTAATAATAATAATAATTTCCACGACAACATTCCAATTAGAACAAGTGGTACTTCTCTCAGACAATGAGCTGCATCCGATTCTATTTTTAGACTCATTGAAAGGGACCTACGTTTTAATGCCGGCTCCGAACGGCAAATGCATTAGTTAGAGAAGTTTTACATAGCCTAATACTCAATAACCAGTGGCTAGCAGAGTTATGAGGTGAACCGCCGCTTTTTTTGAAAATTTATTTTTCAAGTGGGTCTCGGCAGGGATCGAACTTGGGACTCTGGTATGCTAGGCGGATGACTAACCTGCTATACCAAAACGGTACGTTCGTACTGTGCGATAAAAGAACGAATTTTCTCTATAGTGTGTGTGTGATCCACTGGCCAATCAACTACAAAGCAAAGAGGGGTGTACGGGTTTCAGGAACAAGATCTCTAATTTCATTTAAACAATATTAAGTTTCTACTCTAGTGTGTCAATAGAGTCGTCTACCCTACTTCAACGATTAGCACCTTCGCCCTCTTCTGTACACGGTCAAGTTGTACTCCATTTTCGGTTGGATATAGGTAGTATAAATAGTAAGGAGATCAGTTGGAGTGATGTATGTCTTACACTTGAGACACTTGAATGATTCTTTTGAAACTTGGAAAATCTGTTCAGTCCAAGGGATATCACACTAAATTTTAAAGGCCAGAACTTCCAGAATTTCCGATTCATCAATATTTGTACCACCCCATAATTACAGATGAAGCTGACACAACTTGGGGAAAAGCTAAAGAAACCCTACTTGCGGCCTAGTGTGAGTGTTAGAAAAACGCAGTGGAAAAAGCTCCAGAGTTGTCAAAATGCAGCCCTCAGAACAATAACAGGCTGCAAAAAAATGTCCTCAGAAAGCCATCTACATGAGGAGATGAATGTCCTACCATTTAAGGAACATAGCAAATATCAAGAGCTATAACTTTACTTTCGGCAAAACTGTGAATAGAACGGCACCATCTTTCCGGTAGAAAGGTTAAAAATCCATATTGTCGGTCTTTCTTTCCAGAACTTTGGAAAGTGCAGAACAATTTGCTGTTGGACGATAATTATCGGGGTTGCTAGCCCAACCCTTATTCGGTATAAGCGTTTCATTAGCAACCTTCCAACACATAGGAAATTCATCATCATCGTATAAAGAGCTGAAAAGGTTTTAAAACCAGCAATTCGGCCCAGGAGATTTCTGTTGAGATCTGCTAAAACCTTTTTAGCGGATCTCAACAGAGCTCGGGCTCTAAAGAATATGTTAGACATAGTTTCATCTACCCTTTCTAGCGTGGGAAGTGGTTGATTGCTTTCCGGCAAATATGAATTATTTGCAAATAATTCAGCCATAAAGTTTTATTGGTCATCCTTTAAAAGCGTTTGAATTGAAGAATTAGCATTATTCTTTTAACAAGTTACCAAAAGCTTTTATTGCCTTTGGGGACAGTAAGAACTTTAGTACGAAGACGCTGATCATACAGAGATTTTTCACGCACACGAAGAACTCAACCTTTTGTGCAGCAAATCAGTATCTGGAGTTCAGTTTTTTCTCCAAAATTCTGAAAGCTTCCTCTCTGGATCTGACTAAGATATTGCCATACTTTAAACAGTATGACTAGGGATAGAGAGACTGGACAAAGCTAGTATGGAAATGTAGTTCAAACATAGAGTTAGACTTTGGTTGGTTCCAGGTAATTGCATCATAAATTGAAATTAAATAGCCAATGATTTAGCAATACAGGGATCAGGTCTGGCTAATAGTGCAGCTATCAGTGCCTAAAATTCAAATTAGTCATGATCTAAATTTGCTTCACTTCTCAGTGATGTTTTTTTAAGAGCTTTCGATATAAATTTTAGCATATACTTTCCAAAATATCGGCCGATATCCCAAATACAAATTGTTTAATATTGGCTTCCACTTCGTCAACCGTTACAGGCTTGTACCTAAAGATATGAGCCTCAACAGGCCTTGTAATGCTGCCAACCAATCCCTTTTCCAGTGTTGCCCTAGCTCAACTCTTATTTGAGCGATTGTTACGGGTACTGTGTTCTTTCATTTTGGAGGGAAAACAATTGTTAAGGTGACGTTCTGAATTTTAGTTTTAGGTCCGCACAGACCAACTGGTCCAAAGAAACGACCTGTTCGATCTCTAGACTTACATGGCCAACAGTAAGTGCTCTGCAATCTTGGACTGTAAGCGTTCTGCAATCTTGGTCAGTTTTCCGCGCCATAGACTTCGCACCCTTATCTTAGTACTCACAGGACACTGTTTAATAGGTTTACATGCTAGACGACTTAATCTTCAATGCAATGAATACTGCAGAAGTTGTCACAATGTTGAGGAGAAAGAAACCATCCCTCATCTCCTCTGTCACTGCCCAGCCCTTGCTGATATTAGGGCGATCTATCAGAGATCTCGAACATCAACATTCGTAAAATAGGCTCTTTTACTGGTGCATCCGGTTGGCTCTAACTGAGCCTCGTATACACGGTAGATAAAAATTTCATTTTTCTTTCTCCATTGCAGGAATTACAAAGGGACCTCTGTCTGCCTCCTGCCTAACCTAATCTAATTAGGAAATTTCAATTGTTTCCGTCAACAGTAAACTGTCAGATGAATGCTGCATACATTTAAACAATCTGCGTCATTAAGTTTTTGTTAATAGCAGATCGAACATTCTGGATGTCCAGTTGAGGTCTCGACATCCGAAAGAATTTAGCTTAAGCCAATCGGGGATAAAAGTGAAATAAATTGTGGAAAAATTGTGGGTGTTATGTTATGTTTCTCTTTTCCAGTCTATCCCCTGCAGGTACCACAAAGGGACCGCTTTCTAGGACCCAAGTGACGCTGACTAACCATCGGCTGCCTGCCTAACCTAACCTAACCTGTGGGTGTTATGTTTGCTCATAAGAAAAAAGTTATTTTCCACCTAAAAATGTAGGGGTACACACATGTCCAGTTTCCATGATAAAAATCCATCAATTGAGTTTTGAATTGCTCCGTTTTCCGCAATATTCTCCAAAATTAGATCTGAGTTTCTGCCTACGTCGTCATTATATCTATAAAAAGTTAATTTTTCGAAATTCGTTGGCAGTGCGAACTGCACTTTTTATGCATTTGCACGAACTGGCACTTTATATTGGACGCTCTACACCAAAACATTCCAAATTATTAAATAAATAAGAAATTGGACCGAAGCAATGAGAACCTCAGAAGTTGCACTCCAAAAATCAATTACGGTTCAAATATCTTATTACAAAGAACAACTTCTTCCATCCACGGCAGTTGATCTATTCAGGCACAGGATCTATTCAGGCACATCAATTGAGTTTTGAATTGCTTCGTTTCCCGCAATATTCTCCAAATTTAGATCTGAGTTTCTGCCTACGTCGTCATTGTATCTATAAAAAGTTAATTTTTCGAAATTCGTTGGCAGTGCGAACTGCACTTTTTATGCATTTGCACGAACTGGCACTTTATATTGGACGCTCTACACCAAAACATTCCAAATTATTAAATAAATAAGAAATTGGACCGAAGCAATGAGAACCTCAGAAGTTGCACTCCAAAAATCAATTACGGTTCAAATATCTTATTACAAAGAACAACTTCTTCCATCCACGCCAGTTGATCTATTCAGGCACAGGACCCAAACACTTAACTTTAAGTTAATACAAGCTTAAGTCAAAAAATTTTTGACTCTAAAGTTTGTTTATTTGACGCTAAACCCGAATAAAATACGTTTTAAACCATGTTTTAAACAATATGGATCAAAATTTCCTATATCTGAAGGCTAATATCTGAGTGATTATTGATAGCAAAACTATAGTAAATACCACAATATTTTAAAAAAAAAGTATTGAAAATCGATACTATATAAAATCGAAACAATGCAAATTTTTGGTCATCAAAAACATGAATTTCATTTCATAACTTTTTTGCGAAAATAATGCTTTTGTTGCTGATTTTTGGTGCTTTTTAAAACTGGAATGTTGACAACGCTGATGATGATGTTGATAATGCAGGTAATACAGTTTCTATACATGTTGCAAAAACATTTGTTGCAAAAACATGTTGCGAAAACATTTGAGAGAAAATTTTAAGAGAAACTATAACGGTATTGAAGCAAAGAGTAACGGTATAGAACCAAAGAGTAATGATGTTGGTTAAAAAGTTTATATACATGTTGCTAAGGCAATTTGAAACATATTTTGTTTGAAATTTAAATAAAATGATTAAATATTTTTAGTTCACTGATTTTATTTTGAAAAAAAAAAATCAAAATTTTAAACTAAAATTAGGAACTTTAATTATAAAGAAAATATTAATTTTTGTTTTGGTTTTAGATTTTATTTAAGTTATGATTTAATTTTGTACTTTAAAAAAAAAAACAAGTAAATTAAATTGATCGTAAGAATAATAAAAAATGGTTTACATTTCAGAAAAAAAGTGAAAGTGATAATTAAGGTGCTATAAAATGAAACCAACAACAAATAAACGAAATTGAAGAAAATGATTTGAAAATGAAAGATTTAAAAAAGAAAACAAAAATGTGGTAAAAACAGCAAGTTGTGTTAAATTAAAAAAAAAATAATAAAGATATTAAGGATACAAATATTAGTACTTAAAAAAATTATAAAAAAATTAAAAAGAAAAAAAAAAGAAAATTTTAATAAAAAAATTAAATAAAATTAAACCAACAAAATTTATATATAAGAAATTATTGAAATTAGGCATTTTAATTCAGAATAATTTTAAAAAATTGTACAATAAAATAGTTACCATAAAAAATATTATAAAAATTGAATTATATAAAATAAATTTTAAATTTACACTTCTTTTCCTATTTTATTAAAAAAAAATAATTTCAAATTATTAAATTAATAATTTCAAAAATATTTTTTTTTTTTTTTTTAACATAAGAATTTTATAATAATTTTTTAATTTATAATAAATTATCAAAAATTTTTGTTTAAATAATTTTTACTATTTTTTTTTTTTTTTTAATAAAAATTTCAATTAATTTCAATATCAAACCAAAACAAATATTCTCTATCTAGCATTGTATATCTTTGGCAAACAAAAAAAATATATAATTATTTACCTTAACTAAAATTTAAAATAATTGTTTTATATGTAAAAAATATGAAAATACCTATTGAAAAATAAAATATTGTATAACAAAAAAAAAATAAATTATATGTTTGTGACCAAGGTTTAATGATGAAAAACAAATACAAAATATAATAATAATTAATAAATAAAAATATTTATTAATTAGAAACAGAAATAACAAAAAAAAAAAAACACAACAAAATAAAAAATACAATAAAACTTATTTTCATAATGTAAAAAAATTTAAATATTTAAAAAAAAAACTTGTTTTGATTTAGGGTGGGGATAAGGAAGGATTCCGAGAAGGTTAGGTTAAAATGTTGGTGCTATATTAGGTATCATAAGCCCGGGGATAAAAAGAAGGACAGAGAAGGAAACGACAGTCGGATCTACGAGCCGAAACCCAGCAACACCAGCAATCAGCGTATAAAACCTAATTAAGAAAAAGAAAATAGATAAATGAGTTATGAAGCCCAAAACATCGTTCAATATAAAGGGAGGGAGAAGTTGAGGTTAGGAAGTAAATTGGCTTCCTTTTTTATTGATACCATAATAAAGTGGAAATATTGGAACTTATAATAAAATATAACGTCCACTCTTTTCTTGCTATAACTAAATTCAGTTTGGCCCACTGTGTGGCTTGTGGCGCCATCTTGCTGAAAATCGGTCTCATTACTTAAGATGATTTTGTTGAAAATCGGTCTCGTCACTTAAGATGATTTTGTTGAAAAAATGCGTTTTCGTTCTGTTTAATCAAAAAAACTAAATTCTAAATAAAACCAAAGTTCAAAATTTCTTTTATCATCCCCTTTTTATTGCCTTTAATAAGGATGCAATCTCTGCGTTGAATGCATCATAGTTAAAGATGATTGAGGAACTGCGGCAGGGGGCGGTGGTGGTAGGGGAACGGCATGTGGCGGCGGTGGTCCCATAATATGAGCCATAGACATACTACCGCCCGGGTTAGCCTGCAAAGAGGCAGCATTTAAACCCAAATGATGAGCCTGAGCATGTAAGCCATCGTGATGACTATGAGAGCCTAAGGCCACAGCAGCCTGGTGATGATAGTGATGAGAGGCGGCATGTGTAGGAGGTGGTGGTGGCGGCACCATTTGTGAATGTCCACCCAAGGGTAAATTTAGAAGATTATTCGAGCCATGAGTACGAAAATGAACCGATAAGCTACCAGCCGATTCAAATTCCTTATCACAATCGGGACACTTAAAGGCATCATTTACCACCGTATCAACAATTTCATCTTCCTCGTCCTCACTGCGTTCGTTAAGATTTGCCAGCTGATGTAGCTTTCGTTTGTGAGTCAGCATATCACGATTACGGCTAAATGACTTGCCACAAACATCGCAATGATGATTTTTAATACCAGTATGGGTAATCATGTGCTTGGATAAATCTCCGGCGGAATAGAAAGATTTCTGACACACCGGACAATGTTGATCCCGTATGCCAGTATGAATTTTTAGATGAGCCTGAAAATTACCCAGGGCAGAGAATTGTTTGGAACATATTTCACACTGAAAGGGTTTGTCTCCCGTATGGGTGCGTTCGTGTATTTGAAGATTATATTTTTGGGCAAATCTTCGGGGACAGTAGCGACAGGGAAAGGGCTTTTCTCCAGTGTGAGTGCGTATATGCTGCTGTAGTTGAGCGGAACACTTAAAGGTTTTATTGCACTCGTAACAGGTTTGTGGCAATTTGGGTAAGGGTTTAGGTCCGCGCTTTTTGTGCTCCTCAGGGGGTTTGCGTTGATAGCGAGAGCGTCTTTTGCTAAAGTTTGTAAAATATAAATAATAAGATTTGCTGATTCTTTAACAACATACAATTGTACCTTTTCTTTTTATTGGTTCTTTGATCCTCCTCGTCATCTTCCTCTGAATCAGAAGAGTTTCCTGTAGTGTTGTGATATCCCTGGGGTTTACTCAACAAAGCCAGCGATAAGTTGTCATCGGTATTGGTTTCAGCATCACATAAACTTTACCAAAAAAAAGTCTCTTATTAACATTACAGCTCCTTTTATTCACCTCGTACTTTTCATACTTACCCATAACCCCTATCCGTCAATCCCAAATACTGTCTCAGTCTTATATCGGAATTTTCACATTCCTGCTTAAAATGATAGGCCACTCCTAAACGGTATATACAATTATTGCATATAACCTCGGGAAGACCATCTTTTTTGTACACTCGTATCTTGGCACACAGCATCAACATAGTCGAGGGCATCATACTAAACTCTGTACTATAAATAGAGGTAAGAGCTCCTTCTTTTAGACATACCCGACAAATTTTGTGTAAATTGTAATCCATATCCATGGGGTTTTAAGGATTTTGGTTGAACAGTCCTGTGAAACTAGAATTTATGATTGTTTACGTTTTTATGATTTTGTTTGTTTACATTTAACAGCTGTTTGTGATGCAAGTGATGCCACATAAATGAGGGGAATTAGACGGGAAAAATAATGTGTAATACAGTTACACTTAAAATAATTTATAACTAGAATGTCACAGAATTAAATCCCAGAAGTGGAATCAATTCCGTATTTTACTTCTATAGAAAAAGTAAAACTATTTTTTTGGAATGAAACCACTTTTTTTTCGTCTTCAATGAATTTGCTTAGAAATAATTTCTTTTAAAAACTGGGCGTCCTATGCCCACCGGGGTCACCCAAGGGTCTATAATGAAAAGCCCCATCTCTTGTGGCTTCAAAGAAAAATATTTGTCGAAAAACTAGCTCAATTTAACCAAGCTTACTGCAGCGTTTGGCGCATAACACTAGGCTCCGTTTTGAACAATGTGTTACACTCGGCGAACGACATCTGGATGACAATCCCCAATCTCTTGTAGCTTCAAAGAAAAATATTTGTCGAAAAACTAACTCAATTTAATCAAACTAATTGCACCTTTTGGCGCAGAACACAAGGCTCCGTTCTGAACAATGTTTTCAGCTCGACGGAAAACATCTGGATGACATACTCTTTAGAAATTAAAATCAGCAAATTCATTTGATCGTTCAATGCTTTCAATAATACTTTGTGTCAATGATTACGTTTTTTTATTTAATTTTGAAAATATAAATCTACACACATAGAAAAATGACGTTTTAAAATCGTCACTGGTCGTTGTCAAATTGAAAACAAATGGTACATATATTTGAGATACTGCTGTTTTTAATTTGAAAACATGCGTTAAAAAAAGATGTTGGTTAGTCATTTACCGACACGGTTTTTAAAATCATAGCCAGATAAAGTTTTGGAGAACGAGGAATTAAAGAATAAGTCGTCAGTGAACGACGCCAAGTTACGTTATTAATAATTATAAGCAGGAGTTACGTTTAATGGTAATAAAAAGTCTTCCCCCACTCCTATGTCAACGAAATTTGGTACAGTGATTTATTATATTTAGGATGTCATCAATTTTATGAACTTTAGGGATAATATATAGAATTTGTGGGCAGATTTTGATCATCTAGGGCTTGTTTTGTTTGGACCTTCTCTATAAGCGTATATTAATAATACTTGCATAACTGGATTATTGAATTTTAAATAAATTTTCGAAAATGAAAATTTTTGTGATTTTTCAAAAAAATATTTTTTGCAAACAGAAAATTTTATTTCCAAAACGACTGCTCGGATTTAAAAAAAAATAGTAAGTGTTTCTGAAAGATAATTTTGTTGCCGAATTTCGTTTTTTTTACTTAGTTCAAGAAAATAACAGTTTTCGAGTTACGCGAATATTTATTGCGCAACGTCCTCCATTTTTTATAACACTTTATCTCGAAAACTTGAGCTAATTGAATTCAGACAATTTCTTTATTTATAAAATGTCCGGGAAATAAGATTAAACTATAGAGCGATGCGTGCGGCGCAAATCTTAAATTTATACCATTCAATATATTATTTTGCTTTGAGTTTCATTTTGCTCTTTTGACATAGCAGGGTTTAAAAAATTGACAACTCTCCCTAGTGATTTTACCTAGTGTAGTTGTGCCATGGTTTTCATTTTATTTTCCTTAAACTTCATACAAAATGTTTGCAAACTTGATAGTACGGTCAGATTTGTATGTCTACTTTCACACTAGTCAGGTTTGGGTCATCAAGTCCAGTGCCTAGTTTCTATAACTCTCGCATCGTTAAACTACTCGAGTGGAACAATGAAAATGAAAAAAACTAGTTGAATTGAAACAAAATGTCATTTTCTTCACCCAAGTGTTTCTGTAATTTATTTTTGTGAGAACTATCTGTCATTTTACAACTTACGTCAAATTTACTGGAAATATGCGAGTAAAACTGTTTCTGTAAGCGAATGAAAAGTTTTTCATTTTATCTGTCAAAACAATTCGCACGTATTAAAGGCGCCGAAAAAGAAACATTTGAACTAAAAAGTAAAAACAAGTACATAATTAAATAAAATGTAATTAATTGCTTCATTTTATTTATTAAAATATTTTCCATTTTAATTAATTTAAATTTTCAAAAGTGCGTCAATATATTTCGGCGATCGTTTTGTTCGGCAACTAACAACAACACACTAAACATTTAAAATAATATATAAATATATATTTATATGTCTATATATATCTATTTTTCTTATTTTTAATTAATTTTTTTTAAATCTTTTTACTAAAATTTGTTTTTGACACAACTTCTTCTTTTTCATTTCATTGGAAATTTAAAATGAAAACGCTGTCAGTGTTGCTAGTTCTCACTTTGAGTTACAGAAATACTTTTTTCTTCCAGGTCGAGAAACCATGGAATTTTTTTTTCATACTTTTCGCTATGAAAACTTATCACTTTGAGTTATAGAAACGACCTATAGAGTTTGGACGAGAAAAAGCTGACAGAATTGATATTGATACTGACCGTACTATCAAGTTTACGACAATTTTAAAAATTTATGTGAAATTTAAGGAAATTAAAATGAAAACTTAAAAATGTTTATTAAAATTTTGAGACATCAAACATTTAATTAAAAAGTATTGCATTAAGGTCCAAAATTCATTACAATTATTTATTATTGTAATAAATAGTTTTTTGATAAAACCAAAAATTGGGGTTTACAGTAAAACTTTTTAATAAAATGAAAACTGTTAAAGAAGAAAATGTTCGTGTGTGAACGTCAGTACATGTTTAAAAGAAATTTGAAGAAAAACTAACCAAGTAAACCTGATCTGTGTGAAATAGCACTTTCAATTTTGTAATTTTTTTTTTCATACAAACTCAAGACCTGATAAGCCAAACCTGACTGGTGTGAAACTGGACTATGATATCCGTGTTCAATATTTTCCTCTTCAAATTTGTTTTAAATATTTTCAAGCGATTTCTAAAACAAATCGTTTAACCTAACACTTAGATTATATTGGCAGCATTGTTTCCATATGTCATCGCTGTCATTTTTTTGTATTTCATTTCATTCCATTCCATTTCGTTTTTACTTCAGCAGCACAGTTGAAATTACGAATTTACAAAATAAAGAGTGTAACAAGGGAAAACTGAAAAAATTTCTTACGACTTTCCTCCACAATAACGAAATTAAGTGGAAAAAATTGAATATTTTCAATAAAAATCTAAAATAAACGTTAAAGAAAATGTCAAACCATTAGTGCAGATAAAATTCCATACAAAAAGACAATAATTTACTGGGAAAAAGTAGTGAAAGAAAAAAAGGAATCATCAATTTTTTTTTATTTTTTACATATACAACAGCAAGACGCAGTCAGTCTACCACTAACAAAAACGAAAAAAAAACTTGTGTGTGAGCGACGCAGTAGTATTGACAAATTTTCGCCCACAATAACAAAAGAGCCCCCCTTTTGGTTACAAAAAAGAAAGAAATAAATTGAATTTTTTACAAGACATCAAGAAAAAAAAAAACAACAAAATTGATAATAAAAATTTATAAACACCCAAAAGCCTTATAAATTGAGTAAAAAGAAAACATTAATAACAAAAATTATAACGATTATCCTAACTTCTGAAAGCCATGAGCAGTAGCGCTGATGGATCTTCTATACGCTTTAGCGACCACACACTGGACAAGGCCACCAAGGCCAAGGTAACATTAGAAAATTACTACAGTAATTTAGTCACCCAATATGGTGAACGTAAACAGCGTCTGGCCAAGCTGGAGGCTCAACTCAAGGACGAAAGTCTTACAGACACCCAGCGTCAGGAGAAACGTTTGCAGCATGCCCAGAAGGAGACAGAATTCTTGCGCTTAAAACGTTTACGTTTGGGTGTCGAAGACTTCGAAGCACTTAAGGTAATTGGTCGCGGCGCTTTTGGTGAAGTTCGTTTGGTACAGAAGAAGGACACTGGTCATGTGTATGCCATGAAAGTTTTGCGTAAGGCCGATATGTTGGAAAAAGAACAAGTAGCTCATGTGCGAGCTGAACGTGATGTTTTAGTTGAGGCTGATCATCAGTGGGTCGTTAAAATGTACTACAGTTTTCAGGTAAGCTAAAAAAGAAGGCACACAAAAAAAATGTGTTATTTATTTATTTTATTTTGAATGTATGAAAATACTTTGAGTTTCTTGTGGCCGTTGACCCTGTGGCTTTATTTTTAAACACAACTTTTGTAAGTGTGCCTGAGCCTTGGTACATTTTATTTAAATGAGGGGTTTGTAACATAGGAGGGTTTCTTTTGAATAATTTGAAATGAATAGACATACAAATTTGTTGTTAAATAATTACAAAATTGACTAGTTCTAGTTTCGAAACCTTACATCTGCACAGAGAATCTAGTTTATATAAATTTATAGTTTATATAATTTGAGGCCCTAATGTTTTATATTTGAAAAATAATTCAGTACCCGGGCTTTTAGAGTTATGATGTTCGAATATAAAGACTTAACACCTAGGCGAGTTCTTGAGAGGTGTTCTAAATCCGTGACTATCCTCATTATACCCGATGTCTGGAAAGTGGGTAGATTGATCCCAATCCTAAAACCTGGGAAACCAGTGAATGTAGGATCGCTGTACAGATTAATCACCAGTCGCGAAGACATTCGAGGCTCTAATTCTCCCCTAGCTTACCAGCCACTACAGCATTAACAGCCATTACTACCACAAGGCTTAAACCAGCAGAGGCCTTGTCAAAGAATGGTCCTTGTGGCGCCTTTGATACGGTAAGCCATGCCACCGTCTTCGGGGACATCCTGCAGTCCACAAGGACAACAAATTTGAAGAGGTGGATAGTAAATTATCTGAGTGTTCTTCAGTCGTTCGTAGAGTTTAGATCAGCGCTTAAAACACCGTAGAGATAAACTGGAAGTTCATCAGAGCGGAGTCCTGTAGCCACTCCTGTTTAACTTCTACATCTCTAAACTTCCAGCTACTGCGCAGAGCTTTGATGTGATATCATATGTGGACGACTGTATCGTTATCTCAATATCATCCACAATTTTTTCACTGAACGTAAGCTGAAGATACAATCAACTAAATTCTCAGCTATTTATAACCTGGAGAAAAGAAGTAAGCCTACAACTTGGCGTCGAGATCGATGGTGTACCAATTCCGAACCACTCAAAAATCCAGGGAATCACACTCGACATCCATTTTACTTCGTCAGCATATGCCACAATTGTCGCCCATAAATTGCGATGTAGAAACAAGGCCCTTAAAGCACTAGCCGACAGTACTTGGGGAATGGATAAAGAAACCTTGTTGCTGCTCCGCTGTGGTCAGAGTCGCTAAGTAATACTCAATGGAGAAATGACCAATGCATCCCTAAGACCTATAATAGACTGCCTACAAATTACCTAACCACATCATCTTCATGAGGAAACAAAGATCCTTCCAGTAAAGGAACATACTATTATTCCATCTTAGCATCATCAAACACAGTTGGCATCTTCCCCAAAGCATGTCAGGAAAGATCTTCGAGTGTATGAGAATAGCATACGAAGATATGTACTTGATCATTTAGATCAATCCTTACATGACCAGCTTGTGGTTACGGTCTTCATGATACCCCCACATTTTTAACTGTACCGCCAACCTACTTCACTTAGTTCTGAGAATTTGTGGACTCATCCAGTTGAAGTATCCTAACAGATCCCTCTTAATTAAAAACCCAAATTATATAATATTGTTAATGTTAGAGATGTTACAACAACAACCACAATTTGTCGATTGTTTAGTGGCTTTAAAAACAAATGTAGTTTGCTCAAAAACATGTTTCATGAAGGTTTTCTAAAATCGGATAAATTGGTAGCAAGGAAATTTCAAAAATGGACAAGCAAATAGTCGCCAGTTTTTTGCTTTTCAACACTCCAAATGTAGATTTAATGAGATATCTTCTATTCTGTTGTTGTAACTGTTGCCGTAGTATAACAGAAGTAACCTTACGATTTCCGAGTTAATCCGGTACAAATAACCGACTACAGTGGGTAAACATCTTCTGTTGTTGCTGTAACTACGATATTATTGTTAATATCGCAGAAGATTTCTGAGTCGTTCAGGTACGAAGAACCGACTGCCGTGGGAACGTTCTGTTCTGTAGCCCTAGGATTTGAAAAAAGGAACGAATTTGTTTAAGCTTAGAAGGAGCATTGTTTTTAGAAAATCTGTTTTTCGAATCGAAATAAGGAGTAATCCGCTTATTTGGCATAAATCATTTGATTTTCTTCTCGAATGTTAAAAATGAATTGCGAAGTCGAAGTTTTTCTACACCTGATAAGCGGTTGAAGCGTTGAAAATGCTGGTTTTTTGAGTTATAATCGGAATGAAAGTATATTGATCTTTATGGAGAGTATTCTGATAAGCTATAAAGACAATTTCTATGATAAATATATATTTATTTTCTCTAATCTTGAAACATAGCAGGGAACTCTCGTTTATATAGTTTCGAATAATTTGTTTGGCATAGATATTCTAATTTTCATCAAAATAAGTAAAAAGTGTCTTCTAACAGTTAGTAAATAGTATGATTTTTCATTATGTTTTTACAAAGAAAAAGGTATTATAAAATTCGTTTTTGTTTGTTATTCTACAAATTACACAGCCAGTAACTAATCTTATTTTGCTTCAACAATGTCTTTTTTTTTTGTTGCTTTAAATATTGACCTATAAAATGTTTGCCTCATTTAAATATTATTGACTTAATGGTGTTATTTTGTTAAATTTTTCTTTTGGTGCTGCAGTATATTTTATATATTATACATATGATAACAAAGGCCAAAGCTCCTGTTGAATAAGTACACTACACACTCGTTCCACAAACATGTAGATTTCTTTCTTTACCTCTCTAATGCAAATAAACGTAACAATCAAACCAATAATTTATTTTTCGTTCTTTGTTATTTAAAAAAAACCAAATAAACCCTAAAACATTAAATAAAAAATTTATGAGTCATTTCATAATTGTAACAGCAGCAGCAGAAGGCAGAAATTTATGTTTATCGAACTGCTCTTGAACCAACAAACAGATTGTATTTATGTAAATGTTCATGTCTATACTCGTCGTACATATATTTATGTTATAGTACGTGCTGATTATAAAGAAATCATATAAAAACTGATCTTTGTTTTTTTTAAACATTTACAAGTATTTTTTTGTAATTGCATATATTTTTTATGGTTCTTAATGTAAAAAAGACTCAGCCATACTCATCAATTGATTTAATTTTTGTTTTTTCCATTTACTACTACTCCCCTTTTCTTTTAAACACATTTAGATAAAGTGAATAAATTATTAATTGACATTATGACGTTGTTTGTTGGGTTTTTGCTGACAAGATTTATTAGCGGCTGTAAAGGGAAAGTTAAAACAAGTTACAATAACTTCGTGATTTCATTTCAAATCATGAGATACCTTTAATCTAAAGATTTATTTTGTTGTCAATATTTTGTCTAAAAGAAAATTTATTTTATTTCTTTTTTTAATTTATACACAATTTTCGAAAAGAATTTTGTTTATTCAAACATCATTTGTAGTGGGTGATGAAATCAAAACATTCACTTCTTTTGAAAGTATTTAAATGAATATTTTAGAATTTTGAATATTTGTACTCTTCTTCAACAGAGGGTATATTCAGTTTGTGCTGATGTTTGTAACGCTTTGAAATATTAAAAATAGAAAAAATAACGAATCAAAAAAGTTCTATGAATGAACATTTTCAATTTTTACGAACTCATACATCCGGTATGTGATGGAAATCGATCGTTTTCAAATCGATAGAATTCAGATACATTTTTGTGATAATTTTCGGCCTTAATATTTTTGACTAACATTTTGGCTTTTTGTGGAAATGGGGAAAATTATCTCAAAAATATATCTGAAATCCATCGACTTGAAAACGATCGGTTTCCATCACATACCTGATTAAAGAGTGTTCTAAAAAAAATATGCATTTACTATTTTAGACAAAATTTATCCATAGTGCAAGAAATAATTTATTTTTTGATCAAGTTAGTTTCTATAGATATGTCAGATACTATTATTTTAGAAATTATTAATTTTCAATAGTTATTTCAATCAAAATGGACTGCGAAAAAAAGTTCGTGAAAATATAATTAAAACTTTTCAAAAAAATCCGTCATGGACTTTAAAAAAAATAGCTAAAAATTTGAAAGTTGACCCTCGAACGGTTTCTAATGCCATCAGACGGTATAAGGAAAACCTGAGCATTGAAAGAAAACCTGGATCAGGGAAGAAAAATGGTCCTACAGATATTGGTAAGGCAAAAGAAGTCGAGCGACTCTTTCGAAGAGCGCCTAACACTTCTTTAAGAAAAGCAGCTCGTACGGTGAAATGTTCTACGAATTTTGCAAATAGAGTCAAAGCTTATGCTGGACTGAAGACATACAAAGTCCAAAAGGTTCCAGATCGCAATGCTATAAAGAACTTAGAAGCAAAAAAAACGAGCGAAAAAATTGAAGTCTGATTTTATAAAAAAATACACCTGTTGTGTGATGGATGATGAAACATAGGTACTAACAGACTTTTCTCAACTTCCTGGTCAAGATTTTTATGTTGCTGATAAACGGGGCAATGTTCGGCAAGAGTTTCGCACAAAAAAACAAACAAAATTCCCTAAGAAGTTTCTCGTGTGGCAAGCTATTTGCAGTTGTGGCAAAAGAAGTAAAGTATTTGTGGCATCTGGCACAATAAACACAGAAATTTATATAAAGGAGTGCCTACAAAAAAGGTTGTTACCCTTTTTAAGAGAGCACAGAGTGACTACATTTTTTTGGCTCGATTTGGCATCATGCCATTATGGAAAAAAGGCACTTGAGTGGTACTCAAAGAATAATGTCATTTTTGTACCACGAGAGGCAAATCCACCTAACTGTCCAGAACTTCGGCCTGTGGAAAGGTATTGGGCTCTGGTAAAAAAGGAATTGAAAAACACAGGAAAGATTTCCAAGAACATGTCCGATTTTAAGCGCAGGTGGAACACATGCTCCAAAAAGGTATCAGAAGCAACTGTAAAATCTTTAATGGGAGGGTTTCCGAAAAAAGTCGATAATTTTGCAAAACCCGAGTACTAAGTAAACATTTTAATGCTAAATGATTTTGTATAATATGCCATTATATTTGTGTATTTTGTAGAGTTTTTATATTAAAAGGTTTGATTTTTATTTAAGAAAATCCAATTACAAATTTTATTTAGAGCACTCTTTACTCCGAGCTTGTCCACCAAATACAGATCATGGTCATAATGCATTGAAACCACACTAGGAACGTTCTTTAATTAAAGCAATTATCTTGTAGACTTGTATCTAGCCAATCGTATTACATCCCCTAGTTCACCGATCTAGAGCCGAAGCATTAATCTAATTGGATTGTAACAAATCCCATAAGAAAATTATTTTATAATTTCCTATAGTTAGCCGATATCTTGTATTTAGTTAACCGATTTCGAACTAATATTTTATTTTATCAAATCAATATTCCAAAGTTCCCTATATATATTTTTAAGAAAAGTTTGTACCTTACAAAGACCCGAAGTACCAAAGAACTTGATATAATATTATCTTTTTGTAATTCGAATCGTAAGATCAAGACTCGATTGTACAAACTAAAAAGTATCTAATTATCGTTAGCCATTAAGAATATCAATTTTTCCCAACCTCCCACAAAGATACGAAGCCGCTTTGTGGAATGAAGTGGACCTTTAATAAACCTAAATGGACTTTGTGTACATCAGCTGGAAAATAAACTTCATTACAATAAAGAATACCCCCGAAAATAAATATGTAAATCTATATAAAAATGAACGTTTGTCTGTCTGTCTGTATGTCCTTTATTGAATAGAGAAACTGTGGATTTGATCGTGTTGCGATCTTAAGAAAAGTTGTTGCGCATGAGCCGTAGAACATTACTAGACTGGTGTGACCAAGTTCCGACAGGTGGCGCCACTGAAAATTGCTTAAAGTTAATTAAATCGTAAACTTTGCATTTGATCATGCAAAGTTGTTGCGCATGAGCCGACGAAGGTTTCTAAGTTGGTATGAGCAATTTCCGACAAGTGCCTCCGCTGAAATTTACTCAAAATGAATTAAATCTTGAACTGTGCATTTGATCATGCTATTATCTTTAGCAAAGTTGTTGTGCATTGGTCGACGTGGGTTATTAAGTTGGTGCTACTAGTTTTTGAACAGATGGCGCCACGGAAAATTAATCAAAATTGGATATTTGTGTAATGTCTTTCCATCAAACTTATTGTAAATGGTGGAGCAGCAACGCACTCCGGGTACAGCTAGTATCTTTGTAAATAAGTATTATTTAAGAAGTGATACAAACATAAATGTTAGTATAATTGATTAACTGTTTGTAGGAGTCTTTAAATCATTAGTAGTCTACAAATCTTTCTCTTCTATGCCTTGCAGATATCACAAAGTGTCCATCTGTAGAACACAAGTTACGCTGACTTCGTTATCTTACTTAAATAACTTAACCTAACCTAGGTTTTATCTAAACGTAGCCCAGAAATCGTTCGTTCTATCCCTTGTAGATAGCACGAGTTAAGCTAACTTCGTCATCTTACTCAACATTCTTAACCTAACCTAGGTTTTATTTTGAAGTAAATGATTGATCCTAGCTTTAGACTCTATTCCGGAAATGACTTAAATATAAATCTGGCAAATTAAGCTTTAATATAGCTTAAACTAATATTATTAACAAGAACTTTTAAATTTGTTGGCAATTAGTACAAATTGTATCTTAAAGTTGTGGGGTACTACATAGTCGGCCTTAACCGACTTTAGCACTTTCTTACTACTTGTTTTTATTTAGTTTGTTTAGGTTCTTCTTTTTTTTTTTTGAATAACCAAAAAATGGGAGTGTTTTTTAATGTATGACGAAAGTTTTTTGGAACCTAATTACGAGTATTTGTATAAAAAGATTTTTTTAAACAAATTTTAATTTTGTTGGAATTGTATGACAAAGCATAATATTTCATTTCGTTATTTTTAGTTAAAGATTTGAAGTTCTATTTAGAAAATAGCCTATCTTACATTTTTTGCAACAATACACAATTTACAAAAGAGTTTTTCATTCGTCTGAAAGTGCAAATGTCCGCCACGACATCTATGAGTAATATGCATCCGAAATGTTCAATTTTCCATAACTAATGCATAAATTGCATTAAATTTGACCGATATAATGGGTTATGTTGGCTTTGTTGATCTTAGTAGCCAGTTTACATCACATGCACGTGAGAAGATCATGTACTTCAATCATTTCAATATCCATTATGGTAAAAGTTGTGTGGCCCAGTTGAAATTACATGTCATTATTGTCCACGGCAGTCTGTTCTTCGTATCGCAACGACTCAGAAATCGTAAAATTCGGACCTCTACTTCTGTGATATTACTAATAATATTGCAGTTACAACAATAACATTAGTTATATCGTTCTTTAAGATATATGAAACGATGTCACACAACTCACAACAAATAGTGACTTTTATAAGATGCACTGGACACTTTTTGATCTCATGTGGATTAGGGTTATACCTAGAACTGTGAAATATGATTAAAGAAAGTGTAAAGAATAGTAACTGTGAACTAGAACTAAGCTCAGAAATACAATTGCAAACTAGCAATTGTGAATTAGAACCGAAAAAGAAGGTTGGAAAAAAACTGTAATCTAGAACAGAGAAGCCCAAACATTAATTTTACTACTACATGTGTAGGAAAATGTATGTTTACTGCGGTCAAGCTTTTTTTACAAACTCTTCAAACAAATTCAGTCAATCGCTATTAAATCCCTGCAAGCAAATCTGTAATCGACTACAAAAATAATCCATTTATTGTCAACTTTTTAACAACTAACTACAAGCTAACTATAAAGTGATTATGTATTGCAATCAACCTGGTTAAAGACTACAAAAGTTATCCATTTATATTAATTTTTGTAAAGATATTGCACTTCATACTTGTATTTTCTGTCAAAAGTGAAATTAAAGTGGAATAAGAACAATGAAAAGCACCTAATTACAAAGTTAACAAACAAACATACAATTCATGAGCAGGTGTAAGTGTCTTAACTGTCTCCGCCGCTTTTTTGAATTTTTTTTTTCAAGTGGGTCTAGCCGGGGATTGAACTTGGGACCTCTGTTATGCTAGGTGGATGACTAACCTGCTATACAACGGCGGTTCACTGCTAAGCATAACATATCATATTTCTCGGATCTTTATCTCTCCTTTTCATCAAACTACTATCCCTTTTCCAAAGAAGGTAACCCAATTCGTATATGCTCTATATACAATTGAATAGGCAATTACTTCTCTTAATAAAATACTTTCTATAAACTAACTACAAATTAACCAGCTTTTAGTTGACTAATAAAAAACTGAATTGCTTGTAGAGATACAAATTTCATAATCTGCTGCTTCCAGTATAATCGCAAATATGCTTTTGTGTTAGTGGGCACCACTGATCTGGAACTATCCCAACAAAACGATTTAGAAATAACTTGTAGCAACCTTACTAAAATAAACGTTAAGCTTAGAAAAGTGTGGTGATTACTGTTATAAAAGGCTTAGTGGAAATATTTTAATAATGAAAACTGAAGCCTTAAGATAATATTACTTGTACTATATATACAGCCATGTCACAGAACTCAATTCCGTTCGGAAGTGGAATGAATTCCGCACTTTGTTTCTATTGAAAAAGTAAAACGAAAAAATTTTTCGGAATGAAACCACTTTCTATTTGCAAAGTGGAATTGAATTCATATGTTTTTAGTTGTTTATTCAATATTTGAACAATTTCCTCAATTAATCAGTGTTTTTTGTTAAAACAAAGATAGAGTTGAAAATTTCAATTAAAAAAATCTTATTTTGTACTGATTTTGGACATTTAAAATTTTTCGGAATCTATAGAACCTAAAACCATTTCGATCGGAATTCAACTACGGAATGGTTTCAATTCCGAACGGAATTCGTGACATGACTGATAAGCTTACTTTAGCTTTGAAGTCTAATTATAGAATAAGCTTACAGAGTAATAGTTTTCTAATCATGTTAATTTTATATTTAAATTAATAAAAATGGTTTTCATTCCAGGATCCTTCAAATTTATATTTAATTATGGAATTCTTGCCCGGCGGTGATATGATGACATTGTTAATGAAAAAAGATACTCTGTCAGAGGAATGTACACAATTTTATATTGCAGAAACAGCATTGGCTATAGACTCAATACATAAATTAGGTTTCATTCACAGAGATATAAAGCCCGATAATTTATTATTGGATGCACGCGGTCATCTAAAGGTAAGTAAATAACATCGTACTCAAATAACCAAATCTTTATACATTAAAGTCTTATTTAAAATTTATTAATAATTTTATTGTTAATTTTTGCAGCTCTCTGATTTCGGTTTATGTACCGGCCTAAAAAAATCACATCGTACTGATTTTTATAGAGATTTATCACAAGCTAAACCATCTGATTTTATAGGAACGTGTGCCAGGTTAGTACAAAAATTTAACTAGAATTTTGATTAAAACTATAAATTTCGCGGGTGAACCGAAGTTGTGAACAAAACCTCTAGAAATAGGAACGGAAACTGGGAAGAGGAAATATGAACTATATAAAGACCTAGAACATAATTAAAATTGTTAAATAGAACTGTGAACTATAAATTAAAGTAGAGTTTGTCAGATCTAAAACTAACTTCTAAAAATATGGTTAAGAGTTGTGAATTAAAACTTTGAATCATACTATGGCCTAGATCTATAAATTAGAAGTCTAAACTACATAGTAAGTATGTGAACTGGAACCGAAAACTAGATCTTTGAACACTAAATCTGAGAAAATAAAAAGTGGAATGTACTTAAACTAAAATAATAATAAAAATATTACCAAACTCTTCTTTTTATCTACCTACAAATCGAACTCCCTAATTATTATTATTATTATATTCTTAAACGAGCAATAATTGTATGTATTTATATATATATATACATATATATATATATATATATAGAATGACTATCTCGAAAACGGCTCTAACGATTTTGATAAAATTTGGACAGTGGGTATCTTTTTTGATGTATACGTCGAAGAACGGACTTTTGGAACCTTTGCCTCTAAGAGGGTAAAAACGGGTAAAAAGGGGAAAAATCGAAAACGCTATATCTCCTTAAGTAATAGGTATAGAAACAAAATTTAAATTACGTTTTAAACAGCTATGAAAATAAACGGACAGGTGTTTGGTACTTTTTTGAAACTATGTCCGATAAGGGGTAAAAAAGGGTGAAAATAGTTTTTTTTGGTACCTTTTTAACCCACTCTTATATTTTAAACTAAGGAATATAGAAAGAAACTTTGTACTGCAATCAATTGATGTGAAAGAAATATTGAACACGTATTTGGTACTTTTTTGATTTTGTGGCCAAAATGTGTAAAAAAATGTACCGCATTCAATTGGTACCAAAGAAGTACCAATTATGCATATGGAACTTTTTGAAATTAGGGGATAAAAAGGGGAAAAAATTAGTAATGTTATAACTTTAAAACAAATGAATGTTTGTCTGTATGTATGTTCTTTATAGAATAGTAAACTGTGAATTTGATCATGTTATGCTCTTTAGCAAAGATGTTGCGAATAAGCCGGCGGAGGTTTTTAAGTTGGTAAACCGAATTTCCGACAGGTGGCGCCACTGAAAATTACTAAAAATTAATTAAATCGTAAACTGTACATTTGATCACACAATGATCTTTTGCAAAGTTGTAGCGCATGATCCGGCGAATGCTTTTTAATTGGTGTGAATAATTTCCGACAGGTGGGAAGTCAATTTAATCGTAAGCTGTACATATAATCATGCTATAATCTTTAGCAATGTTGTTGCACATGAGCCGACGAAGGTTTCTTAGTTGGTATGAAGAAATTTCGAGAGGTGGCGCCACTGAAATGTACTTAAAGTCAATTTAATCGTAAACTGTACATTTAATCATGCTATAATTTTTAGCAAAGTTATTGCGGATAATCCGACGAAGGTTTATTAATTGGAATGACCAAAGTCCGACAGGTGGCGCCACTGAAAATTACTCAAAATGAATTAAATCGTAAACTGTGCATTTGATCAGAGTATAAGTGAATTAAATCATAAACTGTGCACTTGATCATGTTATGATCATAAGCAAAGTTGTTACGCATAAGCAGATGAAGGTTTCTTAGTGGTATGAACGACTTCAGGCGGCGCCACTGAAAACTACTCAAAATGAATTAAATCGTAAACTGTGCATTTGATCAGACTATAATCTTTAGCAAAGTTGTTGCGGAGGAGGTTTCTGTTGGTATGACCAATTTTCAAAATTATTTAAAATGAGTTAAACTGTAACTGTATAAAATAAAATATATAAAAACTTTAAAATTTGCCTCAAAATAAAGCCCCGAGCAAGGCTCGGTCAACCAGGTACTTTGTTTTATATAAATATAAGATGTACAACTTTGCCAACGCTGTTTTTTCCGAAATTCGTACATGAGATTTTTCGATATTAAAAGTTTTATATGGTAAATCTTTTGATACAAAAATTTTCTTTCTACAGGAAATCTTTCGATATTAAAAGTTTTACTGCTAATGTTTTCTATATGAATATTACTAATAATATAGTGAATTCAACCACAAAAACTAGATCTGAGAACTAAAAATGTGAGCAATAATTGAAGCTAGAATTGTAAAATAGAAATAATATCTCGAATTGTGAACTATTACTGTAAATTTCAACTAAAAAATAACTTTCAAAAACTTCTTTACATTTTTTTTTTAATTTTTTCTTAACAGTCCCATGGACTCGAAACGTCGTGCCGAATCATGGAAACGCAATCGACGAGCCCTGGCCTACAGTACCGTCGGCACACCCGATTACATTGCCCCCGAAGTTTTCCTCCAGACCGGCTATGGTCCCGCCTGCGATTGGTGGTCATTGGGCGTTATAATGTACGAAATGTTAATGGGTTACCCACCATTTTGCTCAGATAATCCACAGGACACCTATCGTAAAGTTATGAATTGGCGTGAAACATTAATATTCCCTCCCGAAATACCCATATCAGAAGAAGCTAAAGAAACCATTATCAAGTTTTGCTGTGAAGCTGATCGACGCTTAGGATCGCAAAGAGGACTCGAAGACTTGAAGTCTGTACCATTCTTCCGGGGCGTAGACTGGGAGCATATACGCGAAAGGCCAGCAGCTATACCAGTTGAAGTACGTTCCATCGATGACACGTCCAACTTTGATGAATTCCCCGATGTTTCGCTGGAAATACGTGAGTTGTTTTTTGTTGTAAATTGTGAGAAATTTTTAATAACAAGTTTTAATTTTTCTCTCTAAAGCTTCTGCTCCCATGCCTCAGGGCAGTGAAATCGCTAAGGATTGGGTATTTATCAATTACACTTTCAAACGTTTCGAAGTTAGAAATTTAGAGTGAGGCTGAGCTTTCATTCGTTTTTAATTACAATTTATATTATTGTTTTACAATTAATTTCGCTATGGATTCTCTTTTAAGTTGAACTTAATGCCGTAACAAAACAAAAGGAATAATAAAAACAAAACAGCAAGCTAAAATTAACTACAAAATCCAAAAGTAAAAACCTAAACAGAAAACTTAAATCTTAACTAAAATAATTATTGAATTGATATTTAACGGATCTAAAACTCACAACTGGTTTATTAGTTTCTAGATCTTTTAAACTCTTAAAATACAAAATCAATTCTGTAATAAGAAATATTGAATTAAAAAAATATATCATCACTAACAAAATACAAAAGTAAAACTTTCAACTAAAGCTTAAGTACAATAATTTTATTGTATTGCAAGATTTTAAAATACAATTTCATTATTATTTTTTTTTGTTTTGTTATTTAGAAATAGAAGAAGAAATCTTTGAAAAATAGTGATTTTAGAAAACTTTTTTTTATGGCAATTTCTTTATTTTTATAATTTCTCTTTGGGAAAAAATTTAGTATTAAACAAAAATCTTAAGAAAATAACAAGAACAAATCCAACAACATTATCTTTTAAGGAAATGAAAAAAAAAATCAAAATTTAATTATTTATTATTTATACAAAAAGAAAAATTAATTTTTGAAATTTTTTGTTAAAAGCCGATAATCTTCTTTAAATTTAAAATTAATTTTTAATTAAATTAAAATTATTATTATTATTATAAATAGTAGTTCAAATAAAATGAAAAAATTTCCTAATAATTGTGATTTATCAAACTCCTAAAGCTAATCTGCTCTGCTCTCTCTTACTTTTTTCTTTTTTGTAAGCTTTTTAAAAAATTAAATTTTTGTTAAAATTTTCTTTTAAATTAAACAATTTGTTAAATTAAAGTCTTTTCTATTTTTCATAAAAATTATTAAAATATGAGCTTGGGACAATAAGCCCGAGAATTTTTGAATTTCTCGCCTCTTAATTGGAAAATACAAATTGATCCTGTCAATAAAAAACTTTCAGTTGACAAGCTCGTTTTAAGAAAAAATGGTTTCACCCAAGAAACTCACTGTTTTGACATCTGTTTTGTCTCCTTTGTGTTATGGTAGATCCACGGCTACAAAATGAAGAAACTCGTCACTGTTGAGGTTGAAGAACGACAAACATTCCTGCAAAATTGTCTTACTGTAACGTTCGTGATGATTAAGAACAAATGCGGCAGCCATCTTGTGAAAAGCTTTCTCATGCCTAAGTTAATTCAAAATTTAAACTACTGAGTCACGTGAATTGGCTATGGTTTCTACAATCTCTTTCACTTCTTATAACCGATCGACTTAAACCATATCGTTGGTCTCATGTAGATAGGGCCTAACTCGCATGTTTAAAACTTTGCAGTAGCAGGTAAAAACAGATTTAAAACAGTAATTGACAAAATTTTACTTTGTTTTTAAGGCATTACAAATTTGGTTCTTAAAACTTTTTTTAATTTTAAACATATAAAAAACTAAATTGAGATAGGGCTTTTTGTAGTCTCATTTCAGAGCATAATAACTTAGGACTTTTTCTGTAGTGATCAAAAAAATTATATTACGGAAAGCTTTACATAGCGAATGATTTCTATAGGAAAGTTAATATGTTCTGTAGAAAAGCTTTCGATGGCGAATGCTTTCTACAGGAGATCTTTCGATATTAAAAGTTTTATATAGGAAATCTTTCGATACAAAAATTTTCTTTCTATAGGAAAGCTTTCGATATTAAAAGTTTGACTTCTAATGTCTTTTATATGAAATCTTTCGATATTCAAAGTTTTCTTTCTACAGGAAAGCTTTCGATATTAAAAGTTTGACTTCTAATGTCTTTTATATAAAATCTTTCGATATTCAAAGTTTTATGAAGGAAATCCAAAGTTTTCTAGAGAAAATCTTGCCTTTCAATTTATTAATATAGAAAAACTTTGGATATTTGCAGTTTTATGTTGGAAAGCTCTTGATATGGAATATTTTTAGAAGAAAGTTTTGGATATTAGAAGTAAAATTCAGGAAATCTGTTGATATAAAAGGTTTTTAATCCAAAAAAAATCTTGACGACAAAAGTTGTATACAAGAAATCTTTTGATATCATAAGTTTTTTATAGAAAATCTCTCATTATCAAAAGTTTTTTATGGAAACCTTTCGGAAAATTTTCAATATAGAATATTTTTAGTTGAAAGATTTTTCTGGCAAAAGTTTACTATAGGAAAGCTTATGATATTTAAAGTTTTATATGGAGTAGTTTTATACAAGAAATCTTTCGATATTGAATAGTTATTAAAGGAATCCTTTCGATACAAAAGTTTTCTCCCTACAGAAAAGCTTTCGATATTAAAAGTTTGACTACTAATGTTTTCGATATGAAATCTTTCGATATTCAATGTTTTATGAAGGAAATCAAAAGTTTTCTATAGAAAATCTTTCGATATCGAAACTTTATTCGACATCGATTTATATAGGAAATCTTTGGATATTGGCAGTTTTATTTTGGAAACCTCTTGATATATGGAATGTTTATAGTAGAAAGCTTTGGATATTAAAAGTAACCTATAGGAAATCTGCTGATATGTATAAAAGGTTTTCAATCTGAAAAATCTTGACAATAGTTTAATGTAAGAAATATTTTGATATCGAAAGTTTTCTATAGAAAACTTCTTCTGATTTCCTTCATTAAACTTCGAATATTAAAATATTTCATATAGAAAACATTAGCAGTCAAACTTTTAATATCAAAAGCTTTCCTGTAGAAAGAAAATTTTTGTATCGAAAGCTTTCCTATAGAAAACTTTGAATATCAAAAGATCTCCTGTAGAAATCAGAAATTTCTTTCCTATAGAAAACATTCGCTCTGTAAAGCTTTCCGTAATATTATTATAGAAATCTTTTGACATCGAAAGTTTTATATAAGAAATATTTTCTTTTTTTGGAAAGCTTTCAATATGGAATATTTTTAGTTGAAAGCTTTTTATAGCAAAAGTTAACTAAAGGAAAGCTTATGATATTGAAAGTTTTCTATAGAAGAGTTTTATATAAGAAATCTTTTAATATCAAGAGATTCGACATTAAAAGTTTTATATAGGAATTTTTAATATAAACAGTTTTTTAGAAAGCTTTAGATATAAAAGTTATCTAGAGGAAAGTTCTTTTGATATTGAAATTTTTCTATAGGAAAGTTTTCTATCTGAAATATTTTGATGACAAATGTTTTATATAAGAAATTTTTCATTATCGAAAGTTTATTATAGAAAACCTTTCTACATTAGAAATCTTTCGATATCGAAAGTTTATTATGGAAAACCTTTCGACATCGAAAGTTTTATATAAGAAAACTTTCGATAAATAATGCCAGTTTTTTATTGGAAAGCTTTCGATGTAAAATGTTTTTCGCAGAAAGCTTTAGCTATTAAAAGTTACCTTTAGAAAAGCATTTGATATTGAAAGTTTTCTATCCGAAAAATGTTGTCGACAAATGTTTAATATAAGAAATCACTTATACATCCAACCGAAAGCTTTAAGATTCGAAAGTATTTTATTATTTGTCAATGCAGCAATACATAATTTGGCGAGATAGGGCTTTTGAAAAAATATGTTTTTTGTAGGAATAATTTAGGGCTTTTCAGAAAATTACTTAAATAACCGCTTATTTTGATAAAATTGTCTTAAATGCATTGGAAACACAAAAAATCGATTTCGTGAGAAAAGTGTGAGTTAGGGCCTTTCTGCATGAGAACAGTATTATATTGAATTTTTTAATTGTTTCGAATGAAGAGATCTTAGTGGGCCTTAAGAATGTTCGTCATCTTTCGTGCTTGTACGGCCATATCGAAATTCAGTAAATCAATTCTTTGCCATAGAATTGGATGGTAAGGATTTATGAAGTCTAGCCTTGGTTTGAGTGAAGATTTTTTCCTCAAAAAATGAGGCTTAATGAAAACTTTTTCCATTTTCTAAAAACGAGTCGCATTCTCCTCTTAACGACTGCCAAACATAGACCAAATTCCGCAAACTTGCTCAAATTATGACAGGTTTCAACTGACAGTTAACTCTAGACAGTAGCAATTTGAATTTCCCAATTAAGAGGCTGAAAATTAAAAAAAAAATGAAGACTTAATGACCCATCCTCGTACTAGTTTTTAAAATTTATTAACACCAAAATAATATCATGCTCTAACCCACGTTTTGTAACTGAAAAATATCATTCACTCTTAAAAACCAATAAATACTCAATCAGCCAAACACTCCTTTTGACTAACACATACACTCTCGTTCTCCTAAGATTTCTCACTCTCTCTCCAAGTCTTCAAAACTCTCTGTCTAAAACACAACCACAGCTTAATTTTTTCTCAATTAATTTAGAAATTTCTGAGAAATAAAATAAATTATTATTAAAAAAAAAACAAAAAAAAATAAAAATTATATATTCTAACGAAATTTAATTAATTGATTAAGTAAATATTAAATATACACTTAAATAAAATAAATAAAATTGACTTAATACTAAAAACTAAAACAACAATAATACAATACTATCTAATAAACGAAAACAAAACTAATAAGAACTTGTTCAACATTTAAAGACTCTCTTACTTTCCAATCCTTTCTTCCAAATAAAATTTCTTGAAATCATTCTTTTCTTTCTTTAGAATCCTTTTAATTTATCTTAATTAAAAACCTTTCATTTTTGCCTTTCCTTTCCCATAATGTCTTTAAATGCCACAAGTTTGTCTATTACAATTATCTTAAATTTAAATTATATTGATATAATACAAATGAAATGAACAAAAAAAAAATAAGAGTTTTAAAAGATATAAATTTAAAAAATATATATAAAAAAGGAGAAAACATATTTTTGGTAATCAATAGGAATACTAAAAGAAGCATAAGTTTTAAGTAAAATAAAGTAAAAAATTAAAAAAAAACGCAATAAATGGAAGTGTGCATAAAAATTTAAATGTCTATTGTTTTATCTCTAACAAGAAAATATAGGTTTTGCGAGGCTTTCCTTCTGTGTTTCGTGAATAGGCAAAACCATTGTTGTTATCTGGAAATAACGTTCCCATTGTAAAATTTGGATTTTTTGATAATATACAGGAATGTGGAATCAACTCAATTCAATTTTTGTAGCATCAATTCTCAGTGAATATCAATACTGGATCCAGTCGTCGAGATAGTTCTCTTAGTGTTCTTTACATGACGACTACATGTACTTTAGGGTGACAGGAAAATTTTTTCTTTGATTTCAAATGGTTTTCTACGGAATATTGTGGCACTAGGTCTAAAAGTTTAGATCTGAAAATTTTAGTCAAATCGGACAATGTTCTATGGGCGCGCATCGGGTTCAAAGATTAAGAGCCCATTTGTATGAGGAAAAATGTGTTATTTTTTGTTTTTCCGAAATTTAGACCAAAAAAAATAATTTTTTACAAGAAAAAATATAAGAATATTAAAGATAACTAACACAGCTTTATTTCAAATCGTGAAAGACGAAAATCCATGAGGTAGTTTAAGAGTTATTGCAGTTTTCCCCCGAAAATGCATGTCCTTGAAAACGCGCCTAAGGATATGCACCAAAAATTGTATGTTGTAAATAAAGAAATTCCAAAGTTAAACATGATATATCATTTAATGGCTTGTTACTAGTAAATAGTTCAGTTTTGTTTAAATATAGTCAAATTTACTTAGTTTTTTTCATGTTGGAAAATGATACATTTTTCTCAGGTCGATTTCAAAAATCATTTTTTAATTTTTTGAAAATTTTGTTCAACAAATATTAAAAATTTAGAATTTGCTCTCCAGTGTGTTAAAACGGACAAATGGGAGAATAAAACCCAAACAAAATTAGGTCGATATCCGTTTCGCCGTACCTGCGATTTCAAATTGAAGAATTTCGCGAAAATGTAAATTTTTGGGCCAAATTCGAGTAAATGCTCGGTAAATTTTACTTGTATTCAATTTTAACAAAAAAGATAATTAATATTATTGCTTCGTTTATGGAAAACCTATACTAAAGGGTTATTAATATTGGACGAGATTAACCCTTTCTTCACCGCGGTCAAATATCAAAATTTGGATTTTCTAAAAATTTTCATAGCGAGGTTACGAAATATTAAGTAATAATTAGCGAATTAAAAAAAAACATGAAAATAATTGTTTTTGGCAAGATTAAGTGTTTTTTTTATTAAAAAAACACTTCATTCATTAAAAATTGCACCCTAATGTACATAAATAAAGTATTAACGAGGAACATAGAACGTTAACGAATACTTTCCATCTATTTTTATCTGAGGCTAGGAATTTAAGTTGGTTCCAATATATCTGAACTTCTTCGTATTCTGATCCTTCACTGCAAATTTAGGTATTTCTTGGACTACCTCTTCGTTTTCGACCATGTCAATAGCCCCTATAGAGGAAAAGGACGATGACATTAGGAATGCTTTCTACGATAGCATTGAAGATGTATACGATCGATGCCCCAAACATGATGTTAAAATTATCCTAGCATCTTAGATTCCACAATCAAAAAGTTCAGTCTCCATGACTAAAATACCTCTAACAGCTTGAGACTGATTTCCTTCGCCGCGGCTCAAAACATGACAATTAGTAGCATCAGGTATTAACATTGCGATATCCATAATCTCCAGATTACCTCGTACCAGGGTTACCTCGTAACTCGATTCAAAAGAAATTATTTTCGAATTTCTATGCTTTAAGCAAACAAATTCGAACAGGGGGGTTACTGCGTATCTCGATTTGAAAATAAAACTGTTCGAATTTGTATGCTTAAAGCATTGCGTTTCGAAAATAATTTCTTTCGGATCGAGTTACACGGTAACCCCCCAGTTTGTTTTCGAATCGCAATACTCAGTAACCCCCTCGATCGATCATGTTGTTGTTGATGGGCAACATTCATTAAGCGTGTTAGATGTGCGGACGATCTGTTGAGCAAACATTGACTCGGATCACTACCTTGCTGTAGCTTAGGTACGAACTCGGACACACAAGCCACTGCACGAAGAAAGATAGATGTCGCGAAGCTTCGAACACAACAAAATGCCAACGTTTACTGTACTCGACTGACTCAAATGCTTCAAGAGAGCAATTCGTGTGCTAATATACGCACTCACTGGCAACATATTGTACCCAAAACTTGCCCCAAAAAATCTATGGTACGATGAGGAGTGCAGAGAAAAACGCATTATACCAAGCAATTCTGCAGACTCCAGCAACACGAGGTGCATGGGAGCGATATCTCGAAAAAAGGAAAGAGCAAAGACTTCTGTTTCGACGGAAGAAAAGAGAAATAGAAAAGCGCGAGTATGAGAATATTGAGGTGTACAATAAGATATAAAATCTGGAGGGGATATTTATGCAGATTGTTGGTATCCGCCCAGCCAAGTAGAGTTTTTGGTAGCTATATCCCAACAGCAGGAGCTGACGGCTTATATAGAGGCACTACGTCAAATCATGAAAAAAATCGAGAAAAACATATCGACAGCTTCCAAACAGAGAGCAAAGACGTCTGTTTCGATGGAAGAAAAGAGAAACAGAAAAGCGCGAGTATGAGAATATTGAGATATAAAATCTGGAGGGGATATTTATGCAGATTGTTGGTATCCGCCCATCCAAGAAGAGTTTTTGGTAGCTATATCCCAACAGCAGGAGCTGACGGCTTATATAGAGGCACTACGTCAAATCATGGAAAAAATCGAGAAAAACATATCGACAGCTTCCACCTATTCGTCGATTACAAGGCTGCTTTTGACAGGTCTATTCGTGCAAAGGTGTTTGATGGTATGTCTGATGACGATCTTCTGTTAAAAAAGAGGAAAGGATCTTTCCGAGCTGTTTATTACCAAACGCAGCTTAATCTTTAGTCCGACTATCCTTTCGTTTTCAGCTAATTTTCACAGTTTGGTTTGGATAAAAACAAAGCAATGGAATAGCCGACATATAGCATCAGCAAGGACAATGTTATTAAGATATGGAAATTTCCTCCGGATGGTCAACCAGGATCGAAAAATGAAATGTTGATAAAAAGCATGTTTTACTGCTTATAATTGTAAAATAAGTATAATAAAATATGGTTTCATATCATATCTCAGCTGTTGTACTTGAGATAATTGAGCCTGAAACAGGAAAACTTTAAATTATATTTTTTAGCTACTTCAAAAGCCATGTGTAATTTTATAGAAAACCTTACAAGTTAAAAAAATGTATTAATTTTAGAAGAAAAACAGGAGTGGCCACAGGACTGAGTCCTAAAGAACTCCGTGTTTAAATCTACGATGTCTTAAGCATTCACCATTTGAGACTTACGACTTATATAATTTAAGACCCATGTCTTAATTTGTTGGCATTATGAACTGCTGCATATTCTAGAAGTTTGTGAAATGGCTATCCGTGTCGAAGGCATTCGTCAGGTCAAGTGCTACTAGTATCTATCGAGCTGCTGATAGTTTGCTAGGGCAATAAGGCCTCGTGTGCCCTTGCAACAGGATACAGGTGTATATTCGGTCTGTGCGATTATCCGTTGTTCGCGGGTTTCCCAGGTCTTAGGATCGAAATCACTATAACCATTCTTTAAACAACGTATGCGTGAAGTATTTCTTACACCGAAAGTTGTATGGCAACATTCTAAGACTGATCTGAAAACAAAAGGCATTTCTGAAGAACAAGATATCATGTATACTTCTAAGGAAACTTATAAAAGGTTGCAAAAGCCAGATGATCCGTTACAAACTTAATGTTCTAAGCATTTAGACAGGCAAAGGATTTTGCAGGGTTTATCGAAAATTTTTCTATGGAAAAATATTTTTCTCGAAAATTTTTCTATGGAAAAATATTTTTCTCGAAAATTTTTCTATAGAAAAATACTTTTATATTTTTATCGAAAATTTTTCTATAGAAAAATATTTTTATCGAAAATTTTTCTATAGAAAAATATTTTTATCTAAAATTTTTTTATAGAAAAATATTTTTCTTTTGTAAAAATATTTTTATGGAAAATTTTTCTTCGAAAATGTTTGTATAGAAAAATATTTTTATCGAAAATTTTTCTATAGAAAAATATTTTTATCGAAAATTTTTCTATAGAAAAATATTTTTATCGAAAAATTTTCTATAGAAAAATATTTCTATCTAAAATTTTTCTATAGAAAAATATTTCTATCTAAAATTTTTCTATAGAAAAATATTTCTATCTAAAATTTTTCTATAGAAAAATATTTCTATCGAAAATTTTTCTATAGAAAAATATTTCTATCGAAAATTTTTCTATAGAAAAATATTTCTATCGAAAATTTTTCTATAGAAAAATATTTATATCGAAAATTTTTCTATCGAAAATTTGTCTATAGAAAAATATTTCTATCCAAAATTTTTCTATAGAAAAACATTTTTTCAAAAATTATTTTATAGAAAAATATTTTTATCGAAAAATTTTTTATAGAAACAAATTTTTATAGAAAATTTTTCTTTAGAAAAAAATTTTTATCGAAAATTTTTTTTTTTAGAAAAATATTTTTATCGAAAATTTTTCTATAAAAAAATATTTTTCTGGAAAAATTTTCTATAGAAAAATATTTTTATTTAAAATGTTTCTATAGAAAAATATTTCTATTTTTCTATAGAAAAATATTTTTATCGAAAGTTTGTCTATAGAAAAATATTTTTATCGAAAGTTTGTCTATAGAAAAATATTTTTTGTTGAAAATTTTTCTCTATAAAAAGAATTTTATCGAAAATTTTTCTATAGAAAAATATTTCTATTTTTTTATAAAAAAATATTTTTCTCGAACATTTTTCTATTGAAAAATATTTTTCTCAAAAATTTTTCTATTGAAAAATATTTATCAAAAAATTACAAATTATCTCGAAAATTCTTCTATAGAAAAATATTTTTCTATAGAAAAATATTTTTATCGAAAAATTTTCTATAGAAAAATATTTCTATCTAAAATTTTTCTATAGAAAAATATTTCTATCTAAAATTTTTCTATAGAAAAATATTTCTATCTAAAATTTTTCTATAGAAAAATATTTCTATCGAAAATTTTTCTATAGAAAAATATTTCTATCGAAAATTTTTCTATAGAAAAATATTTCTATCGAAAATTTTTCTATAGAAAAATATTTATATCGAAAATTTGTCTATAGAAAAATATTTCTATCGAAAATTTTTCTATTGAAAAATATTTCTATCGAAAATTTTTCTATAGAAAAAAAATTTTTCAAAAATTATTTTATAGAAAAATATTTTTATCGAAAGATTTTTTATAGAAACAAATTTTTATAGAAAATTTTTCTTTAGAAAAAAATTTTTATCGAAAATTTTTTTTTAGAAAAATATTTTTATCGAAAATTTTTATATAAAAAAATATTTTTCTGGAAAAATTTTTTATAGAAAAATATTTTTATTGA
Source organism: Stomorhina lunata (assembly GCA_933228675.1). NCBI lineage: Eukaryota > Metazoa > Arthropoda > Insecta > Diptera > Rhiniidae > Stomorhina > Stomorhina lunata. Next base: position 106,628,966 of record OW121742.1, read on the forward strand.
AAATGTTTCTATAGAAAAATATTTTTATCGAAAATTTTTCTATAGAAAAATATTTTTCTCGAAAATTTTTCTATAGAAAAATATTTCTATTTTTCTATAGAAAAATATTTTTATCGAAAGTTTGTCTATAGAAAAATATTTTTTGTTGAAAATTTTTCTCTATAAAAAGAATTTTATCGAAAATTTTTCTATAGAAAAATATTTCTATTTTTTTATAAAAAAAATATTTTTCTCGAAAATTTTTCTATTGAAAAATATTTTTCTCAAAAATTTTTCTATCGAAAAATATTTATCAAAAAATAACAAATTATCTCGAAAATTCTTCTATAGAAAAATATTTTTCTATAGAAAAATATTTTTAACGAAAATTTTTCTATAGAAATTTTTTTTTTTCAACAATTTTTCTATAGAAAAATGTTTTTTGTTGTGGCAACATTGTTTCTTTGTTCTCTCGAACCCTCTATTTTGTTGCTATAAATTGGATTTTGATTTTGTTTCTTGTATATTTTGTTTTTGTATTTCTTTAACAAAGCGCCACCAACCGACTTTGCTAACATCAAAATCTCAAATTAATGCTTCTAATACTCATTTTCACGAGTTTCATTAATGATCGTGATACTAACGAAAATTATAAAAAGTCTTCGGCTTGTGGTGTTATGGGCTGCCTACGTCTGGTTTTTGAGTAACTTCGGACTGGTTTGGGTAGTTTCGTTATCGTACGGGAATACAACTAATAATTAACACTCATAAACAATAAACAAAAATGTTTTACAAGTTTTTTAAAACTGATCTTGGAAAATATAAGCCAAAAATATATCATATCAGTCTCTGAGGGTTAACATAAAGGAATATTTACTAAAACTGTTTTATGACTCCAAATAGGGTTTAAAAATGCTTTAAAAACAAATAGTGTCAATTGAATATATCCCAAATATTTAAGAATTCAAATTTCGTAATTTATAATAATCTGTTTTCCCTAGATGATGAAGTTATCAAATTCAGATTTTAGAATTTTAATTTTTTATTATAGATTTTTTTTCTTTTTAATGTGTTCAAAATGATCGTGATACTTACGAAAATTACTAAAAGTCTTCGGCTTCTGGTAGTATGGGCTGCCTACGCCTGGTTTTTGAGTAACTTCGGACTGGTTTGGGTAGTTTCGTTATCGTGTTGGGAATACAACTAATAATTTACACTCATAAACAATAAACAAAAAGGGTTTTACAAGTTTTTTTAAACAGAAAATATAAGCAAAAATATATCACATCAGTCGCGGAGGGTTGACATAAAGGAATATTCAGTAAAGCTGTTTTAAGATTCCAAATTAGGTATAAAAATGCTTTAAAAACAAATAGTGTCAATTGAATATATCCCAAATATTTAAGAATTCAAATTTCGTGATTTATAATAATCTGTTTTCCCTAGATGATGAAGTTATCAAATTCATATTTTAGAATTTTAATTTTTTATTATAGATTTTTTTTTCTTTTTAATGTGTTCAAATGGCAGTTATTTTTTCAAAATACATTTATCCTCATCATATGAAATTTAATTAATGTTGTAATAATTTGTTTTTTGTTTCGTTTTTATTAATATTATCCATAAAATAAAATAATAATAAAATGTTAAAAGTTTAACTATGTGCTTATATTCTAATGAAAAAAAGATGTATACATAGAGAATATGTATGTATGTAAATTTTATGCAGGGTTTTTTTGTTTTTCTTATTTTTTTGTTTTTATTTTATTTTATATTTATTTTTTTTTTTTTTTTTTTGAAATTTGAATTTTTAATTGTTGATTTTTTTTACTTATTTATTTTAGTTTGCAATCTGGTCTTCTTAAATATTGTAGTTCTGGTTGTTTTTTGTGGTTATGGGCTGATGCGACGACAGTATTTTGAGTTTCTGTTTTGTTTTCTGTTTTATTTAAATATTTTATTTAACTTTTCCGTATTGAAGTAAATCTGTAGTTTAATTGTAGTTAAAATTTATGTATCTATTTTTTATTTATGTATTGGATTTTAATGTTTTATTGGTTTTCCTGTAGAATTTTGAATTGTAATCTGTTTTGTTGGCTGTAGTGTAGTTGTAGTTGTAGACGACTATTCAAACTCTTTTCATTATTTTTTTTGAAATTTTTAGAAAAAAGCGTGGAATAGTTAAGAGAAGATGAGTTTTTTTTAATTTTAAAAAGTTTTACGGTTCTGCTGTGAATTGGTTTTTTTGTTTTGTTTTATTTTTTGTATATTTTTTACGATTAATGCTAATTGTTGATTTTTGTTTTACTCAAACGTATAAAGTTATGTATTTAAAATTTAATTTTTTTTGTTAAATTGTTTATCGGTTTGCTGGTTTTTTTGTTTTGTTTTATATTTTTTTTATGTACAATTTTAATTCATTTAGGATTGCTCGTCTACTAGGAGCATAATTTGTTGGGTTGCAGCTGGGGCTGGATTTCTTGTACATTCAACTTGATGGGCATTCCAGTCCTTTCGTTGACAAAATTCGGAACAATAGGGAGTCTTTCGGCATAACGAACATTCGGCCAGGGCTTCACGATTACAATTTGCGCACTGCAATAAAAAACAAAAAGATATTTATTTTAAAAATAGGTATCTTTCTTTACTTTCTGGGTAAGTTCGGACAAACGAGAGTAACTTATCGAAAAGTGGAGGAACGCAAAATACCAAAATTGATTTATCTATAGAGTATTTATCCAAATATTTTTTAAACTATTAGAAATCTATTGTTTTTCTTTTGTTTAATTTTTGATTACAAGTAAAAAACAAGAAAGAAAGTGCTATAGACGGTCAAGCCCGACCGTACAATACCTTTTACTACTAAGGTCGAAGGTGTTCTTTTTTCTATATAAAGACAAATATTTGCTAAATTTTGTCATCATACAAACATTTTCTAAAAAATAATATATTTAAGCTATTTCCGTGATTTGAACTTATATAAGAGCTATGGTCAAATGTGGACCGATTATCTCGAAATTTAGCAAAATCATTACAGTTGTTACGAAAATAATGTATGCAAAAAATAAACTTAAAATTCCCATTATCTTCAGATTTACGAGCGTTTTATTGATTTTTGCGTTTTGATAGTAGAGTTTGTATGGGAGCTATGGTCAAATATGGACCGATTTCAATGAAATTCGGCACAGTGATTTAAATTTACAAAAGCAGTATTTGTTTTAAATTTCATTAAAAAATATTGATATTTGTGGCCAATATATCAATTCCGGGAAGTGGGACCTATAGAAGGTACCATAAATAATGGACCGATTTTGAAGATAGCCACTATCAAAAAATTATCTGTGCCAAATTTCATCAAATTACCTTTAGAATTGCGACCTGTACTTTGATTACATGGTTTACATGGGGGTCTAGCCAGCCAGCCGTAAAGACGGACGGACGGACAGACATCGCTAAATCGACTCAGAAATTGATTCTAAGCCTATCGGTATAAGCCTAAGGGTATACAAATGTTGTTGTTAATTGAAAATATTTTGTTACCCAAACTTACTCAAAGAAAAAGTCTGTGTAGTTTTGAGTAAGGGAGGAAATGAAACTACTCTCACAATTTAGCAAAGACTTCAGCGTTTCTTCGTAACGGAACGACTCGGAAATCTTAAGACTCCGAGTCGTTATTATCAATAATATTGCAGTAACTACAACAACAACAATGGGAACTCAATTGGGTAAGTTTTGGGTAACTTCGGACTGATTTGGGTAGCTTTAATTTGTTTCTTAACATTCAGACAAGTTCTAAATTCCACTTTAAGGTAAAATTTATTTGAAGTCACTTCAATTTGAATGTTTAGTGTTGTACATTCTACTTTGTACGTTTCAACTTAAATGTTTTTGAACAACAACACGTAGTAAATTAAAATTGTATGTTACTTATATTGTCCTATAGTCTATTTAAGTTCTATACGGTCAGTCCAATGATTCTATAATTTCGTATCCCTTCTAAAAAACATTATTTGCGGTCAATATCTCTGTTAATCAACCGAAGTTAGTATAATATTCGCACAGTGTCTAGGGTTTTCAAACGGCAACGTATATAATCTCTCTTTTAATCCGATCGGCTAAAACAATATCATTAATTTTTCAATTGTTTCGAATGTAGACACCACAACTTGATTGTACGGCCACATCGAAATTTAGAAAGTACTTCTTTACCATTGAAATAAATGGTGCAGAGTCCACAAAAGGAGTCAGATTCTATAAATAGTGCATGAACAAGTTACTATAACTTTTGATAGAGTCAACCAATTTCAATAGAGAAAAAGGTTTGTAATAGTAAATTTGTGTGAATTTATAACTATTTGTTGTTTATAAATAATTTAATTTTTTCGAAATATTTCCCATTAGGGTTTTTATAGAGGTTTCTGTAACCTTCTTGCTGTTTATGGACCACTTCACTCTAAAATTTAAAATGTCTTTGGCGAGTGCTTTTGTGTCCTTCATTATTTTTTTACGAAGGCCCAATATCACTTAATTGGTCTGAGTTGTGGATAGTTAGGCGGATTTGCTTCTTTTGGCACTAAAACGACATTATTGCATTAAAGCCACTGCATGACCGATTTACAATAATGACAGGAAGTAAGATAGGGCCAGAAGAAAGCAGACACCTCATGTTGCTGTAAAAATGGCAACAATCTCTTTGTTAGACATTCTCTGATACAAATATCACTGTTAATATTTCCAGTTGTACTAATTGCTTGCCAAAAAAACATTTTTTTTTTAGCAAAATTTTGTTTTCTTTTGGGTTCGAAATATTTCGTCTTCATTGTCTCTAGCTTCGGCAACGTAAAAAGTCTATCCCGGAAGCTGAAAAAAGTCAGCAAGACATAGGTTTCATCGTCCATTATACAGAATTATGTTTTGTTAAGAAATTGCAATGCAGTTTTTTGGTCGCTTTTTCGATTCCTTGTTCTTTCTGGAATTTCTATCAGGCACCATTTGTACTTTATACGAGTTTCCTTACCTTTTCTGACAAAAAATTACGAACATTTTTCTTTATATGCCGCCATCCGTTGTAAATAGCTTAGCTTCGTAGCATTTGTACATCGGTAAAGTGAATTCTTTATATTATTTTAAGATAAATTGTTTCCTTTGCTGATTTGCAAATGCTAGACTAATAGCACAATGGCACAGTTTACAATCCTTTCATCGAAGAATTTGCGAATCGGTTAATCTGTTTTCTACATTATTTCAATGCTAGACTATTTGCAACGAATTGTTAACTTATCTTTCCGCTTTTGTAAGCGAAATTGTAACCGAATCCAAAATTATATGGGCTATTATTATCACCTTGTGAACTACAAATGGTACTTTTTCTAGATACAAAATGAGCTTTCCATAACATAACTCCAAATGCGGTAGATAAATCTCTATTTAATCTGGGATTTGACGGTAGACTTATTAGCATATTTTCGTTGCTTTTGAATATTGTTCAAAAGCCATCATGCTTAATGTAAGGGAAAATAAACTAGGGCAGCTCTGAATATAGAATCATCGTTTAACAATATAACACCGGCATGAGGAAGATTGTGTTTAATTTTCTTAGAGTCAAATTAGTCTATTGAAAAATGATCTAAACTATATTCTGTTATCTGAAGATTGGTGTAAAGGTTGTCTCATATGCAGATGATGCGGCAATAACAGAGTCCCAAGTTTCTGAGAACCTACAGATTTTTTCTTGAGAAGGCACCTCTCACTATGGCGAAATGGACGGACGATAATGGTCTTGCGGTTATTCCAAACTTGACTGAACTAGTATAAGGGTTTTTCATTTCATTAAAAATTTTCACAATAGCGTATTGCACTAGGATCCCAATTTATTACATTTTTTATTATTGTAATAAATAGTTTGTTGATAAAACCAAAAAAATTTGGTGGGGACAATCTATCCTCGCCGCGTTTCTATAGTTCTATTGGTTAGGCCATCATCATCAGGAAGAGTATCCCTAATTCTAGACAGTTCGAAAACCACGCATTAAATGTAATTTTAGAGACAAAATAAATACGAATAATAGTAGGGTTTGCAGTTCGGTTTTAACCGAAACCTCGGTTTTTAATGCCTCAAAACCGAAACCGAAAACCGCAGAAAAAATCTCGGTTTTAGCTATTTATTTTTCACAATTTTTCGTTGGTATTATTCAGAAATAACATTAGCTTATCATAAATTTGCACGTAATTTGTCTATGAAATGAAGCAGAAGAATGAAAAAACAATGGACGAATGGGCAAGTGCGATGGGAAGGCGGTATTTTTTATAACCTGGGACTCAGTCGTATTTTTGGAACGTGTAAATTGTAAGACAAACGCTACTGGAGTTTATTGTTTCACTTGATATAAACTTCGTAGCATGTACTTTAGATGGAGCAGCAATCAATGTCAAATTTGGATCTAAAAATCAAACACTGCTTCAGTTATGGTTGGCACACGGAATTCATCTTGCAGTCATTGATGTTTTTTTTTGAAAAATTAGTTATAAATCCAGATGTGAAAGAATTTGGAACCAACGAAAGCGAAGACAGTTTTGAAGATGGCGACGATGAAACTTTAAATCATTTAAATTATAACCTAGAGGCGTAAGAAAAACTGTTCGGTATTTCGAAAATTCGTCAGTTTAAATCGAAATAGTTTTATTTGAAAAACCGAAACCGGCCGGTTTTTAGTGTTTTAAAACCGAAACCGCGGTTTCCCATTTTCACGGTTTTTTGCAAACTCTAAATAATAGTATCTAAACAAATACATAGAAACCGGATTGTAATAAATAGTTTTTTTTTTTTTTTGGTAAAACCAAAGAAGTTAAAATCCAATCTTCTATGTCCCGAAATCTCTTTTGAAACTACGCTCATAGACAGAACTAAAAATGTTACAATTTGAAACAATGGGGTTTGAAACTACACACACTGCAGTAGGACTAATAATGCTATAAGATGTTATCGTCTGAAAGCTCTTTAGAAAAAAAGTATCCTTTTGGAGATTGGCGTTATATTTGCCACCCTCCAATACATTGAAAATTCTTCAGTATTCCATAAGATTCTGAAAAGATTGGCTTAAGGAAGTGCTTATGTCGAAGACCATTTTATTATAACCATTTTATTTAAAAAATACTTTGTAAAAAAACATATGTATTTTTTCCTATTTGATTTGGAAGGAAAAATTGATTCAAATGCAAAATAAATAAAATTACCTTTTTAGCTGATATAACTTCGTTGCCATGCAATGCACCCGATATATTCGGATCATCAATGTCTGTGTGTACCTGGACGCGCATTGCTGCCACAGCCGCATCGCGTTCCTTTTGCAGTATTTCAATTTTACGATCGTACGTGTTCTTAAGATCGGTTAGAATCCTTTTAAAGTCATTAGTGGCTTTGACCATTGTGCAATAAACATTCTCAAGTGTTTTCATTGTCTGACTATTGTCTAACAGTGCTATTGGCCCCGGATCATTTATATTCACCACGAATGTTTCCCTATCGTATATTTGTGTTTGATCTACTAGCTCTGTTGAAGTGTCGAGGCTGTCGTTAAGTGTTGGCCACGGTTCATCCTTGGAGGTAATGTTATCATCCGCTAAGAACATATTATTATCATCTACCACCGTTGTGGTATGTTGTGGTGGTTCCGTGTTATTCATAATAATATTATTGTTGTTATTATTATTATTAATGTTATTGTTGTTGTTAGTATTACGTTTACGTTTTGGACCTCCAGTTTCACCCTCATTATCTGTTTGATTTCGCTTTCGACGTTTGTATGGCGTAAAGAGACGCACGGGTCCCGATGCTGTAAGTAAATTTAAGATTATATTTAAGGATCTTTCTTTGACTAGTTATTCTGTATTAGGAGGAAAGTTTAAAAGAGAAAAAGGCTTTTGTGTAAACTAATTATAGACTACATAATTATCAGCAGTGCCGTATGGACTTTGAACGCTTGTAAAATTTCTATTCTATTTTATTTGTTTATTTACTTAATATTGACACTTTTTGGCGGATGATTACATGTAGATATATCGTCATTTTCCAAGTTATGGTACCTATTGTACGATAAAACAATTAGTATGACAAAACGTTAACTTCTTATAAATGGTCCAAAGTTACTTTGAAATGACTGTATGTATTTTTCTATCTGCAATCTATTCTACGAATATCGATTTTAAAGGTATAAAAGATTACAGAATCCAAACCCTACAAAATTTCATACCAATATAGAATTTTATAGCTTTTGTTATTTTACACGTTTAAGTTTACAAAGTACTTTCACGTTTTACTAATTTGCCTGAATATAATATAATTCTTATTTAGTTCGAGTGATATAGGGTCGGATTAAGAATTGAAACCCGGTTTTATAGAGTTTGGAGCATTATTAATATTCCCCTAATTGTTTTCGTAAGGAAATACGCCTGTTATATATGGATATTTTTCAATAGTTCAATTTATTAGTTCAGTAATTAGATATTCTTCAGCAGATTAGGCCGAATCTTATACATATACCCATCATCAAATTCTGTTAAATTAAGAAATATATCTCCTAGCGAATATTTTATTTAATATGTGGATCAAATGCTCTAATTAGTGTAAGGGCTCTAGTTAGTATAAGGGTGATGCAGGGGATGTTAGATACCAAGAAACGGTTCTAAATGGTCTTAACTCTATAAGCCCAGAACTTCATTTCAACTGTAGACGCCGGTCTCCTCGTGGTATCATCCACTGAACTATATTAACACCCGGTTATGTAGTGAGCTAACAGGTGCAGCATGTTCTTTCATAAGAATTATTAAAATATGGGTTAGGGCATTGGGCTAGTAACCTACCCCTGGAAAAAAACAATTACTATGAAACAGCTAAACTTAAACGGGCTCTTCTAATGTTAGAAGAGGACGTCCGAAACTTTGATGAAAATACTAAGTAGAGGAAAGCTTGGCCTATGTTTAATAAAGACAATAAAGACAGGCTCACCCGGTTGGATAATGATTGGATTGGCCACAATGTGATGTTCAATAAGTACAAGGGTGACCTTAAAAAGGCTAAAAGGTCCACATGGCAAGTCTACTGTGTGAATAGGAGGATTATATTACAAAGTTCCCTGGATTTGTAGAAAATTCGCACGGCTCATGGACTGAATCAAGCTTAGAGACACTTAGGATCTTTGATCTGGAAACAAGTGCACAACTTACGGTGCGTGTTTAAAAAAAAATACACATTGAATAAAGGGCAAAAGGGCTAATATTATTCCAATAACTGTGTCTAGTTAATGAGGAATTAAGAAAAAACAACCTTATTTGGTCAAAAAGAAGGGATAAACAAATTGGAGGAGCGTCTAGCTAAAATTAGACTACGTTGGAAAATAAATGATCTTTTTGTATAAAAACCTATGTTTTGTTCAAAAAGACTCGGTCTTATTGACCGGCATTGTCTAATGCTCCAAAATCAGAGGTTCAGACATGCCTACATGTCTAAACCTCTGATTTCATGAAGAACTTCAGGATCTGTAGCAGTGAAAACTGTACGATATTATAGAGTTAATTACTGGACTCAGTTGGCTAAGATAGGTTATATCATTTCTAGCTTCTTTTCCTATTCTTCTTCCTTTTTCTCTAAATTTTCTCAGATTCTCAATCTCCCTCCAAGGGTTTCCGGGTGAATATGTCGTTTTGACACCGCCTTTCAAACCTAACCTAACATGTTGACCAGCCTTGGAAATCCTTCATTTAAAATGATTTAAATGTTAGTTTTAAAAGCTGCTACCAATGCGCCATCTTTACCCAACAAATCCATTACAATAACTTTTGAGTAGAGAAAGAAATAATATGTACAATATATTACAAGTAAAATTCGAGGAGTGAGAATTTAAGACCTTTATTAAAGCCACCCGATTTCTATAATTCTAGTTTTCACTGATGACTTTCATAGAGTCCTTTGTGGAGAGAATGTTTTCCACTGATTCGTTCTTATTTACACATTATCTGCAGATGTTCGAAGTTCTCTTATTCCACTTGATTCTGTTTCCCTATTCCAGAATTTAGTTCGCTCAAGACTACCAATGTTCCTTGTCAAAACATAATCTTTATTTTTACAAGTTTCAATTTGTTTCCTGGTACTATATATTCTAGACGTCCTATAGAGACATATAAATATCGTAAAACTCAGATAACCTAAAAAGTCATGGTTTTATAAAATCATTCCCTATATTTAAAACAACTGACACTGCAAAGGAAAGTCACGCTAACTTTTTCGTACTTCCTGTACAAGCGAACTCATTTAGCAACATTATTATCAGAAGTCGTATTAAATATTCTAACATAAAACGGGGCTAAAAAGTTGAGGGTCTAACCCAAAGTTTTTTTTTGCACAAGTTTTATTCACATTTCGCTCCATCAAAAACAACAATAATGTTATTGTTGTAACTGCGATATTGTGGGTAATATTGCAGAAGTGGCAATCCTTGATCGGAATCTTAGGATTTGGGAGTCTTTCCGGTACTAAGAACCGACTGCCGTGGGAATGAACCTTGATAGTCTAGTAGGTTAGGACGTTGTGCCAACAATAATACATTGATTTGCTGAGTTCAAATGTAGCCGCACAGTAACCTATTATGCAGAGTGTTTAAAATAAAAAAAACCTAGGCACAAATCCCCAAAATAGTTTTGAATGATCGAAAAGTGAAATTGCTTGAGTTGACCTGACATCGTAAATATGTATATAAGAATAACGTGTTGATATTGAGAATGAATATATGAGTATTTGGCTATTAGAAAGCATTTCACTATGGCAAAATTATATAAATTAAACTTCCAATTGCTCCCACATCTACCGTATCACATTCACATTGGTCCTTTGGTCACTCAAAATGTGGACTATTTTGAGGTGGTATTAAAATGTAAGCACTGCGCTGAAACAATTTTGATGAACAAATAGTTGGTTAAGTCCAACCCATCTATAGTTGTATAGTTTATTAAAAACTTGCTTTCTATGTTTGGCCGGGACATTATGAAATGTGTTTTAATATAATATATTAAAGCTAAATAAATAATTCAGTATATTTTTTCCACTTACCCGCTTCATCATCACAACAAACGGTACATGTGCAATTGGTAGCATGTGGTGTCAGTGTACCCTCATCGATTAATGACTGCAGAGATTTACCGCCATACTTAATGGAACGTTTCCAATCTTTACTCGAGCCACGACCACATGTCTGCTCAAATTCGCTTGGCGTCAACCATTTATCTTTGTACTTAACACAACGACCTCGACCGCCCGAGCCCAACTTACTGCGATACAGCTCGGCACTTGTGGTCTTGCAGCGTATAGGGAATATTTCCATTTGCGAAGTTTCAGTCCAACTGACACCGGACGCTGAGCCACAACCCGAACCGGGACCATGCATCATTTGATCACCGGTAACGGTGCTGTCATGACTGTTATTGCTGCCGGAGCCATCGTGATTCATGCCCATTGTATCATTTTGCTGTTGCTGCTGTTGTATGACAATGGTCTTCAGATCACCACCAACACTACCCACTACCGCACCGCTGGATATATAACCATTGTTGTCGACGCACAGCATCTGTTTGAAATGCGGTAAATGATCGGGTGAGATGACATTGAAAGCGGTTCCAGCAATCATGGAACCTATGGGCAGGGATACGGGAACGGAGACAACATTACCACCGCTGCCACCACTGTTTTCATTTGAAGATGTTACCATATGCACTTTGGTTTCCAGCTGTTTAAAGTTGTATTAAACGGTATTAGCAGGAGTTTTTGTTAATAACACAAATGGAAAAATATTTTTTCAGTATTAAAAATATTTTTTTTGGTATCCGTTTCGTTGTTTCACGCAGTGGTGCAGAAGAATGATATGAAAAACACAAGATTGTGAGAAAAATAACAACAAATAAGAGAAATTGCAAAATCAAAACAAAAGCAATTAGAAGTAGGAAAAAAAAGCACACACAAATATTAATTAATAGAGAAATTTTGGAAATCAAATAGGAAAAAAACATATAACATACAAAAAATATGTACACAATATTTTGTGTACAACATACAAACACACACGGTAGGGACGATGTTGGTTCTGGTACTTGGAACAATGGACAAACACCAAACGCACTTTGCCTCCTCTTTTACGGCTATTGATCAAAGTTTCACTGATTTTTCCACTTAAGGAATTTGTTTGCACTTTGAGGCACTTTTGAATTTTATTAGTTTATTTCTTGGGGCGCAATTTATTTTAAAACATTTATTGTTTATAATTTTTGTATATTTGTTAGTCTTATTAAACTTTTCTTTCCGTCCAACGATTGTGTGCTATTTTTCCCTCTACCAAATGATTGCTTGCAATTGTTTTTCATTTTATTTTTTCTCTACTTACCTGATGGCCGGAACTTTCAAGTATCACTTCTTCCTTGACTACGTCGCGCGCTTCATCACTTAGAACAGCCAGTTCTTTAACATCACGTATTCTACTTAGATGCATTTCAGTGGAGTCCTGTTCCATAGCTTGCCTTCTCTACTTGTTTTGGAGTTTTTGCCAGTGTCTGCTTTGCTCTGCTTTTTCTTCTTTGCTTTGCAAGTGCTTGCACACACACACACACATACACTCATACACAAAATCACAATTTTTTTTATTTTTTTCTTATTTGCCGTGTTACAAAAAAAATGGAAAAAGATTTTTAGGCGGTTTTCAGCGTTAGATTTCTCTAAAAACAATTCAATTCAGCACTTAAAAACTAATTTGCAAATTGTGTTTTTTAATAGTTTTATACTCAATAGATTCTTTAAACAAATAAATCACATTTTGCTTATAAATAATTTTTTTTATTGTAGAAAAAATATTAACTGGAGATGTATGACATTTGTGATAACAACTTTCAATTAACACATTAAAAATTCTGTTCGTCGAATAAGAAATGTCAAAAGTAGACAGAAAAAAAGCTTTTTTCCCAATTAAACATTAGCATGGTTGTATTTGGAGTGTGTTATCATTTTGAAGTGAATGCTTGACAGCAGAGTTGTTACAAAGTATAAGCTTGAAGACAATATGATTGGTCGAATTCCTTCAAACTCATGACTTTCTAATAAGAATTTTTATACAAAATTGTTTAAGCAGCCAATCAATGTTTCGGTTTTATTCAAGTCGGAAGCATGAAAATAAATAATATATCAGTATTATCATTTTCTTATATAGATATGATTTGGTAAGTATATTCATTTTGATTTATATGGCAATACTGAAGCTGTCGAACGATTGATCAAAGAAGAATAGTAAAATACCAATTGGAATTGGCAGAACTCTAAGTTAATAAGACGAAAATAGTCGCCGTCAGTTGTAGTTCAAAAATATCAACGGCAATTTTAAAGAACTTTGTCAGCTTTCATACAAATTAGGTTTGGCTTGTCAGTCTTAAGTTTTTTAGAGAAAGTAATGAAGAGAATTACAAACCTGACAATACTATCAAGTTTACGAAAAATTATAAACCAAATTTGAAGACATTTCGGATGCGCGTGCCAGACAAGTAACCGATTTTACAATTAATAAGCGAGCGACAGTTGTTACCCAAATATTAAATCAAAACATTTTCTAATTTTCTAACTCAGATCGAAAATTTTTCGATATAAACAATTTATATCAAATAGCCCATTCACATTAACAATTTTAAGAAGTTTTTGATAATGGAAACACCATCGAAAACTCTACCGTTCATATCTTGAAAACTAGACACTTATTGGATTTTCTTTTAAAAACGAGCATCAAACAATTTTTTTAATTTTCAAAAATAAAATGTTTGTTTGTCTTCATTAGAGTTGTAATAAATGGGATCAATTCAATGTTGTATCAGAATTTAAAACGTTTTCAAAAAAGTTTTCGTTGAAAACTCAAACATAAGGAGTTTTCATTTTGTTTGTATTGTTTTAAGCCGAAAACTACATTATTGAGTCTTCGAGCTAAATGTGAATGAGCTATAACATTTTTCATTTAAAATGTTTATGTCCAAAATTTGTCTATATAAAAATTTATTTCATAAATTTTCATAAACGCTTCTTAAAAAAAAAAATATGTGAAAATGTTTGTGTCGAAAACTTTTCTATAAAAAAATTAATTTCGAAAATTTTTTGTAAAAAAAAAAAAATATTTCGAAAATTTTTCTATAAAAAAATTTATTTCGAAAATGTTTCTATAAAAAAACTTATTTCAAAAGTTTTTCTATAAAAAAATTATTTAAAAATTTTTTCTATAAAAAAATTTATTTCGATGATTTTTTTATAAAAAAATTTATATCGAAAATTTTTCTATATAAAATTTTTTTTAAAAAAATTTTCTATATAAAAATTTTTTTAAAAAAATTTTCTATATAAAAATTTATTTAAAAAAAATTTGTATAAAAAACTTGATGTTGAAAATTTTTTTATAAAAAAAATTATATTGAAAATTTTTCTATAAAAAATTTATGTCGAAAAATTTTCTATAAAAAAATTGATGTCGAAAAAATTTTTATAAAAAAATTTATCTCGAAAAATTTTTTATAAAAAAATTTATATTGAAAATTTTTCTATTAAAAAATGTGTATCGAAAATTTTTCTATAAAAAAATTGATGTCGAAAATTTTTCTATATAAAAATTTATGCCAATAATTTTCTATAAAAAAATTTATGTTGAAACTTTTTCTATAAAAAATTTTTGTTAAAAATGTTTCTATAAAAAAATTGATGTCGAAAATTTTTCTATAAAAAAATTTATGTCAAAATTTTTTTATATAAAAAATTTTGTTGAAAATTTTTCTATAAAAAAATTATGTCGAAAATTTTTCTATAAAAAAATTTATGCCGAAAATTTTTCTATATTTTTTTTTTTTATCAAAAAGAAAGAGTATTCGCATTTGATCCCAAATCTGTTACATTTATTTATTAATGTAAATTTATAAAAAAAAATATGTCTAAAAGATGATGTCTAAAATTTTTCTATATAAAAATTTATGTCCAAAATTTTTCTACATAAAAATTTATGTCGAAAATTTTTCTATATTAAAATTTATTTTTTACGAAAATTTTTCTGTAATAAAAATTGATGTCGAAAATTTTTCTATATACAAATTTATATCAATAATTTTCTATAAAAAAATTTATGTCGAAAATTTTTCTATAAAAAAATTTATTTCGAAAATTTTTCTTTAAAAAAATTTATTTTGAAAGTTTTTCTATAAAACAATTTATGTCGAAAATTTTTCTATAAAACATTTTTTTTCTATAAAAAAATTATGTTGGAAATTTTTTTATAAAAAAGTTGATGTCAAAAATTTTTTTATATAAAAATTTATATCGAAAATTGCTCTATATAAAAATGTATGTCAAAAATATTTCTATAAAAAATTCATGTTGAAAATTTTTCTATAAAAAAATTTATGTAGAAAATTTTTTTTTTTTTTTAAATTTTTGTCAAAAATTTTTCCATAAAAAAAATGATGTCGAAAATTTTTCTATATATAAATTTATGTCGAAAATTTTTCTATCAAGAAATTTGTATCGAAAACGATTCTATAAAAACATTTTTGCTAAATTTTTTTTTTTGTAAAAAAACTTATGTCAAAAATTTTTCAAAAAAAATGTATGTAGAAAATTTTTCTATATAAAAATTGATGTCAAAAATTTTTCTATATAAAAAATTATATCAAAAAATTTTCTACATAAAAATTGATGTCGAAAATTTTTCTATATAAATCTATGTCGAAAATTTTTCCATGGAAAAATATGCGAATGTCGAAAATTTTTCTATAAAAAAATTTATGCCAAAAATGTTTCTTTTAAAAAATTAATGTTAAACATTTTTCTATATACAAATTTATGTCGAAAATTTTTCTATATAAAATTTATGTCAAAATATTTTCTATAAAAAAATTTATGTAGAAAAATTTTCTATAAAAAATTTATGTCGCAAATTTTTTTATATAAAAATTTACTGAAAAAACTATGCAACATATAAAAAAATTAAAAAAAAATGTGTGTCAAAATTTTTTCTGAATAAAAATTGATGTCGAAAATTTTAATATATAAATGTTTATGTCGAAAGTTTTTTTATATGTCAAAACATTTTCTATAAAAAAAAATTTATCAAAATTTTTCCATGTAAAAATGTCAAAAAATTTTCTATATAAAAATTTATGTCAAAAATTTTTCTGTATAAAAATTTATGTCGAAAATTTTTATATAAAAAATAAAATAGATAGAATATTTTTCTGCCAAAAAAAAAATTTAATAATTTTTTTTATAAAAATATTTAAGCTGTAAGTTTTCTAGAAAAAAATATTTTCTATATGAAATTTCATTGAAGTTTTTTAAATATTAATAATAAAAAAATTATCTTAAAATTAAAATTATTCGGTACAAAATGTATAGATTTAATAAATTTCTATAAAAAAAATTAATAACAAGTTTCCATTTTAAAGTTTTGAGTCTAAAAATTAGCTATTTAATACTTTTTTATAAAAAAAAAGTGTTCATACAACCCAAAAAAGTCATCCCATATAATAAAATGCCGTTAGTCTACTTTTACACGAATCAAGTCTCAAGGCAAGTGCAAGTGCAAGTCGCAAGTCTTGAGTTTTTAGGAGAGAGAGGTAAAGGGAATAGAACGGGGAACAAACCTGAACGTTTTCTTCAGTTTTGCTTTTAACCTTTTTCGCTATCATACAAATGCATGGCTAAAATGTAATATTTTGACATTTCCTTTCATTATTTTTTTCTCCGCGTAGTGATGAGAATAAGCATGAAATAAAAATACATTTTAAAAATAGTTTAAAAGAAATTTTACTTTTGCATATATAAAATTTAAAGTTTTATTTAATTTTTTTTATGTTGCATCAATTTTTAAATATAACAAAATAAGCACACTTTACCGAAAAAAAATTACAATCAAAATGAAATGTCAAAAATGCAGAAACTTGAAAAAATTGACTTCAAGTATAAAATTTGTGTGTAAAAGCGAATGCAAGTTTAAAAGAAAATTGAGCAAAACCTGAAGTGCTAGACTTGATTCGTGTAAAAGTAGACTTACAATACAATTTTACATTCATGCCGGCTATAATAAAAACAACGGCGTTACTTTTTATTGACATGCCCAGGAAGTCTGTTTTGACAGTAAGAAACAAAAATAAAACAAAAAAACAAAATACCAATTGGAAAAGATAACATTGAGGAATTGTTTTAAGAAATTAATTAAGAATAAAGTAAAAAAATAAATTAAATATATAAATCCAATTAAATTATGTTGGCTGATGTTGATGTTTTTATCACCAACTATACAATAGTAGACCCAGAAATCTATCAGCTATGGATTGAGGGATTCTCATGTAAGTTGCTAAGGTCTTAAGTGTGGAACATAATTAATTTATAATTTTCTACCAGCAACCGAGGCTGTTTGCTATTTAAAGCAAAAGGGCTTCGGTCATTCCATGGGTGTTCATTTGGATTTGATTACTTCGGATGTTTTGGATCATTATCGCACTTATTCTTTGATAGAGCGCCTGTTGCATGCTCCCACTAAGCTGTTGGAACAGTCATGTTTCCAATTGGAACCTGAGACTCGAGATCTTATCATTGAAAAGTAATCTATTGGGAAGATTATAAATATATTACAATTATTGATGATTTTTCTTTATTTATTTGAAGATATTACTCCATTGATGATAGTGTGGCTCGAGAAATTTTGGGCAAAAAGTTATCTTCCCGTTATCGCAAGGATTTAGATGAAGTGGCTGAAAAGACGGGTGTTAAATTGAAATCATGCAGGCGCCAATTCGACAATGTTAAGCGCATTTTTAAAGTTGTAGAAGAATTGCCCGGCAATATTACACAAAATATCAAACAACTCTTCTATATACCCGATGAATTGGCCAAGTAATTATACAAATTTATTTATTTTCTTAACATACTTTATCATACAAATTATTTTATTTATTTCCAAGAAAATATGCCTCCATAGTCTTCTTGGCCTGTTTACGTTTTGAAACATCCAAGAAAAAGTTGCAGTATTTAACATTTAATGATTTATTTGAATGCTCTCAGGCTGTAATGATATATTGGACCTATACATATCAGCATTCGGGGCCAGAGTACTATGATACCGAGATGGATAAAGAATTTCTATTGGATTTAAGAGAATTGAGATGTCTTTTGGATAAGGAAAAGGAGATTAAGCAGTAAGACTTAGATATGATCTAAAATTACAGGTCAAGAATACTCTTAACTATTATTAAACAATTTTATCATTTTAGCTTGGTTTGCTTGCGCTTAAAGCCCGTCTTATTGGAAAGATCTTTTCATGAATTGGACTCTAATTTCCGGTATTTCTTTTAAAATAATTTTTGTTTTGTAATAATCTTAATTATGAAAAAAAATCTAAAAATTTAGCTCCTATTGGCGTTCCCTGATTAGTATTGCTTGTAATTTACATCGCACACGCGAATTGCGTGATTTGTATGTGGATCTTTGTGAGAAACTTATAGAACCTTGGCGTCAAAATGTTTGGGCTCGCGATCATGTTAGCAAATTTTTGTCTGCCATTACACAAAGTGTCCTTGATTTGGAGATATCAAGGTAAAATAAATAATTTTAATTTGATTTAAAATTTGTGGAATTAAAAAAGATTTTATTAATTTAAACTATTTTAATGTATTTTATATATAACATTTATTTTAAATTTGTACCTTTTCCAGGGATCAAGAGACCCGCTGCTTATGGGATCGTTATATGCAGGTCATTAGTATATGTTTGGATAAAATGTATCATGTTTAAATAAGTATATTGAGGATATTCACAAGATCTGCTACTAGTCATATTGTCATAAGTCATTATTTAATAACAGCTTTAATTTTTCAACTTTTACATTTTTAAAATTGTTAAGCTTCTTTAAAATTAGGAGTTATGACAATATGACTGGATAATATACCTTGTGAATAGCCTAAATGTTCAAATTGAATGTTTTTTTTTTATAATTTAAGATGCCAATTTATTAATGCAATTATTGTTTTATATAAACCTTTTTAAACATTAAAGGACCTTTTCAAGAATTTTATTCAATAAACCAAATTAAATTTATATCTTCTAAAGGGTCTTTAATTAAGCGATTTCTATCTTTATATTCATAAAGGGTCTTTATTGGGCTTTTCTATCTTAATTATTAAAAAACAGAGAGTTTGTGAAATATTATCGAAGTATACGTCTAAAAGACCTATTAAGAATCTTTAAGTGTGAAATATACAGCCCAATTAAAACATTCCCGGTGAGTTCATTTCCCCGTGAGCTTATTTTTTACTATAAAGCAATTTCCCTCTTATGAACTAATGGGGAGAATATTTTTATGTGGAAGGGAATTTTAGTTGACAGTTTAAATTTTTTCCGTTTTTATTTATAATAGGGAGAAGTGAAAAATTTTCACTTGAGATTTTATTTATAATATAGGAACAGTGGCAAAGGCATAAAAAGTCACCGGAAATTGTTATACATAATTGGGCTGATTTAAATGTCCGTCACTTCTTCTCTGGTTCGATAGCATGGGTTGACTTTAAGTGCCGCTGTTGTGTCATAAACTGTGTGACACGCAGATTGGCCTGTGAAAATTTATGTCATTCCCTTGAATATTCAATGCAGACCAAGATGTTGGTAATCATTGACCAATAGTGCTCGAGAAGAACTCCTATTTGAATAAAAAATAATATCATCACCTGAAATGCAAAAGGGCGTAACTAACATAAAGATTACTATTGATTTTTTGATTGATTATGACACAACAACCCAAAATACATCCAGTTACAACCTTTTTTATGAGTACGTTCAAAAACAGCGCTTTTATTCACTAAAAACCAAGGGTTTAAAATGTTGCTCAAAATTTCTACTAAAATTTATAGTAAAGCCCTTTTGTTTTTTCGCAATTACTTAAAAATTACCCGTTTTTTGTTACATTAACTTTACGTTTTTGTTAAGTTTTAAGGAATGTATTTGCTGTTGCATTGTTGACCAAATTTCAAAATTTGGAATTAATATTTCATTTAGTTTAAAAGTTATGATGTTTTTTTGTTTATTATATAAAATATTATATCCGAGACTAAGATTTTTGAAAGGCTATAAGTTAGCTTTCCGACAGATTAACTCTAAAGCTCCTCTGTTCTAACTATATAAAATTTCATTGAAGCATATTTAACCGTTTAAAAGTTACGGGGTTATTTATAAAATAACTCTTAAAAAAACTCTGTATATCCTATTTTAAGTTTATTTAAAAATTATCTTTTTACATTAAATTATGTTTCGAAAATGAACTGTTACTATTTTTAAGACCCGTCTCTATATTATTGACAAAAAACTTCACGCATTTTGAATGGTTTAAATTTTTGCTTAAAATTTATATGGTAGTTAAGCCCTTTTGGTTTCACAAACTATTCAACTTGTAGTTAAGCCCTTTCATTTTTTAGCAATTACTCAAAAACCAAACGTTTTTTACCATTTTAGTTTTAAGAGTTTTCTTTGCTATGGCTTGGTGACCCAATTCCAAAATTTAGATTCAATGTTTCTTGTAGTTTACAAGTTATAACGTGTTTGCTTCTTCTGTATAAAAACTAGAAGTGTAGTTACACCCTTTTGCATTTTAGTAGACTATGTATATATCTGTGGCTTGGTGCTTAAAGGGTCAATGTCAATTTTTTGCTGTTTTGAGTTAATCATTGCATTAGATTCCATTCTTTCCATTTATTTGGTTCCATTTATTTGGCTTTTACAGCTAATCTCTATAAGGATTTTTCTGTGCATTGTTACTATGATTTTATATGGAAAATAGAAACATTAAATCAAATTTTCTCAAAACTAGTTTTTTTTTTGACATTGGCCCTTTTAGCACAAAGCCACAGATATTTAGAAGATAAGTAATCTAACTTTTCTTGAAAACAATTATTGATTCTTAATACCTAGACTCTTCTACATCTACATCATTAGAATTTTCAAAAGCGGAGGTACAAAAATTGCTTTTCTGCGATAGAAATGCCAAATACTATGAAAAAGCTAAAATAAGAATATGTTAGAAGAGGACATCCGAAACTTCGATGAAAAGACCAAGTAGAGAAAAGTCGTTCAAAGCTTGGTCTACGAAATTGGAGAATATTCACACAAGATCGAAGAGCATGGAACTCTAAAATAGGCTTGGCCTTTGACCTGAACAGGTTGTAAATATAGGCAATTTAAGTATATAAGTAAGTAAAGTTCAAAGATATAAGATAATTTTATTTAGGTACTATTAAATTCTGTAACTTTCAACAACCCGTTACAAAGATATCACAAAATTGATGGAGCAGCCTTTGCAAATATAAAAGAACCCCATAACGAATAATAAAAACCAGTAAAAAAGTGCTATTGGCGGTCAAGCCCGTCATACGATACCCTTCACCACTAAGGTCAAAGGTGTTCGTTTTGGTGTATAAAAGATCTAAGACAAATATTTCTATGCGTTACATACATCAGCAACAACTGATAATATTCTTTCCACCTATGGTGGTGAAGGGCATAAATACAGCGATAAAATATAACAAAAAAAAATTGAATTTTGTTAACTAAACCTTTTTCAATTGTAATTGAGAAATTTTCAAATTGAATTGAGAAATTTTCAATTGAAATTGAGAATTTTCAATTGAAATTGAGAAATATTCAATTGGAATTGAGAATTTTCAATTGAAATAGAGAAATTTTCAATTGAAATTGAGACTTTTCAATTGAAATTGAGAAATATTCAATTGAAATTGAGAATTTTCAGTTGAAAATGAGAAATTTTCAATTTAAATTGAGAAATTTTCAATTGAAATTGAGAATTTTTCAATTGAAAATGAGAATTTGTAAATTGAAATTGAGAAAATCCCAATTGGAAATGAGAAATTTTCAATTGAAATTGAGAATTTGTAAATTTAAATTGAGAATTTTTCAATTGAAATTGAGAAAAGTCCAATTGAAAATGAGGTTGGTTTTTCTAATTGAAATTGAGAAATTTTCAATTGGAATTGAGAAATTTTCAAATGAAAATGAGAAATTTTCAATTGAAAATGAGAAATTTTCAATTTAAAATGAGAAATTTTCAATTGAAATTGAGAATTTTAGAATTCAAATTGAGAAAACCTAAATTGAAAATGAGGTTGAAATTCCACTTGGGGTGTTCTCAATTTCAATTGAAAAATTCTCAATTTAAATTTAAAATTTCTCAATTTCAATTGAAAATTTCTCAATTTCAATTGAAAATTTCTCATTTTCAATTGAAAAATTCTCATTTTCAATTGAAAACTTCTCAATTTCAATTAAAAAATTCAACCTCATTTTCAATTGTGCTTTTCTCAATTTCAATTGAAAAATTCTCAATTTCAATTTAAAAATTCTCAATTTCAATTGAAAATTTCTCATTTTCAATTGGGCTTTTCTCAATTTCAATTCAAAAATTCCCAATTTCAATTGAAAATTTCTCAATTTGAACTGAATGTTTCTCATTTCCAATTAGGGTTTTCTCAATTTTAATTGAAAATTTCTCGTTTTTAATTGAAAATTCTCAATTTCAATTGAAAATTTCTCAATTCCAAATGAAAATTCTCAATTTCAATTGAAAATTTCTCATTTTCAATTGAAAATTCTCAATTTTAATTGAAAATTTCTCAATTTCAATTGAATATTCTCAATTTCAATTGAATATTTCTCAATTTCAATTGAAAATGGTGTAGTGCAAAGCCATTCTTAAAACTAAACTATGTAATCTAAATTAAGATTCATCAGCTATAACATCAACATTAAATAACCCACCCTAATACTTAACTAAATTAAGATACACACACACACATGCATACACACGCACAAACTGCAATGTAAACAAATAGTACAAAAAGTTCAAAGCTTTTCTTTGCCAACTGTCAATTGCAAAAGCTCAATCATAAAGAAATAGTACAACAAAATAGAAAACAGAGAATTGCATTGCAAAATACAAATAACAGAAAAACTAGAAAAATTGCAAAATAAAAAGCAACAAACGAATAAATTTTCTTTTAATGCAGCAGCACAAGTTAAAGTATCGAATAAGATAAAGAAAAGTGAAAATTGTAAATAAAATTAAAAGAAAATATAAACCAGGCCGTTAAAAATATATAGCCACCAGTACCCCATGAGCGTAACCATGGAATTTTGGTAGGTGGTTGAATTTTAGAGAAATGCTGTAATAAAAGAAAAAGTGGTGGGCAGTTTTCTTCCCACTTGACATATAACCATTTGTCTGGCTGTCCATCCGGCAGTAAAAAGGATAAAACTCCTAAAATTTGACTTTCAAATTTAGTAACATATTTTATTAAATACCTAATTTAAAGTAAAATGTTTGCTTTCCATTTATCTAGTGAAAATCTGGAAGATCTCGACGATGAAACCTATGATGAAGATAAAATGGCCCGAACCACGGATGAAAATAGGAAGTAAGTACATTTGAATGTAAATTTTTAAAAAGAGTTTCTAAAAAAACACAAATTTTCGCTTTATATATATATACCTATATGGTTTTTAAATTTAAAAACCTTACCATATGTTACCATACGTGTAGTTTTGTAATACATACAAACATTCAAATCCTTTAACAATACCCTTCACCACCACAGGTTAAAAGTATATTATAAGCTTGTGTTGATGTATGTAACGCATAGAAATATTTGTCTTAGACCTTTTAGTGTACCAATAGGCTTAGAATCACTTTCTGAGTCGATTTGGCGATGTCAGTCCGTCCGTCTGGCTGGACCCCATGTAAACCTTGTTATCAAAACACAGGTCGCAATTTTAAAGAAAATTTGATGAAATTTGGCTATTGAAATTCGTCAAAATCGGTCCATTATTTATGTTACCTTCTATAGGTCCCACTTCCCTGAATTGGTACCTATATTGGCCAGAAATATAAAAATTTTTTAATGAAATTTAAAACAAATACTGCTTATGTAAACTAAAACCACTGTACCAAATTTCGTTGAAATCGGTCCACATTTGACCATATATTTATTTTTCTTTATGCAGGAAAAAGAACACCTTTGACCTTAGTGGTGAGGGGTATCGTATGGTCGGTATTGACCAACTATAACACTTTCTAATTTGTTTTTTGATAAATAATTTTTGTAAAAACATTAATTTGATAAATTTCGATATAAGCGGTCCACATTTGACACTAGCTCTCATATTAGTCTTGAGAAAATGTTTGAATGATGACAAAATTTAGCAAATATTTGTCTTTATACACGAGCAAGAAGAGACCTTTGACCTTAGTGGTGAAGGGTATCGTATGGTCGTGTTACACCGACTATAACACTATCTTACTTGTATTTTTATTTTAAAGGGAGTAAATGTTAACAAAAACTATTTAAAAATAAGCCTTCAAAGATAGATAGAAGCAAAAGGAGATTGAGAACCTGAGGAAAGACTGAGAAAGATGAAGGAACATAAGAAGCGAAGCGAGAAATGATGTAACAATTACGAATGACCTATCTTAGCCAACTGAGTTCAGTAATAAACCCCATCGTAATATCGTACAGCTTGCACTGCTGCAGATTCTGAAGTTCGTCGTGGAATCTACTGTCTGATCCTCTGATTTCGGGGCATTGCGCTGCGACAGAGGATGTGTTCTACGGATTCGGACGAATTCTCGTCTAGACAATGTCTGCATAAGTCAGGAATGCTAACATCTGTTTAGTCTAGAATTTAAGGCACAGTGCCCCGTCAAAATGACTTTACTTCTTCTTAAACTTAGCCTATTCAGACCTAGTGGAGTTTTGGGATGTAATGGGATGCAGTTGTTGCCTGGCGTCTCTAGCTACCTGGTAAGAACTGTATCCAAGTTCTACTCTAACCTCGTGGTATATCCTGTAACCAGAGCAACTTAGTTGAAGGTGCCGTAAATAATCCGTGTGGGATTCTAGGTCGGTGCTAATATGAGAGGAAGTTATATTGGAGTCATTCCAATGTTCTGCTCAACATGGTTTTGGTTGCAAGCGGACGTCTGTCTTGGATCGTGAGCTATACAAACGTAGCTTATGGCTTTGAACTCATCACCCATCGTTAAGTCGACTTACAAGTTTTAAGCATGGAAAGAAACAACATTAAAGAATATACTACTCCAGATCATACGAAAAATCCCCCTGCTACGCCAGATGACTCAAGGATGTTGGACGTTCCTAATCTATGCGAGAACATTCTGATAAATGAAACCAATGAGTGAATGATAACGGAAGAAGAGTTTTCTTTCCACTAATGTCCGGTTTAGGCCATAGATGTTCTGCAGGTAACCATGTTTCCCCATTTCCTTGTGGTTTCCTTGCTGATCTAAGACTTGATGCCCTAATAGAAATGACAGATAGGGGGAGCTATGTCCATCACTCTTTGACTTAAGTCTTGACAAGCGACTTTATCAGCAACTTCGTTGCCATCGATGTCACAGTGATCAGGAGCCCAGCGCAGTCTAATCTTATAATTAAATGATAGATATAATAGGGACAACACGGGGTTTCAATAGTTCTCGCTAAACCTAACACGTCTTAATATATTACTAAGGAGGTTAGAGAAGGAAAATATTTTTTTTACCAAGTTCAGGCAAAACTAATAGCAGAGATACTTATATTACCGACACATTCTCAATTTAAGCTTAATATTACCCTACAGAAAATACTCTCTATTTGGCTTTCTATGATCTAAATCAATGTTGGGCAAACCAGAGCGACATTGCCCAATATTGATCTAAATTGAGGAAACTTAAATTCTGTTATCAACTTTCTTTGTTCCATTTCCTCTAGGCAAAATCATAGTGAAATCGAAAAGCGACGGCGTGACAAAATGAACACCTACATCAATGAACTGTCCTCCATGATACCCATGTGCTATGCCATGCATCGTAAACTTGATAAGTTAACCGTATTACGCATGGCTGTACAACATCTGCGCAGTATACGTGGAGCGGTGCACGCCTACAGTGGTGGAGATTGTAAACCTTCTTTCCTATCGGATCAAGAATTGAAAATGTTAATATTGCAAGCGGCAGAAGGTTTCCTGTTCGTTGTTGGTTGTGATCGTGGTCGTATATTGTATGTCTCGGAATCGGTATCGCATGTTTTGAACTATACACAAACAGATCTATTGGGTCAAAGTTGGTTTGATGTTCTCCATCCCAAAGATGTGGCCAAGGTAAAGGAGCAGTTGTCTTCGTTGGATCCCTGCCCACGAGAGAGACTAATAGATGCCAAAAGTGAGTAGGAAGGGGAAAAAATTGATCAATATTTTGTAATTAATCTTTTTTGTTTTCATAAACTAGCCATGCTCCCCGTTAAAACTGATATACCGCAAAGTCTGTGCCGCTTATGTCCGGGAGCTAGAAGATCTTTCTTTTGTCGCATGAAACTAAAAGCCGCCAGTAGTAGCCAAATAAAAGAAGAATCAGATACTTCATCTAGCTCACGTAGTTCCACCAAACGTAAATCGAGACTTAGTATGGATGAGAAATATCGTGTTATACAATGTACTGGCTATTTAAAATCTTGGGCCCCTATTAAGGAAGAAAATCAAGATGCCGACAGCGAGGATCAAATAACCACTCTATCGTGCTTAGTGGCAATTGGTCGTATACCTTCAAATGTCATGGAAGATCAAACATCCTCCTCCTTAGACAATTATCCCAATGTAAGGCATGTTAATTTTCTCTCAAGACATTCGGTGGATGGAAAATTTTTGTTTATCGATCAAAGGTATTTATTTAAAAATAAAAACCTCATAAAAACAATTTTTAACTTATATAACAATTTTAGAGCCACCTTGGCTGTAGGCTTTCTACCGCAAGAAATCCTGGGCAGCAGCTTTTACGAATACTTTCATCCCGAAGATATACCCGCTTTGGCAGAATCCCATAAATTGGCTTTACAGGTGACGGAAAAAGTCACCACCCAAGTCTATCGTTTTCGCTGTAAAGACAATAGTTTTATACAGATCCAGAGTGAATGGCGCACATTTAAGAATCCCTGGACCACGGAAATTGAATATATAATGGCTAAGAATTCGGTATTTTTATAAGCATTTTTTTTTGGGATTAATTCTTAATGTACAACTTTTTTAAACGCGTAATAAAGTAAATATTATAAATGTGTGTAAAATATATAAAAGAAAAATATCCTTCAACTAAAAAAGGCCTAAATTTGGATACTATCTCTCGTAACAGAATTTAATATGGTATTGTTTTTTTTTTTTGAAGATCTTTTCAAATTATTATTCGTGAATCTTAACATAGTCCTATTTAATCGTTGATCTTTATATATTCAATAAAATTTCTTATATGGAGGTTTTTACATAGTTCAATTTTCGAAAGCAGGTCTTCCATAGGCCATGGTTTAACTTTTAATCGTTGATCTCAGATTTGTCCTATTAAAAATCCCAGATGTTTAAATTTCATTTACATTTTCAACCGTTGTTCTTTATATAGCTTTATGTCCAATCGTAGCTTTTCCATAGATTGTAGATCTTTACATACTCCAATTTCTAATCGTTCAATTTCAAATTGAAAATATGTACATTAGGGTGACAATTTTTTGTATGAAGGAAAATGATTTTTGGAATTTTATAACTTTTTCTACGGAATATTGTGACACTAGGTCTAAAAGTTTAGATCTGAAAATTTTAGCCAAATCGGACAACGATAAACGAAGCAATATTATTAATTATCTATTTTGTTAAAATTGAATACAAGTAAAATTTACCGAGCATATAATTGAATTCGGCCCAAAAATTTACATTTTTGCGAAATTCTTCAATGTGAAATCGCAGGTACGGAGAAACGGTTCAAGATATCGACCTAATTTTTTTTGGTTTTATTCTACCATTTGTCTGTTTTAACACACTGGAGAGCAAATTCTAAATTTGTAATATTTGTTGAACAAAATTTTCAAAAAAGTTAAAAAATGATTATGAAACCGACCTGAGAAAAATGTAAAATTTTCCAACATGAAATAAACTAAGTGAATTTGATTATATTTAAACAAAAATGAACTATTTACTAGTAACAAGCCATTAAATGATAAATCATGTCTAACTTTACAATTTATTTACAACAAACAATTTTTGGTGCATATCCTTAGGCGCGTTTTCAAGGATATGAATTTTTGGGGGAAAACTGCAATAACTTTCAAACTACCTCATGGATTTTCGTTTTTCACGATTTGAAATAAAGCTGTGTTTGTTCTCTTATTTTTTCTTGTAAAAATTATTAATTTTTGGTCCAAATTTCGCAAAAACAAAAAAATAACCCATTTTTCCCCATACAAATGGGCACTTAAACTTTGGACTCGATGCGCGCCCATAGAACGTTGTCCGATTTGGCTCAAATTTTCACATCTAAACTTTTAGACCTAGTGTCACAATATTCCGTAGAAAAACATTTGAAATCAAAGAAAAAAATTTTTCTGTCAACCTTGATCTTAATATAGTCCAACCCTCAATCGTAGATTTCGACATAGTCTAATTTTAAATTGTTGATCTTTATAAAGTCCAAGTTTGAATAGTAGATCTCTACAAAGTTAAATTTTCAGTCGTTATCTTGTTATCTAACTAGAACTGAACTAGAACTAAACTAGAACTGAATTAAAACTTAACTAGAACTAAACTAGAACTGAACTAGAACTGAACTGAACTAGAACTGAACTAGAACTGAACTAGAACTGAACTAGAACTGAACTAGAACTGAACTAGAACTAAACTAGAACTGAATTAAAACTTAACTAGAACTGAACTAGAACTGAACTAGAACTGAACTAGAACTGAACTGGAACTGAACTAGAACTGAACTAGAACTGAACTAGAACTGAACTAGAACTGAACTAGAACTGAACTAGAACTGAACTAGAACTGAACTAGAACTGAACTAGAACTGAACTAGAACTGAACTAGAACTGAACTAGAACTGAACTAGAACTGAACTAGAACTGAACTAGAACTAAACTAGAACTGAATTAAAACTTAACTAGAACTGAACTAGAACTGAACTAGAACTGAACTAGAACTGAACTAGAACTGAACTAGAACTGAACTAGAACTGAACTAGAACTTAACTAGAACTGAACTAGAACTGAACTAGAACTGAACTAGAACTGAACTAGAACTGAACTAGAACTGAACTAGAACTGAACTAGAACTGAACTAGAACTGAACTAGAACTGAACTAGAACTGAACTAGAACTGAACTAGAACTGAACTAGAACTGAACTAGAACTGAACTAGAACTGAACTAGAACTGAACTAGAACTGAACTAGAACTGAACTAGAACTGAACTAGAACTGAACTAGAACTGAACTAGAACTGAACTAGAACTGAACTAGAACTGAACTAGAACTGAACTAGAACTGAACTAGAACTGAACTAGAACTGAACTAGAACTGAACTAGAACTGAACTAGAACTGAACTAGAACTGAACTAGAACTGAACTAGAACTGAACTAGAACTGAACTAGAACTGAACTAGAACTGAACTAGAACTGAACTAGAACTGAACTAGAACTGAACTAGAACTGAACTAGAACTGAACTAGAACTGAACTAGAACTGAACTAGAACTGAACTAGAACTGAACTAGAACTGAACTAGAACTGAACTAGAACTGAACTAGAACTGAACTAGAACTGAACTAGAACTGAACTAGAACTGAACTAGAACTGAACTAGAACTGAACTAGAACTGAACTAGAACTGAACTAGAACTGAACTAGAACTGAACTAGAACTGAACTAGAACTGAACTAGAACTGAACTAGAACTGAACTAGAACTGAACTAGAACTGAACTAGAACTGAACTAGAACTGAACTAGAACTGAACTAGAACTGAACTAGAACTGAACTAGAACTGAACTAGAACTGAACTAGAACTGAACTAGAACTGAACTAGAACTGAACTAGAACTGAACTAGAACTGAACTAGAACTGAACTAGAACTGAACTAGAACTGAACTAGAACTGAACTAGAACTGAACTAGAACTGAACTAGAACTGAACTAGAACTGAACTAGAACTGAACTAGAACTGAACTAGAACTGAACTAGAACTGAACTAGAACTGAACTAGAACTGAACTAGAACTGAACTAGAACTGAACTAGAACTGAACTAGAACTGAACTAGAACTGAACTAGAACTGAACTAGAACTGAACTAGAACTGAACTAGAACTGAACTAGAACTGAACTAGAACTGAACTAGAACTGAACTAGAACTGAACTAGAACTGAACTAGAACTGAACTAGAACTGAACTAGAACTGAACTAGAACTGAACTAGAACTGAACTAGAACTGAACTAGAACTGAACTAGAACTGAACTAGAACTGAACTAGAACTGAACTAGAACTGAACTAGAACTGAACTAGAACTGAACTAGAACTGAACTAGAACTGAACTAGAACTGAACTAGAACTGAACTAGAACTGAACTAGAACTGAACTAGAACTGAACTAGAACTGAACTAGAACTGAACTAGAACTGAACTAGAACTGAACTAGAACTGAACTAGAACTGAACTAGAACTGAACTAGAACTGAACTAGAACTGAACTAGAACTGAACTAGAACTGAACTAGAACTGAACTAGAACTGAACTAGAACTGAACTAGAACTGAACTAGAACTGAACTAGAACTGAACTAGAACTGAACTAGAACTGAACTAGAACTGAACTAGAACTGAACTAGAACTGAACTAGAACTGAACTAGAACTGAACTAGAACTGAACTAGAACTGAACTAGAACTGAACTAGAACTGAACTAGAACTGAACTAGAACTGAACTAGAACTGAACTAGAACTGAACTAGAACTGAACTAGAACTGAACTAGAACTGAACTAGAACTGAACTAGAACTGAACTAGAACTGAACTAGAACTGAACTAGAACTGAACTAGAACTGAACTAGAACTGAACTAGAACTGAACTAGAACTGAACTAGAACTGAACTAGAACTGAACTAGAACTGAACTAGAACTGAACTAGAACTGAACTAGAACTGAACTAGAACTGAACTAGAACTGAACTAGAACTGAACTAGAACTGAACTAGAACTGAACTAGAACTGAACTAGAACTGAACTAGAACTGAACTAGAACTGAACTAGAACTGAACTAGAACTGAACTAGAACTGAACTAGAACTGAACTAGAACTGAACTAGAACTGAACTAGAACTGAACTAGAACTGAACTAGAACTGAACTAGAACTGAACTAGAACTGAACTAGAACTGAACTAGAACTGAACTAGAACTGAACTAGAACTGAACTAGAACTGAACTAGAACTGAACTAGAACTGAACTAGAACTGAACTAGAACTGAACTAGAACTGAACTAGAACTGAACTAGAACTGAACTAGAACTGAACTAGAACTGAACTAGAACTGAACTAGAACTGAACTAGAACTGAACTAGAACTGAACTAGAACTGAACTAGAACTGAACTAGAACTGAACTAGAACTGAACTAGAACTGAACTAGAACTGAACTAGAACTGAACTAGAACTGAACTAGAACTGAACTAGAACTGAACTAGAACTGAACTAGAACTGAACTAGAACTGAACTAGAACTGAACTAGAACTGAACTAGAACTGAACTAGAACTGAACTAGAACTGAACTAGAACTGAACTAGAACTGAACTAGAACTGAACTAGAACTGAACTAGAACTGAACTAGAACTGAACTAGAACTGAACTAGAACTGAACTAGAACTGAACTAGAACTGAACTAGAACTGAACTAGAACTGAACTAGAACTGAACTAGAACTGAACTAGAACTGAACTAGAACTGAACTAGAACTGAACTAGAACTGAACTAGAACTGAACTAGAACTGAACTAGAACTGAACTAGAACTGAACTAGAACTGAACTAGAACTGAACTAGAACTGAACTAGAACTGAACTAGAACTGAACTAGAACTGAACTAGAACTGAACTAGAACTGAACTAGAACTGAACTAGAACTGAACTAGAACTGAACTAGAACTGAACTAGAACTGAACTAGAACTGAACTAGAACTGAACTAGAACTGAACTAGAACTGAACTAGAACTGAACTAGAACTGAACTAGAACTGAACTAGAACTGAACTAGAACTGAACTAGAACTGAACTAGAACTGAACTAGAACTGAACTAGAACTGAACTAGAACTGAACTAGAACTGAACTAGAACTGAACTAGAACTGAACTAGAACTGAACTAGAACTGAACTAGAACTGAACTAGAACTGAACTAGAACTGAACTAGAACTGAACTAGAACTGAACTAGAACTGAACTAGAACTGAACTAGAACTGAACTAGAACTGAACTAGAACTGAACTAGAACTGAACTAGAACTGAACTAGAACTGAACTAGAACTGAACTAGAACTGAACTAGAACTGAACTAGAACTGAACTAGAACTGAACTAGAACTGAACTAGAACTGAACTAGAACTGAACTAGAACTGAACTAGAACTGAACTAGAACTGAACTAGAACTGAACTAGAACTGAACTAGAACTGAACTAGAACTGAACTAGAACTGAACTAGAACTGAACTAGAACTAGAACTGAACTAGAATTGAACTAGAACTGAACTTGAACTGAACTAGAACTAAACTAGAACTGAACTAGAACTGAACTACAACTGAACTAGAACTGAACTAGAACTGAACTAGAACTAAACTTTGCTAAAACAAATTGTTTACCTGACCTAGTTAAGGGTAGCTTTTTATATCTTAATCAGATCTTTCAAATTCTTTTAATTTATTATAGAAATAAAAAAGGTTGATTAAACAAATCGATTATATTTTGAAAAGTTAGATTTTGTCAGTCAAACAACTCAAGTAGTTATAGGCTCAAATTCTATTATTTATTTGGACTTTCTTAGGTTATGATTAAAAGTTTTGATGATAAAACTATAAATATTCTGTTCAAGAGAGATAATATAAAAGATTACAATTAAATAATAGTCAAATAAATCTTAATATTTACGTTTATATAATTTTAGTTTATATTTTATAAATGTGTATATTTTAATTTAAAACTTAACAGGTTCACAGTCCATGTGGGTTCATATTAGATTAAATTAAATAGTAGATCTTTAATCTTTCAAGATCCGTGTTTTAAGAGCTCTCATATTTGGACCGTTGACCTATTCTTTCTTATACTTATACAATAATTTTCTACGTCGTAAACTAGACAGTTTGCAAGTGCCTAGAAAATTAAAATTTGCACCAAAAACCTTTCCTCTCTACAATTGTCTCTTGACAAACTTAATTTTATAGGGCTTAGGTGACAGAATAATACCCGGTAATAATTTTTCCGTAGGTTTATCCTCATCCTTATCACTTAATTTCAACTCAAAAGTTTGTAAAATTTTTACTAAAACCGAAAATATGCAAGCCCGAGCCAGAGTATCACCCAAGCAGCGCCGGCGACCCTGAGCGAAAGCTATAAAATATTCATCTTTAAAAGTTTTGCCTTCAGCATCAATAAAACGTTCTGGCCTAAAGTTGTGGGGGTCTTTCCAATGTTCCGAATCGATTAATACCGAATAGAGGCCTATTAAAACGGTGGTATTTTTGGGTATATCATAACCAGCCAATTTTGTATCATACAAAGTTCTTCTGGGACCTCCTATGGGAGCTACTTGATAATATCTTTGCACTTCCATTATAAAGGCATCCATATAGGGATAATACGTTTTAGCACTTAAGTGAGGAAATTCGTTACTTTTCTCATTGTTCCTGATTTCATCGTATATTAATTTCTGCATTTCTGGCCTTAGGGCTAAAGCCATTAAGGCCAAATCCGTGGTAGTGCTGGTAGTTTGTGAACCCGCTATAAAGAAATCCAAAATTGTCATGGTCAATTGGGTCTCATTGAAGGTAGAGTTTTCAGTTTCACTGCTAGTTTCCTGTTGCATTTCATGTAAATAGGCATAAATAAAATCACTTTCGGCATTTTCCTGGGTCAAAGTGGCCTTGTGCTCTTCTATGGTTTCCATAAAGAAATAGTATAATTCATTATTCAGTTGCTTTATCAAGTTAAAGCCCGTATAATCAGGTGCCACAAAACGTAACCAGGGAAATTGGGTTAAAAGTCCTCCAGATATATCAAAAGCTTTAGAACGCCGAGTCATTAGGTCCAAAAGTTTAGCCATACGTTTGTCATTACGCTCAAAACGTTTGCCCGCTGTCATCGACCACAAGACATTTATGACACTATGCGCCAAAAACGTACCCGGCCATACTGGTTGACCTTTAAATTCCTCCTCGATGTATTTAAGTAAACTATCGCATTCCTTTTCAATGTGTTGTTCCATCTCTGTGCGTCCATAGCCCACATTACGCAGTTGTTTGACGGAAAAATTACGATGTTCATACCACAGCTTGCCATCGGTACAGGTAATGCCCTTGCGTGTGCCCATGGTTCTTAGTCTGAGGAAAAATGTATCCGGGCGACCTTCAAAGACTTCTTGCAAATGCACCTCTTTCACCAGGGGATAGGAGAGGGCCACTACTACAAGATCTTGTCCCAATTTAAGACCCAATACATTGGAGTTGTATTCTTTAGACCAATTTTCGAAAGCTCTATGTTGACCACCAGCTGCCGCAGCTTCCTTGCGTAGTTGTATTGCATTACCAACCCAAGGTACAAAATCAGGACCTGTAACAGTAGAATACAAAGATTTTCTTAGTTATAGTTATTTTGTTTAAAGATCGAGGGTTTTTAATATACTCCAATATTTTTAGGTCCCTACTTAAACTTTATTTAGAACCCACCTGGCGGATAATTTGCGGGTCTTTTAATGGATTTAAACAAATAATAACCCACATAACCCAATATTAGGGATATAGTAAAAATTATAGCACTCATATTGTTTTAAATTACAATTATTATAGTTTTAATTTATTCAAAATTATCTATGATTTTCATTTCAAGTTTCGAAATTTCTTTTTTTATAAAAACTTTCTTTTTTTCGAACTTTTCTATTTCCCGTATTTATTGTGAACGTTACGACTGTCTCCGGCAGACTAACATTAGTTTCCGACAAAGTTTACAGCTGCAGTATTTGAAACTTTTACCAAAATTTTGAAAATTTGATAGTGAAATAAGTATTTGTTTAGTTCAACGACTTCTAATCTCACATTTAGTGTTTACATATATATATTTACTCGTACAACTGCATTTTGAAATTAGTAAAATATAATCTGGGTTACTTATAAACACTTGGTAATTTGACCTATTTTAGGCGATAACTATTGGAGGTGTTTACTTAAAAATCTGAACCTTTTTAATGCATACTCGTACATAAATATTATTGTATATCTTATCAACTGATCGACACCGAAAATAGAGTTATAAATCAAAGTTTCATTAACAGTTTCAGTATGATTCTCTAAAAGTTCTGGTTCAGTTCTAGTTTAGTTCTAGTTCAGTTCTAGTTCAGTTCTAGTTCAGTTCTAGTTCAGTTCTAGTTCAGTTCTAGTTCAGTTCTAGTTCAGTTCTAGTTCAGTTCTAGTTCAGTTCTAGTTCAGTTCTAGTTCAGTTCTAGTTCAGTTCTAGTTCAGTTCTAGTTCAGTTCAAGTTCAGTTCAAGTTCAGTTCTAGTTCAGTTCTAGTTCAGTTCTAGTTCAGTTCTAGTTCAGTTCTAGTTCAGTTCTAGTTCAGTTCTAGTTCAGTTCTAGTTCAGTTCTAGTTCAGTTCTAGTTCAGTTCTAGTTCAGTTCTAGTTCAGTTCTAGTTCAGTTCTAGTTCAGTTCTAGTTCAGTTCTAGTTCAGTTCTAGTTCAGTTCTAGTTCAGTTCTAGTTCAGTTCTAGTTCAGTTCTAGTTCAGTTCTAGTTCAGTTCTAGTTCAGTTCTAGTTCAGTTCTAGTTCAGTTCTAGTTCAGTTCTAGTTCAGTTCTAGTTCAGTTCTAGTTCAGTTCTAGTTCAGTTCTAGTTCAGTTCTAGTTCAGTTCTAGTTCAGTTCTAGTTCAGTTCTAGTTCAGTTCTAGTTCAGTTCTAGTTCAGTTCTAGTTCAGTTCTAGTTCAGTTCTAGTTCAGTTCTAGTTCAGTTCTAGTTCAGTTCTAGTTCAGTTCTAGTTCAGTTCTAGTTCAGTTCTAGTTCAGTTCTAGTTCAATTCTAGTTCAGTTCTAGTTCAGTTCTAGTTCAGTTCTAGTTCAGTTCTAGTTCAGTTCTAGTTCAGTTCTAGTTCAGTTCTAGTTCAGTTCTAGTTCAGTTCTAGTTCAGTTCTAGTTCAGTTCTAGTTCAGTTCTAGTTCAGTTCTAGTTCAGTTCTAGTTCAGTTCTAGTTCAGTTCTAGTTCAGTTCTAGTTCAGTTCTAGTTCAGTTCTAGTTCAGTTCTAGTTCAGTTCTAGTTCAGTTCTAGTTCAGTTCTAGTTCAGTTCTAGTTCAGTTCTAGTTCAGTTCTAGTTCAGTTCTAGTTCAGTTCTAGTTCAGTTCTAGTTCAGTTCTAGTTCAGTTCTAGTTCAGTTCTAGTTCAGTTCTAGTTCAGTTCTAGTTCAGTTCTAGTTCAGTTCTAGTTCAGTTCTAGTTCAGTTCTAGTTCAGTTCTAGTTCAGTTCTAGTTCAGTTCTAGTTCAGTTCTAGTTCAGTTCTAGTTCAGTTCTAGTTCAGTTCTAGTTCAGTTCTAGTTCAGTTCTAGTTCAGTTCTAGTTCAGTTCTAGTTCAGTTCTAGTTCAGTTCTAGTTCAGTTCTAGTTCAGTTCTAGTTCAGTTCTAGTTCAGTTCTAGTTCAGTTCTAGTTCAGTTCTAGTTCAGTTCTAGTTCAGTTCTAGTTCAGTTCTAGTTCAGTTCTAGTTCAGTTCTAGTTCAGTTCTAGTTCAGTTCTAGTTCAGTTCTAGTTCAGTTCTAGTTCAGTTCTAGTTCAGTTCTAGTTCAGTTCTAGTTCAGTTCTAGTTCAGTTCTAGTTCAGTTCTAGTTCAGTTCTAGTTCAGTTCTAGTTCAGTTCTAGTTCAGTTCTAGTTCAGTTCTAGTTCAGTTCTAGTTCAGTTCTAGTTCAGTTCTAGTTCAGTTCTAGTTCAGTTCTAGTTCAGTTCTAGTTCAGTTCTAGTTTCACTCATGTTCAGTTCAAGGTTCAGTTCTAGTTTCAGTTCTAGGTTCAGTTTTAAGTTCAGTTCTAGATTCAGTTTTAGGTTCAGTTCTAGATTCATTTTTGGGTTCAGCTCTAGATTCAGTTCTAGTTTAGTTCTAGTTCAGTTCTAGGTTCGGTTTTAGGTTCGGTTTTAGGTTCGGTTCTGCTTATTAATTTTGCTTACCAGGTGGATAATTTTTCGGTTTTATTATGGACTTATACAAAGAATAACCTATATAACCAAAAATTACAGTGATCAAAAATGTAACAAAATTCATTTTATAGTTTAGATTGAATTTGGTTCTTAAAATTTGTTGAAAGTTGTTTTTTTTTTCCAATATTTTCGATACGTTTTTAAATCGCGCTTTAAAAACTGTGACGTTTTTGCTAAACTCTCTGATTTAACTGCGTTCGTTTAGAATGTTTCCCATAAACTAAAATATTAACCGGGAAAAAGGTTCACAGATTTAAACGTGGTTAAGAAATGCTTTAATTATTTTCAAAATTTAAATTGTTGATTTGATCTGTTTTAGACACAAGTTAAAAGCCCAATTAACTGTATAATTGCGTCAGGTGTCAACAGTAGTGAACTTTTATTCATTATATAGGATGAGCCATTAAGATAAGGTTTTTTTTTGAAATTTTAAAATAAAACATTTAGACTTATTTTGAGAGTCTTTAGTCAGTTCTAAAAGAATATTAAACATTAATATATTGGCTTTGTTTTTAGACAACTACGATATTTAATTCAATATTTGCCCAAAAAATAAAAAAATCGACTTAGTTTTTTCACGTGTCCACGAGTTTTAATATTTACATTTTCGAAATTCGCAATTTCGTAAACCTCTACAGCGAATGCCTTTATTTAAAATATTTACCTCAAATAACAATAAATACCAGACTTTGTAATAGTTATAATTTTATACCAAATAATAATTAGTTGTAAAATTGTTTACACTTTTTATTGTTTTTATTATATTATTTATATTCTAAACTTTTTATATCTACCATCAACAATAATGGGGGGTATATTGAGATTTTCATTCCGTTTGTAACTTCCTTAATATTAACTCAAAAACCAAAAGGAATATATGTTCTGAGCGATGGCCGTAAGTCTTTTAAAGGCACGATAGGGCCTAAACGATAGAATCTAGGTCACATTTGGCAAAAATATTCTTAATTTCTTCTAAAATTTTGGTATTTGGTAATTGGGCGAAATCGGTTCACATTTGACGACCATAGCTGTATAACCTCGCCTAGGCCAATCGCTTATTTGCTAATAAATGTCATATTATAAAAGACGAAATTTGGCATAAAGAAGTTTTACATGAGGTAATTTGTAATAGCAAATGTCATTTCAAAAATTCAAAAATCATTGTTAGTATAACCGTTTGATGAACATAGGCAACCATGGAAACAAGATTGCAAAGAATGTTATTGAATCCAAGTCACTATGGGGCGCCGCGGATTTTGAATCGCGTATTAATAAGGCAAAATCTGCATTCGGCATTCTTCGAACTATATGGAAATCTCGGCAAATATCAACAACAACTAAGTTACGAATATATAACTCGAATGTCAACTCCATCTTGTATTACGGCTGCGAAACTTGGAAACGCACAAATGCCATCGATAAGCGCCTACAAACCTTTGCAAGCAAATGCTTGCGGCAAATCCTTAATATATGGTGGCCAAATCGCATAAGAAATGAAGATCTACTAAACGCTACAAACCAAATCCATTCTTCTATAGAGGTATGTCAACGGATCCACCGCCATGGTGGATAGGCCACACACTACGAAGGCCAAATACGAACATTGCTTGACAATCGCTTCGTTGGAATCCACAAGGAAGCGGCCGTCGTGTTGGTGCTAGAACCTGCTAGAACGTGGAGAAGGTCAATTGATGCGGAGTTACAAGCAGCAAACTATTCATGGAATGATGTATGCCTAACATCTCGCAATAAAGTTCGATATAAAAGGATGGTTGAGGCCCTATGCGCCACTGGGAGTCAAGGATAACAGAAGAATGGGGCGCCGCTATTCTTCTACGATACTCCGAATTTCACATTTAAAATTTCAAAATCACTTACGGAAACAGCCTAAATTCCACCTAAAATAAGTGTATTTTATGCCCATGAAACCCCACCAAGGGAATCACATTAATGCACATAAATTAAATCCAAGAAATCCCAAGTAAGAACGGATGTCGTAAAGACCGAAAATAGAGAGTGAATGAATGTCGACAAGACTGTCCGTACAAAAACGAATATCTCTGTAATATATTCGGTGGTATCT
Organism: Stomorhina lunata; assembly: GCA_933228675.1. Lineage (NCBI taxonomy): Eukaryota > Metazoa > Arthropoda > Insecta > Diptera > Rhiniidae > Stomorhina > Stomorhina lunata. The sequence continues at coordinate 106,668,406 of OW121742.1, forward strand.
TAGCCATTTGCTCGCCTTATAAAGGGTGTCTCAACTAGAACGCAATTTTTAAATTTTAAATAAAACACATATATTAAAAAAAATCGTAAAACTTTATTATATAGTAAAGTAGACAGAATGAGGTTATGTATAGAACAAGATATCGTGCAGATGGCCACCGCGGCTTTGCTGGCACACACGCGATCTATTAATGGAATTTTCAATGACCTTTTTGCATAAATGTTGCGGTATTTCATTAATGCAGCGTCCAATTTCCTCTTTTAAGGTTTGAGTCGTCTTCGGCTTATTCGCATAAGCCATGGACTTCAAAAAACCTCAAAGAGGTTATGCACAGAACAAGATATCGTGCAGATGACCGCCGCGGCTTTGCTGGCACACACGCTATCTTTTAATGAAATTGACAATGACCTTTTTGCATAAATGTTGCGGTATTTTATTAATGCAGCGTCCAATTTCCTCTTTTAAGGCTTGAGTTGATGTCGGCTTATTCGCGTAAACCATCGACTTCAGAAAAACCCAAAGAAAAAAAATCTAAAGATCGCACGATCTAGGCGGCCAATTCTCGTTTTCAAAACGTGAAATAGCACGACCGGGAAATGACTGATGTAGCAATTGAATTGTTTCTCTGGCTGTATGACATGTGGCGCCGTCTTGTTGAAACCACATGCTCTCCACATTAATTTCTTCAATTATAGACAAGATAAGACTGGTTATCATTTCACGATACCGAACACCATTGACTGTTTGCGCTTGACCTGCCTTATTTTCATAAACAAAAGGTCCAATGATTCCTCCAGCCCAAAAACCATACAACACAGTGACACGTTGAGGATGCATTTGCTTCTCGTGAATCACTCGAGGATTTTCCTCACACCAAATGCGACAATTCTGCGTATTGACGAAGCCATCAAGATAGAAATGAAGATGATTTAATCGACAAAATCAGCATTTTCATGTTGTCTCTCCAATACCCAATTAACGAACTTCCTTCGCTGTCCATAGTCATCTGGTTTCAGTTCCTGAGTCAATTGAACTTTGTATGCATGAAGATGCAAATCTTTCGTCAAAATTCGCTGCATAATGGATTTGGAGACACCAATTTTGCTGAACTCGGTGTCGAATTGAGGTGGATGGTCGATCGACCTGGTTGGCGTTGTTGTCTTTACATCACTAACAGACCCAGTTTCGGCAAATTTATCCATTAATCTCTTTACAGTTGACTGACTCTTTTGGAGCATCATTGTGACCCCAAATTGATCGCAATTTGCGAACTGTAGCCGTAAAACTTTCTCCATTTTGGTAAAACAATTTCACATTGAGAATGCATTGTTCATTCGTGTAGCGCTCCATTTTTACTAACCCCGTACCTTCTTCTAGCAAACAATAACAATTGTTCAAATGTCAAACAATGACACTTTGAATCGCGCCAAATTTAAAAATTGCGTTCTAGTTGGGACACACTTTACATATATATATAATTCCCCGACAACATTCCAATTGGAACAAGGGGTACTTCTCTCAGACAATGAGCTGCATCCGATTCTATTTTTTAGACTCATTGAAAGGGACCTACGTTTTAACTCCTTCTCCGAAATGCATTAGTTAGAGAAGATTTACTTAGCCTAATACTCAATAACCAGTGGCTAGCTGACCCACTTTTTTTAAGTGGGTCACACTGGGGATTGAACATGAAACCTCTTGTATGCTAGGCGGATGACTAACCTGCTATACCACGACGGTTCACAATTAATGCAGATAAATTAAATCCAAGGGGATGCCCGGCATTCCCGAGTAAGAACGGATGTCGTAAAGACCAAAGATAGAGAGTTAATGTCGGCAAGGCTGTCCGTACAAAAACGAATATCTCTGTAATATATTCAGTGGTATCTTAGCCATTTGGCCGAAACTTTAGCCTGTTTTGGGAGCTTTAAATAGTTTTTCGTCCCTAACACCCAAACCAATGTTCGATTTGGATCTATCCAATAAGAGTCGAGTTGGGTACCAGATGTTGCGATATTGTGTTCAGGTATTTACCCGAGACTGCAACAGCACATTAACTGCATAAGCAATGGTTTTGAAGCGCAGGAGATTCAATTCTCTGAGTAAATTTTTAATAGCTAGGTTTCATAATAGGGGTGACAGAACACCATCCTGAGGAGCGCCCATAAGCTAATAGTTCCGTCAGTTAAAAGCTTACTTACGAAGGAAATAATAGAATTGTCGACTCCTAAGTCTGCCATTGCCGATGTAATCGATGTAGGCCTATTTTTGTTGAAAACTCCCCCCTATCTCAAGAAAGGCAACAAGTGAAAATTCGCCGTACTTAAGTGATTTTTCTATATAACTAACCAATGAGTGGAGTGATGTTTCTACAGATTTACATTTGTTGTAGGCATGCTGTGATAATACGTCCCGGGGTTTTAAGAAGGAAAGAGCGGAGACTGATTGGTCTAAAGTCCTTCTGTAAAATGTGGCTAGCTTTACCAGCGTTACAGATAAATACTACCTCACATCTGGTCCAAGACTCGGTTTTGTTAAAAGCTATTAAATTATAAACTATGACAACTATGGAAACCAAAATTTTGCATAAATAAGCTTTATATAAATACCAGCCAGTGTATACAATTTTAAAACATTCGCTACACCTTCAAGATATGTTAGATATGTTTCTAAATTTAGTACAATTTGATAAAGGGTATATAACATTCGGTACTGCCGAAAAAGTATTAGAGGTACATTAAGTTTATTGAGATTGATTGATTGTATTGTCACCATATGTCCACTTTCTATCGCCAGTTATTATCAGTTTCAAAAAGAATCAAATTTGTTGAAATTTAGCAGCGATCCCTAAATAGAAATTCGGTCCAGATACCACTTAAATATCACGGAAGAAATTTGCGACTACTTTTTGATCATACCACATACACCTATTCCCAGAAAATCTACAAACTCCATAATTCTGTTTAAATGTTAATATGGGTGTTTTTTTTTTAGAGGTATAGAACTTCGAATTGAAATAAAACACAAGAAAATCGTTTTAAAGTCCATCAATTTGGCTTTATTGGAAGGATAATTTTATGCCATTAATGTTTAAATATGATTTCGGGCATGTGGCCGCCGCGGCTGGCTCGAATAAAGCCAATTCTACAGTTAAAATTTGCAACTACTTTTTCTAACATATGGGGCCGTATGTTGGCAATAACGCCACGAATGTTGGCTTTCAAGTCCTCTAACGTTTCTGGTTTGTTGGCGTAGACGAGCGACTTCACATATCCCCAAAGAAAATAATCCAGTGGTGTCAAATCGCACGATCTTGGTGGCCAATTGACAGGTCCATTCCGCGAAATTATGCGCTCATCGAATGTTTCCTTCAATAAATCAATTGTGACGTGCGCTGTGTGGCATGTAGCGCCGTCTTGTTGGAACCACAACTCATCCACATTCATGCCATCCAATTGGGGAACAAAATAGTCGGTTATCATGGCTCTATACCGGTCTCCATTTATGGTAATTGACTCTACAGCATTATTTCGGAAGAAGTATGGCCCAATGACTCCACCAGCCCATAGAGCACACCAAACAGTCAGTTTATGTGGATGTAATGACGTCTCAAGGGTCTCATGTGAATTCTCTTCACTCCAAATGCGGCAATTTTGCTTGTTGACGTAGCCATTCAACCAAAAATGAGCCTCATCACTGAACAAAATTTTGAGATGAAAATCAGCATCGAGATCAATCTCATTTTCGGCCCATACACCAAAATCACGACGCATTGCATGGTCTCGCGGCTTTAATTCTTGCACAAGCTGGATCTTGTAAGGTCGCAAGCCAAGATCTTTGCGCAAAATCTTCCATAAACTTGATGGACAAAGCTCCAATTGCTGTGCACGGTGGTGAATCGATTCATTCGGGTCCTCTTCAACACTTTGCTCTACAGCGGCAATTGTTTCTTCGGTGCGCACTGTTCGACGTCGCTGCGGATGCGTATTATCACATAGAGTAAACGTAGTGCGAAAACGATCCATGGTTAACCGAATTAATTGCTCTGATAGACGATTATGTCGACCATAAAATGGACGGAGCTTGCGGTAAACTTCGCGAACTGAACCATTATTTTCGAAATAAATTTGCACGATTTGCAAGCGTTGTTCTTTTGTCAACCTGTTCATGATGAAATGGCAAACCAAACTAAATATTAATCACTTGACAGCTGACAAAATAGCCGCCAGTTAAAAAAGTGATGCCAACTTAAAGTTCTATACCTCAATAAAAAACACCCGATAAATCTTACATTAGAATGGACTTGACATTCAAGTTGTGCGTTTTACATGAATAAGTGCCAGTTTCAAAAGCGGAGTATATGATAACAACAGTAGAAAAAACAACGTTACATAAATAATAATCTTATGCAGCGTCGCCGATGAATTGTAAAATGATTAATCAATACGTCAGAAGTTGCATTTTTATTTTATTTATGATAATAAACTAAAAATATTGAAATTTATATAAAATATCGGCACCTAAGATATAAAAGTTCAATATATTTAGTCAAATTTGGCAACTCGAAAAAGTAACTCGAGCCAAAATCGTTTTTTTCCGAGCTCCTCATTTAATGGACACAATAAGTTTGTATACTATATTATATCAATAGGTTTTGAATGGACCTAAATTTTATTATTTTATTAAATTTAGCTAAGCTTTACTCATTGTTACCTTATTTGACGAATTGCATACAATGTTGCTGATTAATTCATTCATGTTTTTTTTTTCTCATAATTAATTTTATAAGAAAAAATGTAATCATACAGAAACAAGGGTGGCTCGATAAGGCCTTAAAATTACATCTTGCTAAAGAAATTACCTTAATTTCAGCACTCGTTTCTTCACTAGTATCCTATGCTCCGCGGACTTCAACAGAGCACTGTGTTAGTCCGTAGCTGGACAGAAAATGCAGCATTCCACATTGCTAAGTGTCACATAGTTTTTTCAGTATTCCAACTAATTATTGATCTAATTTAAAATCATATAAATTAAAAAAAATAATTTGTGATATGAACCTCAGCCCGACTCGAACTCACAACCTCCTACATAAAAATCTTGGTTTAAATAAAATTAATTTCTTTCTAAAAAATTTTTCTACAGAAAAAGTTTTATAACGAACATTTTTCAATAGAAAAAGTTTTATATCAAAAATTTTTTTTATAGATAAAGTTTTATATAAAAAAAATTTCTATAGAAAAAGTTTTGTATCGAAAAATTTTCTATAGGAAAAATTGTATATCGAAAATGTTTCTAAAAAAAAATTATATCGAAAGTTTTTCTATAGAAAAAATTGTATATCGAAAATTTTTCTATAGAAAAAAATTTATATCAAAAATTTTTCTATAGAAAAAAATTTATATCAAAAATTTTTCTATAAAAAAATTTTATATCGAAAATTTTATATAGAAAAATGTTGATATCGAAAATTATTCTATAGAAAAAATTGTACGAAAAAAATGTTCGTACATCAAAAATTTTTCTATAGAAAAAATTTTATATCGAAAATTTTTCTATAGAAAAATTTTGATATGAAAAACTTTTCTATAGAAAAATTTTGATATCGAAAATTTTTCTATACAAAAATTTTGATATCGAAAATTTTTCTATAGAAGTTTCGAAAAAGTTTTGTATCGAAAAATTTTCTATAGGAAAAATTGTATATCGAAAATGTTTCTAAAAAAAAATTATATCGAAAGTTTTTCTATAGAAAAATTTTGATATCGAAAATTTTTCTATAGAAAAATTTTGATATCGAAAGTTTTTCTATAGAAAAATTTTGATATCGAAAATTTTTCTATAGAAAAATTTTGATATCGAAAATTTTTCTATAGAAAAATTTTGATATCGAAAATTTTTCTATAGAAAAATTTTGATATCGAAAATTTTTCTATAGAAAAATTTTGATATCGAAAATTTTTCTATAGAAAAATTTTGATATCGAAAATTTTTGTATAGAAAAATTTTGATATCGAAAATTTTTGTACAGAAAAATTTTGATATCGAAAATTTTTGTATAGAAAATTTTTGTATAGAAACATTTTGGTATCGAAAATTTTTCTATAGAAAAATTTTGATATCGAAAATTTTTCTATAGAAAAATTTTGATATCGAAAATTTTTGTATAGAAAAATTTTAATATCGAAAATTTTTCTATAGAAAAATTTTGATATAGAAAATTTTTGTATAGAAAAATTTTGATATCGAAAATGTTTGTACAGAAACATTTTGGTATCGAAAATTTTTCTATAGAAAAATTTTGATATCGAAAATTTTTCTGTAGAAAAAATTTAATATCGAAAATTTTTCTATAGACAAATTTTAATATCGAAAATTTTTCTATAGAAAAATTTTAATATCGAAAATTTTTCTATAGAAAAATTTTAATATCGAAAATTTTTCTATAGAAAAATTTTAATATCGAAAATTTTTCTATAGAAAAATTTTAATATCGAAAATTTTTCTATAGAAAAATTTTAATATCGAAAATTTTTCTATAGAAAAATTTTAATATCGAAAATTTTTCTATAGAAAAATTTTAATATCGAAAATTTTTCTATAGAAAAATTTTAATATCGAAAATTTTTCTATAGAAAAATTTTAATATCGAAAATTTTTTTATAGAAAAATTTTAATATCGAAAATTTTTCTATAGAAAAATTTTAATATCGAAAATTTTTCTATAGAAAAATTTTAATATCAAAAATTTTTCTATAGAAAAATTTTAATATCGAAAATTTTTCTATAGAAAAATTTTAATATCGAAAATTTTTCTATAGAAAAATTTTAATATCGAAAATTTTTCTATAGAAAAATTTTAATATCGAAAATTTTTCTATAGAAAAATTTTAATATCGAAAATTTTTCTATAGAAAAATTTTAATATCGAAAATTTTTCTATAGAAAAATTTTAATATCGAAAATTTTTCTATAGAAAAATTTTAATATCGAAAATTTTTCTATAGAAAAATTTTGATATCGAAACTTTTTCTATAGAAAAATTTTGATATCGAAAAATTTTGATATCGAAAATTTTTCTATAGAAAAATTTTGATATCGAAAATAGAAAAAGATGTTTACTAACAGTTGTGATCTTTTTAAACCACCCTCGTATGTTTTATACATTTAGCATAATGATTGATTGTCATAAATAGTTTTGACAGGCCTCCAAATATGAATTGAATAATAAAAGCCTAATGACAATTTAATTAAATCTATATTTGGAAATTTATTTTACAACACATACATATAAAGTTAATCAAGTTATTAAATAACACAATTAAAGTTAAAACTTAAAATATTCTTAAATGTTAATAAGCAAAACTGTTAACTAACATAGTTTTTAGCAAAAGTTAAGAAAAGATTCTGTTATAAGTTATAAATTTGTTAAATGCCTCAAAAGCCCAATATTTGTTCACAAATATTCATCTCTATACCTCTATACCTCCCTCTTGATAAACTTGATTTTATAAGGCTTCGGTGACAGAGTGATACCAGGTAATAAATCATAAGAGGGTTTATCCTCTTCCTTATCACTTAATTTCAATTCAAAAGTTTGTAAGATTCTAATTAAAACCGAAAATAAACAAGCCCGTGCCAAAGCATCACCCAAGCAGCGCCGGCGTCCCTGACCGAAAGGCATAAAATATTCATCCTTAAAAGTTTTACCCTCGGCATCGATAAAACGTTCTGGCCTAAACTGATGGGGATCTTGCCAATGTTCCGAGTCCATTAATACCGATCTCAGGCCTATTAAGATGGTGGTATTTTTTGGTATATCATAACCTCCAAGTTTTGTATCCCACAAAGCTCTTCGGGGCCCCGTAATGGGTACTATATGATAAAATCTTTGCACCTCCATTATTAAGGCATCCATATAGGGATAATATGATTTGGAGCTCAAATGGGGAAATTCCGTATGTTTCTCATTGGCCTTGATTTCATCATAAACCAATTTTTGTAATTCAGGCTTTAGGGCCAAAGTCATTAGGGCCAAATCCATGGTGGTACTGGTGGTTTGTGAACCCGCTATAAAGAAATCCAAAATTGTCATGGTCAATTGAGTCTCATTAAAGGTCGAATTTTCTTTATCCCTATTAGTTTCCTCCTGCATTTCTCGTATATAGGCATAGATTAAATCATTATCTGCATTTTCCTGGGTCAAGGTAGCTTTGTGCTCTTCTATGGTTTCCATAAAGAAATTGTACAATTCATTATTTAATTGTTTTATCAAATTATAGCCCGTTTTATCGGGTGCCACAAAACGCAGCCAGGGAAACTGGGTCAAAACCCCACCGGACATATCGAAAACCTTTGAACGGCGATTCATTAAATCCAAGAGTCTAGTCATACGCTTGTCATCACGTTTAAAACGTTTACCCGCCGTCATGGACCACAAGACATTTATGACACTTTGTGCCAGAAAAGAACCCGGCCTTACTGGTTGACCCTTAAGTTCCTCGATAAATTGCAGTAAACTCTCGGTTTCCTTTTCGATATGCTGTTCCATTTGTGTGCGACCATAGCCCACATTACGCATTTGTTTCATGGCAAAGTTACGATGTTCATACCACAGCTGACCATCGGTACAGGTAATGCCCTTGCGTGTGCCCATGGTTCTTAGTCTGAGGAAAAATGTATCCGGGCGGCCTTCAAAGACTTCTTGCAAATGCACCTCCTTGACTAGGGGATAGGAGAGGGCTACCACTACAAGATCTTGTCCCAGTTTGAGACCCAATATATTGGAGTTATATTCTTTGGACCAATTTTCGAAAACTTTGTGTTGACCACCAGCTGCTACAGCTTCTTTGCGTAATTGTATGGCATTACCGACCCAGGGTACAAAATCGGGACCTGTAAAAGAAAAAAAAAAAATAAATAAGTTAATGGTTCTAAATAATTTTAAACAAGAAGATGAGATCTAGGTTTACAGTATTGGGTCGAAAAAGATGTGCAATGTTGAATCAAAAAATATGTCATTAACACTTAGAAAATACTGTACGGCAAGAACTATAGAGACAATATCGGAGGCCTATCAGGGGAGAATAACAAACCATTAATCGAGAATCTAGTTCCTGGTTGATTACACTCTGATACTTAAAAAACTTAGGAAACGATCTTGCTTGGGTTGCAGGCCTTATTGAGTACATGACAAATCGTTGTAAAAATTTAAGAAATACGTCCAAGTTTAGGAGTTATACGAAAAAAATATGATTTTAACAAGGTTCGTCAACTTATCGACCCGTAGCTTAGCCAGTTTATACGACCTAGCGTGAGTTGTAGGCCTTAGTGAGTACATGACAATTTGTTGAAAAAATTTCAGAAATACGTTTAAGTTTAGGAGTTATAGGCAAAAAACGATTTTAACGAGGTTCGTCAACTTATCGACCCGTAGCTTAGCCCGTTTATACGACCTAGCGTGGGTTGTAGGCCTTATTGAGTACATGACAAATCGTTGAAAAAAATTTCAGAAATACGTCCAAGTCTAGGAGTTATACGCAAAAACCCCAATTTTAACGATGTCAACTTATCGGCCCATAGCTTAGCCAGTTTATATCCGATCTTTTTTTTTTTTGTTAACAGCAAATAAAAGAAAACAGACAGCTTTTTCTACTTTAGTAGCTTTTTATTGCTTATTCTTAAATGAAAGCTTATAAAAGTTTATATCAATATAACAAAAGAATATAGTTTTAAATAAAATGTGGTTTAAATTTTTAAAATCAGAGGAAAAATCTAAAAGTTATTAACCTTTTTATAAACCTACCACTTTTACCACTTTTACTTTTTCTACTTTAGTAGCTTTTAAATGAAAGCTCATAAAAGTTTATATCAATATAACAAGAGAATATAGTTTTAAATAAAATGAGGTCTTAATTTTTAAAATCAGACGAAAAATTTAAAAGTTATAAAGCTTTTTATAGACCTACTTTACCAGATATTTCTTTGAAAAAGTATCGGGTGTTTTTTATTGAGGTATAGAACTTTAAGTTGGCATCACTTTTTTAACTGGCGGCCATTTTGTCAGCTGTCAAGTGATTAATATTTAGTTTGGTTTGCCATTTCATCATGAACAGGTTGACAAAAAACAACGCTTGCAAATCGTGCAAATTTATTTCGAAAATAATGGTTCTGTTCGCGAAGTTTACCGCAAGCTCCGTCCATTTTATGGTCGACATAATCGTCCATCAGAGCAATTAATTCGGTTAACCATGGATCGTTTTCGCACTACGTTTACTCTATGTGATAATACGCATCCGCAGCGACGTCGAACAGTGCGCACCGAAGAAACAATTGCCGCTGTAGAGCAAAGTGTTGAAGAGGACCCGAATGAATCGATTCGCCACCGCGCACAGCAATTGGAGCTTTGTCCATCAACTTTATAGAAGATTTTGCGCAAAGATCTTGGCTTGCGACCTTACAAGATCCAGCTTGTGCAAGAATTAAAGCCGCGAGACCATGCAATGCGTCGTGATTTTGTTGTATGGACCGAAAATGAGATTGATCTCGATGCTGATTTTCATCGCAAAATTTTGTTGAGTGATGAGGCTCATTTTTGGTTGAATGGCTACGTCAACAAGCAAAATTGCCGCATTTGGAGTGAAGAGAATCCACATGAGACCCTTGAGACGCCATTACATCCACAAAAACTGACTGTTTGATGTGCTCTATGGGCTGGTGGAGTCATTGGGCCATACTTCTTCCGAAATAATGCTGGAGAGTCAGTTACCATAAATGGAGACCGATATAGAGCCATGATAACCGACTATTTTGTTCCCCAATTGGATGGCATGAATGTGGATGAGTTGTGGTTCCAACAAGACGGCGCTACATGCCACACAGCGCACGTCACAATTGATTTATTGAAGGAAACATTCGATGAGCGCATAATTTCGCGGAATGGACCTGTCAATTGGCCACCAAGATCGTGCGATTTGACACCACTGGATTATTTTCTTTGGGGATATGTGAAGTCGCTCGTCTACGCCAACAAACCAGAAACGTTAGGGGACTTGGAAGCCAACATTCGTGGCGTTATTGCCAACATACGGCCCCATATGCTCGAAAAAGTAGTTGAAAATTGGACCTGTAGAATTGGCTTTATTCGAGCCAGCCGCGGCGGCCACATGCCCGAAATCATATTTAAACATTAATGGCATAAAATTATCCTTCCAATAAAGCCAAATTGATGGACATTAAAACGATTTTCTTGTGTTTTATTTCAATTCGAAGTTCTATACCTCTAAAAAAAACACCCATTATTTTGTTTGCAATTGAAAAATTTTAACTTTGATAAAAGTTAAATAACTTTTGTAAATGTAAACCGATATCAATAAGTAATATCTCATTTTTTTCTATATAGAACTAGCTTTAAAAACTGTGTACAATAAAAAAGGTTTTTATAAAAAAAGTTGAAATAATTACTTTTGAATTTAAAGGTTTACGAAAAAATTAAAAAACGAAACTTTTGGTAAAAACTTACCTAATTTCTTAATAAAAAAGGAAATAAGCTCTAAAGATTGTAAAAGCTTAATCCCTCGACTTTCCAAAACTGTTTAAAATTTTAAAATCGCTTTGCAAATGTGAGAGTTGGAGATACTAAAGTGCTACGACCTACCCGAAAAATGTTTTTTTTGCGAATATCTCAAAATTTGGCAAGTGTTTCGAAATCTTTGAAAATGCTTTTGAATTATAAAGATTACGAAAAAATTAAAAAAGCGAACATTTTGATAAAAACCTAATCCCTAAAATAACCCCTATGTATACAGCTTGAAAAAGCTTGGTCCCTTGACTTTCCAAAACTGTTTTAAATTTTAAAATCGCTCTGCAAATGTAAGAGTTTGAGGTACTAAAGTACTACGACCTATCCGAAAACAGTTTTTTGTGTATATCTCAAAATTTTGCAAATGTTTCGAAATCTTTGTATGACCTCACCTAGGCCTTTAACCCCCACTAGGTCACTTTCCAAGTTTTTACAAAAGTTGCTCATTTGTGGCATCGTGTTATCTCTCCAGATATTTTTTTTTTTTTTTTGATAGCTAAGATATAGAATTTTGAACTTAAATCTACTTTGTACCTCTACTCCCACCAATCACATCTTGATAAGAAATTATGTCATAAATCAGTCAACATAATCTACCCTAGTACTCCTAAACATATAATACCCCCTATGTCAACATATCGAGAAATCACTTTCAAGCAAGAGATAAGGATTCGAATAGGGCACGTGTGTTAAACCTAAGAAGGTTTATTTCAACTGCTCCTATGTTTTTTTTTATGAAATTGGACTATAACATTCAAGATCTGATACGATCTGTAAGTATATTTCAATGTAGAAGATCGTATCATGATTTGAGTATCTATTTCAGTCCCAATCTCTAAAAAAAGAAACTTGTGACCAAAATGTTAACCTAATTTGTTGGTTTATTTCTTCACTCGTTCTGTCCAGAAGAATCGTAATCATTCATTATGAAGAGACCCCATTGAGTTTGAAGTGCTAAATTATTCTGGGTATTACATATAAGTACCTACAATAAATTAATTTGATAGATAACAATTAACGACTATACCAGGAGGACCTTGATGAGGCCAATTGTTGACAAAAACACCCAATAATTTATCATAGGGATAAATCAATTTTGTTTGCAAATGCCCCAATGTGCATATAGAACAACTAATTTTAACGTTATCGTTCTAATTAAAAATCAAAAATTATTCAATTCTAAGATTTCTAAATTTTATTGATAATAATGAAGGTGTTCCCTGATCTGTCTTTTCCGATCGGCTTTTAATATTGATGAACCGCAACCTCTCATGGCTACACGTGTTTTATTACACTATACCACTTCCCTTATTAATTCAATTAGTGACCATCATTTAAATTAATGCATGTGAACGAAATTGTTTTTACAATTTTCAAAATTTACAATTCCTCGATTCTTTTAAGCCTCAGAATAACAAACAATAAAAAATTTCCCATAAAAATAGGAAATTTTTGAAAAATTTCCCATAAAAATAGGAAATTTTTGGAAAACTTCCAATAAAAATAGGAAATTTTTGAAAAATTTCCCATAAAAATAGGAAATTTTTGAAAAATTTCCCATAAAAATAGGAAATTTTTGAAAAATTTCCCATAAAAATAGGAAATTTTTGAAAAATTTCCCATAAAAATAGGAAATTTTTGAAAAATTTCCCATAAAAATAGGAAATTTATCAAAAATTTCCTACAAAAATAGGAAATTTTTGAAAAATTTCCCATAAAAATATGAAATTTTTAAAAAATTTCCTATAAAAATAGGAAATTTTTGAAAAATTTCCTATAAAAAAAGGAAAATTTTGAAAAATTTCCTATAAAAATAGGAAAATTTTGAAAAATTCCCTAAAAAAAATATAGGAAAATTTTGAAAAATTTCCTAAAAAAATAGGCAAATTTTGAAAAATTTCCTAAAAAAAATAGGAAAATTTTGAAAAATTTCCTATAAAAATAGGAAATTTTTGAAAAATTTCCTATAAAAATAGGAAATTTTTGAAAAATTTCCTATAAAAATAGGAAATTTTTGAAAAATTTCCTATAAAAATAGGAAATTTTTGAAAAATTTCCTATAAAAATAGGAAATTTTTGAAAAATTTCCTATAAAAATAGGAAATTTTTGAAAAATTTCCAATAAAAACAGGAAATTTTTGAACAATTTTCTATAGAAATAGGAAACTTTTGAAGAATTTCCTGTAAAAATAAAAAACTTTTGAAAAAATTCCTATAAAATATAAAATTTTTGAAAAATTTTCTATAAAAATAGAAAACTTTTGAAAAATTTCCTATAAAAATAAAAAAATTTTGAAAAATTTCCCATAAAAATAGGAAATTTTTGAAAAATTTCCTATAAAAATAGGAATTTTTTTAAAAATTTCCTATAAAAATAGGAATTATTTAAAAATTTCCTATAAAAATCGAAATTTTTTTAAAAATTTCCTATAAAAATAGAAAATTTTTTAAAAATTACCTATAAAAATAGAAATTTTTTAAAAATTTCCTAAAAAATAGGAAATTTTTGAAAAATTTCTTATAAAAATAGGAAATTTTTGAAAAAAATCCTATAAAAATAGGAAGTTTCCTATAAAAATAAAAAAATTTTTGAAAAATTTTCTATAAAAATAGGAAATTTTTGAAAAATTTCCTATAAAAACAGGAAATTTTTGAACAATTTTCTATAGAAATAGGAAACTTTTGAAGAATTTCCTGTAAAAATAAAAAACTTTTGAAAAATTTCCTATAAAATATAAAATTTTTGAAAAATTTTCTATAAAAATAGAAAACTTTTGAAAAATTTCCTATAAAAATAAAAAAAAATTGAAAAATTTCCATAAAAATAGGTAATTTTTGAAAATTTTCCTATAAAAATAGGAAATTTTTTAAAAATTTCCTATAAAAATAGGAAATTTTTTAAAAATTTCCTATAAAAATAGGAAATTTTTTAAAAATTTCCTTAAAAATAGGAAATTTTTTAAAAATTTCCTATAAAAATAGGAAAAAATATTTAGAAAATTTTTTAAAAATTTCCTATTAAAAAAATAGAAAATTTTTGAAAAATTTCCTATTAAAGAAAGAGAAAATTTTTGAAAAATTTCCTATTAAAAAAATAGAAAATTTTTGAAAAATTTCCTATTAAAAAAATAGGAAATTTTTGAAAAATTTCCTATTAAAAAAATAGGAAATTTTTGAAAAATTTCCTATTAAAAAAATAGGAAATTTTTGAAAAATTTCCTATTAAAAAATAGGAAATTTTTGAAAAATTTCCTATTAAAAAAATAGGAAATTTTTGAAAAATTTCCTATTAAAAAAATAGGAAATTTTTGAAAAATTTCCTATTAAAAAAATAGGAAATTTTTGAAAAATTTCCTATTAAAAAAATAGGAAATTTTTGAAAAATTTCCTATTAAAAAAATAGGAAATTTTTGAAAAATTTTCTATTAAAAAAATAGGAAATTTTTGAAAAATTTCCTATTAAAAAAATAGGAAATTTTTGAAAAATTTCCTATTAAAAAAATAGGAAATTTTTGAAAAATTTCCTATTAAAAAAATAGGAAATTTTTGAAAAATTTCCTATTAAAAAAATAGGAAATTTTTGAAAAATTTCCTATTGAAAAAATAGGAAATTTTTGAAAAATTTCCTATTAAAAAAATAGGAAATTTCTGAAAAATTTCCTATTAAAAAAATAGGAAATTTCTGAAAAATTTCCTATTAAAAAATAGGAAATTTTTGAAAAATTTCCTATTAAAAAAATAGGAAATTTTTGAAAAATTTCCTATTAAAAAAATAGGAAATTTTTGAAAAATTTCCTATTAAAAAAATAGGAAATTTTTGAAAAATTTCCTATTAAAAAAATAGGAAATTTTTGAAAAATTTTCTATTAAAAAAATAGGAAATTTTTGAAAAATTTCCTATTAAAAAAATAGGAAATTTTTGAAAAATTTCCTATTAAAAAAATAGGAAATTTTTGAAAAATTTCCTATTAAAAAAATAGAAAATTTTTGAAAATTTTCCTATTAAAAAAATAGAAAATTTTTGAAAAATTTCCTATTAAAAAAATAGGAAATTTTTGAAAAATTTCCTATTAAAAAAATAGGAAATTTTTGAAAAATTTCCTATTAAAAAAATAGGAAATTTTTGAAAAATTTCCTATTAAAAAAATAGGAAATTTTTGAAAAATTTCCTATTAAAAAAATAGGAAATTTTTGAAAAATTTCCTATTAAAAAAATAGGAAATTTTTGAAAAATTTCCTATTAAAAAAATAGGAAATTTTTGAAAAATTTCCTATTAAAAGAATAGGAACTTTTTGAAAAATTTCCTATTAAAAAAATAGGAAATTTTTAAAAAAAATTCCTATTAAAAAAATAGGAAATTTTTGAAAAATTTCCTATTAAAAAAATAGGAAATTTTTGAAAAATTTCCTATTAAAAAATAGGAAATTTTTGAAAAATTTCCTATTAAAAAATAGGAAATTTTTGAAAAATTTCCTATTAAAAAAATAGGAAATTTTTGAAAAATTTCCTATTAAAAAAATAGGAAATTTTTGAAAAATTTCCTATTAAAAAATAGGAAATTTTTGAAAAATTTCCTATTAAAAAAATAGGAAATTTTTGAAAAATTTCCTATTAAAAAAATAGGAAATTTTTGAAAAATTTCCTATTAAAAAATAGGAAATTTTTGAAAAATTTCCTATTAAAAAAATAGGAAATTTTTGAAAAATTTCCTATTAAAAAAATAGAAAATTTTTGAAAAATTTCCTATTAAAAAAATAGAACATTTTTGAAAAATTTCCTATTAAAAAAATAGAAAATTTTTGAAAAATTTCCTATTAAAAAAATAGAAAATTTTTGAAAAATTTCCTATTAAAAAAATAGAAAATTTTTGAAAAATTTCCTATTAAAAAAATAGAAAATTTTTGAAAAATTTCCTATTAAAAAAATAGAAAATTTTTGAAAAATTTCCTATTAAAAAAATAGAAAATTTTTGAAAAATTTCCTGTTAAAAAAATAGAAAATTTTTGAAAAGTTTCCTATTAAAAAAATAGGAAATTTTTGAAAAGTTTCCTATTAAAAAAATAGGAAATTTTTGAAAAGTTTCCTATTAAAAAAATAGGAAATTTTTGAAAAATTTCCTATTAAAAAAATAGGAAATTTTTGAAAATTTTCCTATTAAAAAAATAGGAAATTTTTGAAAAATTTCCTATTAAAAAAATAGGAAATTTTTGAAAAATTTCCTATTAAAAAAATAGGAAATTTTTGAAAAATTTCCTATTAAAAAAATAGGAAATTTTTGAAAAATTTCCTATTAAAAAATAGAAAATTTTTTAAAATTTTCCTTTGAAAAAAATAGAAAATTTTTTGAAAAATTTCCTATTAAAAAAATAAAAAATTTTTGAAAAATTTCCTATTAAAAAAATAGAAAATTTTTAACAAAATTTCCTATTAAAAAAAAAGAAAATTTGTGAAAAATTTCCTATTAAAAAAATAGAAAATTTTTGAAAAATTTCCTATTAAAAAAATAGGAAATATTTGAAAAATTTCCTATTAAAAAAATAGGAAATTTTTGAAAAATTTCCTATTAAAAAAATAGGAAATTTTTGAAAAATTTCCTATTAAAAAAATAGGAAATTTTTGAAAAATTTCCTATTAAAAAAATAGGAAATTTTTGAAAAATTTCCTATTAAAAAAATAGGAAATTTTTGAAAAATTTCCTATTAAAAAAATAGGAAATTTTTGAAAAATTTCCTATAAAAATAGGAAATTTTTGAAAAATTTCCTATAAAAATAGGAAATTTTTGAAAAATTGCCTATAAAAAAAGGAAATTTTTGAAAAATTTCCTATAAAAATAGGAAATTTTTTAAAAATTTCCTATAAAAGTAGGAAATTTTTGAAAAATTTCCTATAAAAATAGGAAAATTTTGAAAAATTTCCTATAAAAATAGGAAATTTTTGAGAAATTTCCCATAAAAATAGGAAATTTTTGAAAAATTTCCTATAAAAATAGGTAATTTGTGAAAAATTTCCTATTTCCTAAATTTCCTAAATTTTTGAAAAATTTCCTATTAAAATAGGAAATTTTTGAAAAATTTCCTATAAAAATAGGAAATTTTTGAAAAATTTCCTATAAAAATAGGAAATTTTTGAAAAATTAATTTAATTTTTCAAAAAAAATTATAAAAATAGGAAATTTTTGAAATATTTGTGAAAAATTTCCTATAAAAATAGGAAATTTTTGAAAAATTTCCTATAAAAATAGGAAATTTTTGAAAAATTTCCTATAAAAATAGGAAATTTTTGAAAAATTTCCTATAAAAATAGGAAATTTTTGAAAAATTTCCTATAAAAATAGGAAATTTTTTGAAAAATTTTCTATAAAAATAGGTAATTTGTGAAAAATTTCCTATCAAAATATGAAATTTTTGAAAAATTTCCTATTCAAAAAAAAAGGAAAATTTTCAAAAATTTTCTATTTTTATAGGAAATTTTTCAAAAGTTTTCTATTTTTATATGAAAATTTTTCAAAAATTTTCTATTTTTATATGAAAATTTTTCAAAAATTTTCTATTTTTATATGAAAATTTTTCAAAAATTTTCTATTTTTATATGAAAATTTTTCAAAAATTTTCTATTTTTATATGAAAATTTTTCAATTTTTTTTTTATAGGAAATTTCAAAAATTTTTATAGGAAATTTCTTAAATATTTCTATTTTTATATAAAAAATGTTTAAAAAATTTTCTATTTTTATAGAAATTTTTTGAAAAATTTCCTATTAAAAAATAGAAAAATTTTGAAAAATTTCCTTTTAAAAGTATAGGAAATTTTTGAAAAATTTCCTATTAAAATAATGGAAAATTTTTTAAAAATTTCCTTTTAAAAAAATAGAAAATTTTTGAAAAATTTACTTTAAAAAAAAGAAAAATTTTTTTAAAATTTCGTTTAAAAATTTCCTAAAAATATAAAAAAAATGTTGGAATATTTCCTATAGAAAAATAAAATTCTTTTCGTTTACATTCTTTAATCGACCAGTTATAAAAATGGGTACAGTAGCGTTATTAGGTGTCAAATTGTGATTAATTTTTTTTTATTAATTTATTAGTAAGTTTTGATATTTACGTTAATTTAGGAAATACGACCGACCATAAATGTGACACCTTTAGTCTTAGATACAGATACTTATGACTAAGGTAAAGTAATTCTAAAGAAAAATTAAAATTCTTAAAAGGTTTCTCGTCAAATGTCTGTGTCATGTCATTCCAAAAAGAAAAATTTGCATTAAAGTTCAGAAATGAATGGAAATTTTGTGTATCTGAGATATGAATATTTAAATTTTTAAATATTCTGTAGATACCTGGTGATCTATATTCTAAGGGAATGGAACTTCCTTTTAGGGTTTTCAAATTTGGAATTAGATTTTTATGTTTTCTTAAAGATTTCAAACTTACCTGGTGGATAATTTACCGGTCTTCTCATGGACTTGTACAGATAATAGCCTATATAACCCATAAATAGGGAGATCACAAATATTAGAGCCTGCATTTTGGTTTAAATTAAAATCGAAGATCTTTTCAAAATTTTCTTTCAAAATTATTTTATTTTTATTGCTAAAATTTTTATGAATTGCATAAATGTTGCATAAATTTCACTAATAAGTTTCTTTAGATTTTCATTTTTTAACACTCGTGATGTCTTAATAGTTTTCAAAATCCTTTAATTTAACCGTTTCGACTAACGATCGTGACGAGGCTTATTCGCAAACTAACTGATTGATATCGGAAAGAGCGCACATTTAGCAATAAATTTTCTAGCTTTGAAAGAGGTTAATTTATAAGTGTCGAAAATATTATAATAACAATAAAATCTTCTCCAAAGTATTTAAGACAGTAGAATACCGATAATACTTTTTGGCAAAAATCTTTTTTTTCAGAATTTATTATACTCTTATACAATGCAAAGTATTCACATACAAACTTATTATCATTCAATTTCTTTTCATTTGTACAAAACTATTGTATTTTAATCAGTTTTCCCTAAACGTCCCCAATTGTTTTGAATTGAGCTCTCGGCAGTAGCACATGGTTTTTGTCGATTCGATAACATTGAGTAGGTAGTAAAATATTTAATATATTTCTCTTAAACTTATCTTTTCTCGCTAATTTTATTGAATCGTATATCTCTATAAAATTATTAGGAATTTTGATTTATTTTGCGTCTGCTTTCTCTTAAATTCTAGAGTGCAGAAATTATCGTATGTGAAACGATCTATGTAATCTTCAATTACATGGGGAAGGGTAGTAAGAACTGTCCCAAGCTAATAGCTATCATTTATCTTATAATTGAGATACAGTATTCCACGTTTAAATACCCCAAGCATAATTACCACATTCCATATCGGTTGATATTAGGCAGCAAAACATCTTTTCCGTTAATACTTCCCTTTTAAAATTGTAGCTTAAATTAAAATGTGCTCGATATTGACAACTTTTTTCACCGACAAAAGGGAGACCTAGTGGGTAAAGATAAATCGAGTAGGCTGAATTCAATGGTGCTAACCGTTGTTTAAAGTTATCCCTAGTTTTCGAGATATAGCGTTATAAAAAAAGGGAAGAGGTTGCGCTTTAACACGTTCCCGCCGGCATGTACCACCGGTGGTACATTGATGTCGGTCCTACGGGACGGCGTGTACCACCGGTGGTACATACACAACTGTCCCATCGGGCGGCATGTACCACCGGTGGTACAAAGAAAGGAATCAAGCTAATGTGTTTTTGCTGAAAAAATTAAGTTTGCAAATAAACTAAATTTAAATTATTTAAGTCAAATTTGTTCAATATATTCAAAAATTTATTAATCCCAGCAAAACTTTGGTAATGGCAAGTACTCTAATAACTGGTTACCTTGTAACGACTATAACATACCATCCGAATAAATAATAAGTTATTACAGAAGTACTTATTTGTAATTAAGATGGTAATTTAAACTGAATGGCCCCGGTTCAAATCCCACCAAGGGCAACAATTTTTTTTAGTTTTTTTTTTTTTTATTAAAAGAGTCTTTTTAAATAATTTTTGAATTTTAAGAACTTAAATATTATCTTCTGTAAAAAAAAATTTGTAAAACTAACTCACGTTAATGAAAAAATACCATCATGAGTCAATTTTGATTAAGTAGGGGATGTTGAATACCAAACACGATTCTAATTGGTCTTAACTTGGTAAGCCCAACTTATCTGGGTCATCCTTCATCTCAACTGTGGACACACACCTCCTCATGGTATCACCCGGGGAGCTAGTTTAACACCCATTAATATTGTGAGTTAACATGTTTCGAGAGTTGTCCATAAGATCGATAAAAATGGGTTAGGATTACGGGCTAGTAACCCTCTCTTGAAAAAAAATACAATGAAGAGGATAAAATTAGAATTGAAATGTCCCACTACCTAATGTTAGAGGAGGATGTCCGAAACTTCGATAGAAAGACCAAATAGAGGAACATTTTTCAAAGCTTGGCCTATAAAATTGGAGAATATTCACACAAGATCGAAATCCATGGTATTCTAAAATATGCTCGGACTTTGACCTTAACAGGTTGTAACATTTAAGTAAGTAAGAGTCAATCTTATGTAAAAACTTATACAAAAAAGAAGATTTAAATTATTTAAGTTTTAAAATAATTTTAAAAAAGTTTTAAAATAATTACGAAAAATCGTATAAAAATATTTTTCCAAAAATTACAACAAAGCAAAAAAAAGCAGGGGAAAACAAAGTTATTTTCACATGATTTTGGATCTAAAAACACGTTTATATTAATTATAAGCTGCTAAGTTTTCAACATATGAAGTAGCTCAGTGGAAGAGTCTCTGCCTAGCAGTCGGAGGGTCTGGGTTCGAGCCCCCATGGGATCATAAAAAAAAATTTGTATTTCGTTTAAAAATATATGTTTTTAATAAAACAACAATAAAAAAGTTGTTGCTGTTGTTGTTGTTGTTGCTTTCAAATTGCTTACCCAAGTCATTACTTTTCTGCAATTGGTAAGTACTTGCCTCCAATGACATCCACATGATAATGTAATGACTTAAACAGCGAATGAGTAAGTAGTTCGTGTTCAATAGTTTAACTGTTTAACTCATTATTTGGTAATGAAAAGTTTTACTGGGATTTTCATGAGTTTTTTTAAAACATGGGATACACAAAAGTGGTTTATTTTGACAAATGGCACAAAATGTCGTTACCCTTTTGGCTTTTTTTGCAGCTATAAATGCACCCATTTTTTCAGATAATTCTTTGTAACATTCCCTACAACGTTTGCGAGTGTTTCTTGCTGTACCAACAAATTTTTCCATAAAATGTTTTTTGTCCCTGGTTGTTGGTGTTCGTGGAATTTCTTTATCTGCTAATAATTTATTATTATTGCTAGTCTGAACAGGCAAAAATTGCGCGCCGTCCGATGTAACACGCAATTGATTTGAGCGCCGTCTCAAAGGACAGCTCATGAAAATAGGCCCCGGCGGGAACATGTTAAATATTCGCGTAACTCGAAAACAGTTTATTTTCTTGAACTAAGTAAAAAAAATAAACAAAATTCGCTAATAAAATTATCTATCAGAAATACTAATAAGCCGTTTTTTAGGTTAGCACTAGTTTTCGAGATATAGCGTTATAAAAAAAATGTAGGAGGTTGTGCAATTAATATTCGCATAACTCGAAAACTGTTTATTTTCTTGAACTAAGCACAAAAACCGAAATTCGACAACAAAATTATCCTTAAGAAACACCAATTACTTTTTTTTTAATCCGACCGGTGGTTTTGGAAATAAATTTTTTTGTTTGCAAAAAAAAAAAAATTTTCTGAAAAATCACAAAAATTCAATTTTTAAAAATATTTTTTTTTGCAAACAAAAAAATTTATTTCCAAAACAACTGCTTGGATTAAAAAAAAAAATAATTAGTATTCCTCAAAGATAATTTTGTTGTCGAATTTCGGTTTTTTTATTTAGCTCAAGAAAATAAACGATTTTAAAATTACGCAAATATTTATTGCGCAACCTCACCCATTTTTTAAAAAAAGCTATATCTTGAAAACTAGAGTTAACCTAAAAAAGAAAAACGGCTAGCACCATTAAACTTAGCGTATTATATACGAATTATCTTTACCCACTAGGTCTCCCTTTTGTCGGTTTTTTTAACTAGCACAGTGTTACATTTGTCATTACAAATCTCGTTTCGTTACACAAAGTTTCTAATTAAAACAAGTAAGAAAAAAATGATACCCTTCAATACTAAGATCAAATATAGATCAACGATTTAACAAGCTTTCCTTAAGTGTTAAAGACATATCGTTGATCTCATATAGAAAAGCCGTAACTCGCACTTTTTTCGAAATTTATTTTTTTGTGATTCCATTTAACGCAAGGTCCTCACAAAAGTTTAAGACAATTTTATTTAAATTAGCGGTAATTTAAGTAATTTTCTAAAAAGCCCTAACTAAAATATATTTTTTAAAAGCCCTATCTCGCCAAATTATGTGTCGTTGCATCGACAAACAACAGAAAACTTTCGAATCTTAAAGCTTGGATGTATAAAGATTTCATATGTTAAACTTTAAAGATTTCTTATATTAAACTTTAAAGATTTCTTATATTAAACTTTTGTTGACAACATTTTTTCGGATAGAAAACTTTGGCTATCAAAAGCTTTCCTAATATCTAAAGCTTTCTACTAAAAACATTCCACATCGAAAGCTTTCCAATAAAAAACTGCGATTATTTACCTAAAGTTTTCTTAAATACAACTTTCGATGTCGAAATTTTTCTATCATAAACTTTCGATATCGAAATATTTATTATATAAAACATTTCTTTAAGTTTTCTTAAAAAAAACTTTCGATGTCGAAAGGTTTTCTATTATAAACGTTCGATACCGAAAAATTTATTATATAAAACATTTGTCGTCAAAAAAATTTCAGATAGAAAACATTTTATATAAAAACTTTCTATAGAAAAATTTCATTATCAAAAGCTTTCCTTTAGATAAGTTTAATAGGTAAAGCCTTTTAAAAAACTGTTAATATTAAAAATTCCTTAATAAAGGATTCCTATAATAAACATTCGATATCGAAAGATTTCTTTATACAACTTTCCAATAGAAAGCTTTCCTATATTAACTTTTGATATAAAAAGCTTTCAACTAAAAACGTTCAATATCGAAAGCTTTAAGAAAAAAAGATTTCCTATATAAAACTTTTGGTGTCAAAAGTTTTGCTATATAAAACTTTCGATGTCGAAAGGTTTCAATATTAAAAGCTTTCCTTAAAGTAACTTTTGATATAAAAAGCTTTCAACTAAAAACGTTTCACATCGAAAGCTTTGAAAATGATTTCCTATATAAAACTTTCGATGTCGAATGGTTTTCTATAATAAACTTTAAATATTGAAATATTTTCTTTAGAAAACTTTCGATAAAGCTTTCTAAAAAACTGTTTGTATTAAAAATTCCTGTATAAAACTTTCGATGTTGAAAAGATTCCTATAATAAATATTCGATATTGAAAGATTTGTTTTATAAAACTATCCTATAGAAAACTTTAAGTATCAAAAGCTTTCCTATAGGTAACTTTTGATATAAAAAGCTTTCAACTATAAACATTCCATATTGAAAGCTTTAAGAAAAAAAGATTTCCTATATAAAACTTTTGGTGTCGAAAGGTTTCCTATATAATAAACTTTTTATATTGAAAGATTTTCTATAGGAAACTTTCGATAAAGCTTTCATAAAAACTGTTAATGTTAAAAATTCCTTTATAAAACTTTCGATGTCGAAATGTTTTCTACCGAAATGTTTTCGACACCGAAAAAACTTTAAATATTGAAAGATTTTCCAAAGAAAATTTTCGATAAAGCTTTCTAAAAAATGATTTATATTAAAAATTCCTTTATAAAACTTTCGATGTTGAAAGGATTTCTATAATAAACATTCGATAATGAAATATTTCTTTTATAAAACTTTCCTATAGAAAACAATATCAAAAGTTTTCCTATAGGTAACTTTTGATATAAAAAGCTTTCAACTAAAAACGTTCCATTTCGAAAGCTTTAAACAAAAAAAGGTTTACATTATAAAACTACTGGTGTCGACTGGTTTTCTATATAAAACTTTCGATACCGAAAGGTTTCCCATAATAAACTTTTGATATTGAAAGATTTACTATAGAAAACTTTCGATATCGAAAGATTTCTTATATAAAACTTTTGTTGTGAAGATATTTCGGATTGAAAAACATTTATATCAACAGATTTCCTATAGGTTACTTTAAATATTCAAAGCTTTCTCCGAAAAACATTCCATATCAAGAGCTTTCCAATATAGAACTGCCAATATTTAAAGATTTCCTATATAAAACGATGCCGAATGGCTTCCTATAATACACTTTCGATATCGAAAGTTTTTCTTTAGAAAACTATTGATTTGGAATATCAAAAGATTTATATAGAAAACATTAGAAGTCAAACTTTTAATATCGAAAGCTTTCCTTTAGAAAGAAAACTTTTGTATCGCAACATTTCCTATAGAAAACTTTTAGTATCGAAAGATCTCCTGTAGAAATCATTCGCTATCGAAAGATTTTTGTATAATACATTCGCTATCGAAAGCTTTTCTACAGAAAATATTAGCTTTCCTATAGAAAACATTCGCTTTGTAAATCTTTCCTTAAATTAATATATTTTGCATTTTGATTTCCTATAGAAAATAAAAAAAATCAAATTTTGACCTTTGACCTTGAAGAAGAAAAGGTTAAACTTTTCCAATATTAACAAAAAACAATGTCGTATACATTCGATATAGCTTGAGGAAGAATATTCACTATTACTTTTATTAATGCTGAACATTGGTACAATTTATACTCAAATTTTTATAAAAAATTTTGAATTTCGCGAAATTTTTCGTTTTTAAGTCGCAGCTACAGCGAAACGGTTAAAGACATCGACCTCATTTTTTTGGATTTTATTCTTCCATTTGTTTGTTTTATGTTAGTTAAAAGCAAATTTGTTATCTTTAATATTTGTTGAACAAAACTTTCAAAAAATTAAAAAATGATTTTTGAAACTGGCCTGAAAAAAAGTACAATTTTCCAATATGAAAAAACTAAAGTAAATTCGGTTATATTTTAACAAAACTCGACTATTAAGTACTAACAGGTCATAGAATTGTAAATCATGTCTTAATTTGAACTTTATTCTTAATTAAATTTTTTGTTGCATATCCTTAGGCGTGTCATCAAAGACACGAATTTTCGGAGAACAATTGCAATAACTCCGAAACTACTTCATGGATTTTTAATTTTGGGGACTTAAAATAAAGCTACTTTAGTTCTCTCTTATAGTCTATAAAATATTTGTTGAACAAAATTTTCAAAAAGTTAAAAAATGATTTTTGGAACCGGCCTGAGAGAAAAGTATAATTTTATAATATGAAAAAAAAAAAATTATGTAAATTCGTTTATATTTCAACAAAACTCAACTATTAAGTACTAACAGGTCATAGAATTGTCAATCATGTCTTAATTTGAACTTTATTCTTAATTACATTTTTTGTTGCATATCCTTAGGCGTGTCATCAAAGAAACGAATTTTCGGTGAAAAATTGCAATAACTCCGAAACTACTTCATGGATTTTTAATTTTGGGGACTCAAAATAAAGCTACTTTAGTTCTCTCTTATAGTCTATAAAATATTTGTTGAACAAAATTTTCAAAAAGTTAAAAAATGATTTTTGAAACCGGCCTGAGAAAAAAGTATAATTTTCTAATAAAAAAAAAAAATTAAGTAAATTCGGTTATATTTTAACAAAACTCGACTATTAGGTACTAACAGGTCATAGAATTGTAAATCATGTCTTTATTTGAACTTTATTCTTAATTACATTTTTTGTTGCATATCTTTAGGTGTGTCATCAAAGACACGAATTTTCGGTGAAAAATTGCAATAACTCTGAAGCTTCTTAATGGATTTTTAATTTTGGGGATGTAAAAAAAAGCTACGTTAGTTCTCTCTTATAGTCTATACAATATTTGTTGAACAAAATTTTCAAAAAATTTAAAAATTATTTTTGAAACCGGCCTGAGAAAAAAGTGTAATTTTCTACTATGAAAAAATGAAGTAAATTCGGTTATATATTTAACAAAACTCAATATTAAGTACTAACAGGTCATAGAATTGTTAATCATATCTTAATTTGAACTTTATTCTTAATTACATTTTGTGTTGCATATCCTTAGGCGTGTCATCAAAGACACGAATTTTCGGTGAAAAATTGCAATAACTCCGAAACTACTTCATGGATATTTAATTTTGGGGACTTTAAAT
Source organism: Stomorhina lunata (assembly GCA_933228675.1). Classification (NCBI taxonomy): domain Eukaryota; kingdom Metazoa; phylum Arthropoda; class Insecta; order Diptera; family Rhiniidae; genus Stomorhina; species Stomorhina lunata. The sequence continues at coordinate 106,695,331 of OW121742.1, forward strand.
AAAGCTACTTTAGTTCTCTCCTATAGTCCATTAAATATTTGTTAAACAAAATTTTCAAAATTTTCAAAAAATTTAAAAATTATTTTTGAAACCGGCCTGAGAAAAAAGTGTAATTTTCTTATATGAAAAAAATTAAGTAAATTCGGTTATATTTTAACAAAACTCGACTATTAGGTACTAACAGGTCATAGAATTGTCAATCATGTCTTAATTTGAACTTTATTCTTAATAAAATTTTTTGTTGCATATCCTTAGGCGTGTCATCAAAGACACGAATTTTCGGAGAACAATTGCAATAACTCCGAAACTACTTCATGGATTTTTAATTTTGGGGACTTAAAATAAAGCTACTTTAGTTCTCTCTTATAGTCTATAAAATATTTGTTGAACAAAATTTTCAAAAAGTTAAAAAATGATTTTTGAAACCGGCCTGAGAAAAAAGTATAATTTTATAATATGAAAAAACTAAAGTAAATTCGGTTATATTTTAACAAAACTCGACCATTAGGTACTAACAGGTCATAGAATTGTAAATCATGCCTTTATTTGAACTTTATTCTTAATTACATTTTTGTTGCATATCCTTAGGCGTGTCATCAAAGACACGAATTTTCGGTGAAAAATTGCAATAACTCCGAAACTACTTCATGGATTTTTAATTTTGGGGACTTAAAATAAAGCTACTTTAGTTCTCTCCTATAGTCCATTAAATATTTGTTAAACAAAATTTTCAAAAAATTTAAAAATTATTTTTGAAACCGGCCTGAGAAAAAAGTGTAATTTTCTAATATGAAAAAAAAAAAAAAATAAGTAAATTCGGTTATATTTTAACAAAACTCGACTATAAGGTACTAACAGGTCATAGAATTGTCAATCATGTCTTAATTTGAACTTTATTCTTAATTACATTTTGTGTTGCATATCCTTAGGCGTGTCATCAAAGACACGAATTTTCGGTGAAAAATTGCAATAACTCCGAAACTACTTCATGGATTTTTAATTTTGGGGACTTAAAATAAAGCTACTTTAGTTCTCTCTTACAGTCTATAAAATATTTGTTGAACAAAATTTTCAAAAAATTTAAAAATGATTTTTGAAACCTGCCTGAGAAAAAAGTATAATTTTCTAATATGAAAAAAAATTAAGTAAATTCGGTTATATTTTAACAAAACTCGACTATTAGGTACTAACAGGTCATAGAATTGTAAATCATGTCTTTATTTGAACTTTATTCTTAATTACATTTTTTGTTGCATATCTTTAGGTGTGTCATCAAAGACACGAATTTTCGGTGAAAAATTGCAATAACTCTGAAGCTTCTTAATGGATTTTTAATTTTGGGGATGTAAAAAAAAGCTACGTTAGTTCTCTCTTATAGTCTATACAATATTTGTTGAACAAAATTTTCAAAAAATTTAAAAATTATTTTTGAAACCGGCCTGAGAAAAAAGTGTAATTTTCTACTATGAAAAAATAAGGTAAATTCGGTTATATATTTAACAAAACTCAATATTAAGTACTAACAGGTCATAGAATTGTTAATCATATCTTAATTTGAACTTTATTCTTAATTACATTTTGTGTTGCATATCCTTAGGCGTGTCATCAAAGACACGAATTTTCGGTGAAAAATTGCAATAACTCCGAAACTACTTCATGGATATTTAATTTTGGGGACTTTAAATAAAGCTACTTTAGTTCTCTCCTATAGTCCATTAAATATTTGTTAAACAAAATTTTCAAAAAATTTAAAAATTATTTTTGAAACCGGCCTGAGAAAAAAGTGTAATTTTCTTATATGAAAAAAATTAAGTAAATTCGGTTATATTTTAACAAAACTCGACTATTAGGTACTAACAGGTCATAGAATTGTCAATCATGTCTTAATTTGAACTTTATTCTTAATAAAATTTTTTGTTGCATATCCTTAGGCGTGTCATCAAAGACACGAATTTTCGGAGAACAATTGCAATAACTCCGAAACTACTTCATGGATTTTTAATTTTGGGGACTTAAAATAAAGCTACTTTAGTTCTCTCTTATAGTCTATAAAATATTTGTTGAACAAAATTTTCAAAAAGTTAAAAAATGATTTTTGAAACCGGCCTGAGAAAAAAGTATAATTTTCTAATATGAAAAAAAAATTAAGTAAATTCGGTTATATTTTAACAAAACTCGACTATTAGGTACTAACAGGTCATAGAATTGTCAATCATGTCTTAATTTGAACTTTATTCTTAATTACATTTTTTGTTGCATATCCTTAGGCGTGTCATCAAAGAAACGAATTTTCGGTGAAAAATTGCAATAACTCCGAAACTACTTCATGGATTTTTAATTTTGGGGACTCAAAATAAAGCTACTTTAGTTCTCTCTTATAGTCTATAAAATATTTGTTGAACAAAATTTTCAAAAAGTTAAAAAATGATTTTTGAAACCGGCCTGAGAAAAAAGTACAATTTTCTAATATGAAAAAAAAAATTAAGTAAATTCGGTTATATTTTAACAAAACTCGACTATTAGGTACTAACAGGTCATAGAATTGTAAATCATGTCTTTATTTGAACTTTATTCTTAATTACATTTTTTGTTGCATATCTTTAGGTGTGTCATCAAAGACACGAATTTTCGGTGAAAAATTGCAATAACTCCGAAACTACTTCATGGATTTTTAATTTTGAGGACTTAAAATAATGCTACTTTAGTTCTCTCTTACAGTCTATAAAATATTTGTTGAACAAAATTTTCAAAAAATTTAAAAATGATTTTTGAAACCTGCCTGAGAAAAAAGTGTAATTTTCTAATATGAAAAAATGAAGTAAATTCGGTTATATATTTAACAAAACTCAATATTAAGTACTAACAGGTCATAGAATTGTTAATCATATCTTAATTTGAACTTTATTCTTAATTACATTTTGTGTTGCATATCCTTAGGCGTGTCATCAAAGACACGAATTTTCGGTGAAAAATTGCAATAACTCCGAAACTACTTCATGGATTTTTAATTTTGGGGACTTAAAATAAAGCTACTTTAGTTCTCTCTTACAGTCTATAAAATATTTTTTAAACAAAATTTTCAAAAAGTTAAAAAATGATTTTTGGAACCGGCCTGAGAAAAAGTATAATTTTCTAATATGAAAAAACTAAAGTAAATTCGGTTATATTTTAACAAAACTCGACTATTAGGTACTAACAGGTCATAGAATTGTAAATCATGTCTTAATTTGAACTTTATTCTTAATTACATTTTTTGTTGCATATCTTTAGGTGTGTCATCAAAGACACGAATTTTCGGTGAAAAATTGCAATAACTCTGAAGCTTCTTAATGGATTTTTAATTTTGGGGACTCAAAATAAAGCTACTTTAGTTCTCTCTTATAGTCTATAAAATATTTGTTGAACAAAATTTTCAAAAAGTTAAAAAATGATTTTTGAAACCTGCCTGAGAAAAAAGTATAATTTTCTAATATGAAAAAAAAAATTAAGTAAATTCGGTTATATTTTAACAAAACTCGACTATTAGGTACTAACAGGTCATAGAATTGTAAATCATGTCTTTATTTGAATTTTATTCTTAATTACATTTTTTGTTGCATATCCTTAGGTGTGTCGTCAAAGACACGAATTTTCGGTGAAAAATTGTAATAACTCCGAAACTACTTCATGGATTTTTAATTTTGGGGACTTAAAATAAAGCTACTTTAGTTCTCTCCTATAGTCCATTAAATATTTGTTAAACAAAATTTTCAAAAAGTTAAAAAATGATTTTTGAAACCGGCCTGAGAAAAAAGTATAATTTTCTAATATCAAAAAAACTAAAGTAAATTCGGTTATATTTTAACAAAACTCGACTATTAGGTACTAACAGGTCATATAATTGTAAATCATGTCTTTATTTGAATTTTATTCTTAATTACATTTTTTGTTGCATATCCTTAGGTGTGTCATCAAAGACACGAATTTACGGTGAAAAATTGCAATAACTCTGAAGCTTCTTAATGGATTTTTAATTTTGGGGACTTAAAATAAAGCTTCTTTAGTTCTTTCTTATAGTCTATAAAATATTTGTTGAACAAAATTTTAAAAAAATTTAAAAATTATTTTTGAAACCGGCCTGAGAAAAAAGTATAATTTTCTAATATGAAAAAAAAATTAAGAAAATTCGGTTATATTTTAACAAAACTCGACTATTAGGTACTAACAGGTCATAGAATTGTAAATCATGTCTTAATTTGAACTTTATTCTTAATTACATTTTTTGTTGCATATCCTTAGGCGTGTCATCAAAGACACGAATTTTCGGTGAAAAATTGCAATAACTCCGAAACTACTTTATGGATTTTTAATTTTGGGGACTTAAAATAAAGCTACTTTAGATCTCTCTTATAGTCTATAAAATATTTGTTGAACAAAATTTTCAAAAAATTTAAAAATGATTTTTGAAACCTGCCTGAGAAAAAAGTATAATTTTCTAATATGAAAAAAAAAAAATTAAGTAAATTCGGTTATATTTTAACAAAACTCGACTATTAGGTACTAACAGGTCATAGAATTGTAAATCATGTCTTTATTTGAATTTTATTTTTAATTACATTTTTTGTTGCATATCCTTAGGCGTGTCATCAAAGACACGAATTTTCGGTGAAAAATTGCAATAACTCTGAAGCTTCTTAATGTATTTTTAATTTTGGGGACTTAAAATAAAGCTACGTTAGTTCTCTTTTAAAGTCCTTTAAATTTTTGAAATAATTTAATTCTTAGTGTTTAAAACTTAGGCAAAACTGAAAATACTCCCTACATTTTCCCATACAAGAAAGTTTAACACTTTGTGGGCGGATGCGGCAACTTTGAAACAAATTTGCAAAGCATGTTTTAATGTTAAGTACTACATTTTGGGGGGGGGGGGGGGGGGGAGTTAGGGTTATATTTTGCATTTTCGTTACACCCTAGGTTACATATAAAATTAGCTAAGACTTTGCATAATTTTTTTTCTAGCTCTAAAATAAAACAATATTTTTTTTTTAATTTTTTTATTTAATTTTTTTTTCTTATATATTTTCCATTTTTTTCTTAAATGAATCAAAATGTGTTGTTTGTGTTTTTGTTTTTTAAATATTACAAAATGTTTTTGAAACATCATATAGATTTTTTGTTGAGATGAAAAAATAAATTTTGAAATAAAATAACAATTTATTTAATATTTTTTTTTTTTTTGTATGTTTTAATTAATTTATTATTAAATACATTTAATTTTAGGTAATAACAACTTAAATTTAAAGGAAAGAAGTTAATAAATATACATGAACATTTTGTTTAAAAAGAAACATTTATTTATTTAAATATAATTTAAAAATTATAGAATTTTGTTTCTTTTTTTGAAGTTAAAACTAAGTTTTTGTGGCTAAACTTTAAGCTTCTTTTCCTTGTATTTTTTTTTTTTTTTTGTTTAAATCTCGGTTTTTGTTAATACTTAATTTTTAATAATAATAATAATAATTTTTACATTTTGTAACTTATTTTTGTTAAATATTTAATTTTCATTTGTTTAAATAACTCTAACTCTTTCTATGATCATCACTATTAAATTATTACACGTAAATTCACTTATCACTTACAAAAAATCACTTTTCAATTTCTTTCAACAGGTTACACAATATTTTATTTTTCTTTTCATTTTTTACCACAATATTTTAATTTTTTTTGTTTTTGTTAATACATACAATTTTTTATTTTATTATTAAATCGTTCGAATGTACATAAATATATATATTTTGGTTTATGATTAGATATAGTTGACTATATAAACGGTGTTCAACAATTTGCAGTAAATAATGGTTCAATATTTGAAGCATAGCCGAGAATAACGTTTTAAAAGCCGATTTTTACAAAACCTGTTTTTTTGCAGATTACAGTCAACCTGACCCTCTTACGTGGCTCAATCACAAAATCAGTCAAAATTATGCACCTTATCGCTATCAAAATACTATTAGAAAAAAAAATTATCCATATATTGCCTGCTACTTTAAAAACGTTTTTTACGAATTGTGAACAATTTCAATTTTGTCGCTTACAACGTTATTCGCGGCTATGCTTCATTTGTTGATAGGAATAGGTGGCAGGAAGTTGGGGCAAATTGGTAAGAAAAATGTGAAAATGGAAAATATTTTATATAAAACAAGGTTGCTTTCAAAAATCGATCATAAATACATTAATAGGGGTTTTATATCGGAAGTGACTTATGTGGGCTTTATATAACTAAATCAGTTGACGATTGAGTGAAAACACATGTAAATTTCACTCAATCGTCTTCTGCTTTAGTTGTATCGGGTGTTTTTTATTGAGGTATAGAACTTTAAGTTGGCATCACTTTTTTAACTGGCGGCCATTTTGTCAGCTGTCAAGTGATTAATATTTAGTTTGGTTTGCCATTTCATCATGAACAGGTTGACAAAAGAACAACGCTTGCAAATCGTGCAAATTTATTTCGAAAATAATGGTTCATTTCACGAAGTTTACCGCAAGCTCCGTCCATTTTATGGTCGACATAATCGTCCATCAGAGCAATTAATTCGGTTAACCATGGATCGTTTTCGCACTACGTTTACTCTATGTGATAATACGCATCCGCAGCGACGTCGAACAGTGCGCACCGAAGAAACAATTGCCGCTGTAGAGCAAAGTGTTGAAGAGGACCAGAATGAATCGATTCGCCACCGTGCACAGCAATTGGAGCTTTGTCCATCAACTTTATGGAAGATTTTGCGCAAAGATCTTGGCTTGCGACCTTACAAGATCCAGCTTGTGCAAGTATTGAAGCCGCGAGACCATGCAATGCGTCGTGATTTTGGTGTATGGGCCGAAAATGAGATTGATCTCGATGCTGATTTTCATCGCAAATTGGTCAATTGGCCACCAAGATCGTGCGATTTCACACCACTGGATTATTTTCTTTGGGGATATGTGAAGTCGCTCGTTTACGCCAACAAACCAGAAACGTTAGGGGACTTGGAAGCCAACATTCGTGGCGTTATTGCCAACATACGGCCCCATATGCTCGAAAAAGTTGTTGAAAATTGGACCTGTAGAATTGGCTTTATTCGAGCCAGCCGCGGCGGCCACATGCCCGAAATCATATTTAAACATTAATGGCATAAAATTATCCTTCCAATAAAGCCAAATTGATGGACATTAAAACGATCTTCTTGTGTTTTATTTCAATTCGAAGTTCTATACCTCTAAAAAAAACACCCATTATAAACAGCACATTAATCGCGAGTTCTATAAATATATGAGTTAGTACGAAACTTAAATTAAATATATTTCCTTCCAACTGATAAGTATCGGGTTATCCATTTCTTGTTTTCAAAAGTATAGGACTGGAATTCGACATCTGTCAATCAAGTTTGTTAAACCAATTTTTATACCCTTCACCAATAGGTGAAAGGGTATTATAAGTTTGTGATTCCGTTTGTAATTTTTTTTATTAGTGATCGTAGAACCCATAAAAATTATACCGATCGACTCAGAATCGGGAGTAGAATCGATTAAGCGATGTCCGTCTGTCTGTCTGTCTGTATGTCTGTCTGTCTGTCTGTCTGTCTGTCTGTCTGTCTGTCTGTCTGTCTGTCTGTCTGTCTGTCTGTCTGTCTGTCTGTCTGTCTGTCTGTCTATCTGTCTGTCTGTCCGTCTGTCTGTCTGTTGAAATCAAGTTTCTGAAGCCCCTGGAGGATGAACCTACATAAATTATATATCAGATTTTAGGAAATTCTCCCGCAATGAACGCTATTAAATTTCATTAAAATCGGTTTATAAACACCGAAAATATCGAAAAAATTCCAAAAATTAGACGAAAATTTTTAAAATTTTTGATTGAAACACACTTTTAAATAACAAGAGAAAAAAGATATTCCTGATATACATGTGATAATATGTTATATATCAGATTGTAGCAAATAGTTTCCCAAAGCACTCTGTGAAATTTTATCAAAATCGGTCCATAAGCAACTGAGATATTGCCAAAACACTAAATTTGATGTATCGCAAATTGCCCAAAGTACGCATTAGAGAATGTTTGATGAAAAAATGAAATGCAGAAATAGAAAAAAACCATCCTCCTTTAGCACGGACATACATAAATTTTATATCAGATTTTAGGAAATTCCCCCGCCAAGCACGTTATAAAATTTTATCAAAAGCGGTCCATAAACAATTGAGATGTCGCCAAAACACTACATTTGATGTACAGCAAATTGCCCAAAGTACGTGTCTAAGAAATTTTGTTTACATTTTGTAAGTATTGTTTCAGCGATATCTCAGGTGTTTATGGACCGATTGTGATGAAATTTGACATCGTTCTTTGTGGGTGGATTTCCTAAAATCTGATATACCTATATACTACACAAATCTGATTATGAATACCATTCAAATTGTACCGATCAACTCAGAATCGGCTCAAGAATCGATTTCGCGACCTCCGTCCGTCGTCTGTTTGTTTGCCCGTCCGTCCGTCTGTTTGTTTATCCGTCCGTCCGTCTACCTGTCTGTCCTTTTTTCTGTTGTAGTCAAGTTTTTGGAGCTCCTGTTTTGTCGATATCTCAGATGTTTATTTTGATGAAGTTTAATAGCGTCCTTCGCAGGGGATTATCTAAATCCTGATGCATTCTGTAATTTGTGGTAGATATAATTTAGCGTTTAAGCGATGGTGTTTTGATCGACAATGTTGAAATTCAGGGTGGGACAATTCAGGAGCTCCACAAATCTGGTTTTAGCAGACAGACACACTGCATTTATCTTAATTTTGTGTCTGACTTTTGAACATTATGATAACATTTGAGAATGTATTATATATCAAATTATAGGTAATCTTCCTAGGAAGTACAAAAATGCTATCCGTTCAAAACCTACATATGTATGTAAGTATCTCACACATAGAAGAATATATAGAAGGTCGTCAGCTGATCCACTAAAATTTAGTATTCTACTAAATCACACGTACACGAAATGAAAGCTTTTTTGACAAACAGAAAAGCATTTTGTACTCAAAATTTTGTTTGAAAAATTACGCGTTGTTTTGAATGAAACGCACTGTTCTAAATTGCACTAAATTTTTTTTTAAATATTTTAACATTATTTTGATGTCGAAACACTTTTTATTTTTTACAAACTGAAATTTTTTTATTTTGTTTTCTTTCGACATTCTTTTTTTTGTTTTTGCTTAATTTGAATTGAACAAGTAGGGCTGCAATTTTTGGTATTAAAAAAATAATGAAATTTAGAATAAAAAATTGTTTATAGATTTTAATTATCCTAAAATCGAGTTTTACTTGATTTTAGGATAATTAAAATTCTATACCTTAAAATATGGATTTCTCAAGAAAATTTCTTAAAATTACGGAGAAAATCTTGAAGAAAATTTTCGTTCCATCATATCATACTTTTTTGTGCAACTGTTTGTATTCATTAAGAAAAGTAAAAGCTCTTTTTAGGCTTACCAATACACTATTACTGATCCGTACTATTGACAGGTCCCAGATGTACTTTGACGTTTCGTTGACTTTCTAGGTATTTATTTATTCTATGTCTCACATATCAACAAAAATTTAAATTTTTTTAATTGCAATTGGGAGAAATCCGTTCACGTTTGACAATTGATCCCGTATAACTTCGCCTAAGGCAATCTCTTAGTAGCTAATAAATGACAAATTATAATAGATACGATGATGACATTTAGTATAAAGACTTTCTAGAGGCACAACATTTGACAAAAGTATTTCTGATCTCTTGAAAAGTTCGATATTGAAAATGGGCGAGCTCTATTCACATTTAGTGAAATCTCCCATATAAACCCGACCGGGAATCGATTTAATGCTGATAAATTAAATCACATTAAAATTGCACAAAGAACTAGAGCAAAACTTTCCAAACATCCATCGGACAGATCGAAACAACAATACATCCCAAATATTATTGATGAAGTGTTCATTTTAATTAATTAACTAACTTCAAATTAATAAGTAAACTTTTCCGACAAAGCTGATAACCATCCATTCAAAAGCTATATATTTCACGTATGTATCTAAAACTAAGAGTGTATACCCTATAATTTTAAGGCTTGTATACATTGACAATCATTGTTAAAGCTTTTACCTAAATCAGTCCGCTAACTTCAGAGTTTTACATAACTAATCAAGAACTTTTACTAGTTGGATAATTCGTACGAATTAAAGTGCACAACCCTCACTGGGCACAGCGTTTTTGGGTTGCATGTCAGAATACTTAAACTTTATCATATCGATGTGCTTTTGCAAATCTAAGGGCATCTACATTTTGAAGCATCTTTTCTGCATGGTTTATCTGGTCTATCGAACTTTATTAAATGTTCGTAAAATATGTATGTGTCTATTTTATTTCGAAGCTAGAAATCAGCCACCTGCACAACCTAACCTTTGGGTCCATAACTATTCTAAATGATGACGCCACCGAAAAGCTTTTCGTTTTCCGACTCTTAATTTTAAAGACTTTTTGCATATAACACTAGTACAACCAAATATTGCTAGGAATTAGATTGAGTACAAACAACAGAAAATTAATATTCAGTACCTGGTTGACCGAGCCTTGCTCGGAGCTTTATGATAAGCAGTTTGGGGCAAATTTTAAAGTTTTTATATATATTTTTTTATAAAGTACTAAAATAAATTTAGAGGAAAGACATTGTACAAATATTCAGTTAATTTTGAAATATTTTATTTATTTTGTCCGACCAACACATAGTTTGCATAGTTTACAGTTTAACTCATTTTAATAATTTTGGAAATTGATCATACCAACAGAAACCACCGTCGACTCATGCGCAACAACTTTGCTAAAGATTATAATCTGATCAAATGCACAGTTTACGATTTAATTAATTTTGAGTAATTTTCAGTGGCGCCGCCTGATGTTGTTCATACCAACTAAGAAACCTTCGTCTGCTTACGCGTAACAACTTTGCTTATAATTATAACATGATCAAATGCACAGTTTACGATTTAATTCAATTTGAGTAATTTTCTGTGGCGCCACCTAGCGGACTTTGCTCATTCCAATTCATAAACCTTCGTCGGCTTATCCGCAACAACTTTGCTGAAGATTATAGCATGATTAAATGTACAGCTTACGATTAAATTCACTTTGAGTAAATTTCAGTAGCGCCACCTGTCGGAAATTATTAATATCAACTTAAAAGCCTTCGTCGGCTCATGCGCTACAACTTTGCTAAAGATCATAGCATGATCAAATGTACAGTTTACGATTTAATTAATTTTTAGTAATTTTCAGTGGCGCCATCTGTCGGAAGTTAGTTATATCAACTTTAAAACCTTCGCCGGCTTATCCGCAACATCTTCGCTAAAGAGCATAACACAATCAAATTCACAGTTTACTATTCTATAAAGAACATACATACAGACAAACATTCATTTGTTTAAAATAATACTAATTTTTCCCCCTTTTTATTCCCTAATTTCTAAAAGTTCCATATGTATATTTGGTACTTTTTTGGTGCCAATTGAATTCGGTACATTTTTTTTAAAACGCATTTAACATAATGTATAATGTTCCTATTCATATTACTTTGGAGATGTTAAGTTATCATTTTATCCCTTTTTTACCCATTTTGGCTCCAAAATCAAAAAAGTACCAAATACGTGTTTCATGTTTTTTTCACATCTATTGATTGCAGTACCAAGTTTCTTTCTATATTCTTTAGTTTAAAATATAAGAGTGGGTTAAAAAGGTGCCAAAAAAACTATTTTCACCCTTTTTTACCCCCTATCGGACATAGTTTCAAAAAAGTACCAAACACCTGTCCGCTTATTTTCAAAGCTGTTTAAAACGTAATTTTAATTTTGTTTCTATACCTATTACTTTAGGAGACATAGCGTTTTCGATTTTTTCCCCTTTTTACCCGTTTTTATCCTAGAGGTAAAAGTTCCAAAAGTCCCTTCTTCTTCGACCTATACATCAAAAAAGATACTCACTGTTCAAATTTTATCAAAATCGTTAGAGCCGTTTTCGAGATAGCCATTCTATATATATATATATATATATATATATATATATATATATATATATATATATATATACAATTATTATTAAGAATATAAGGCTCAACTAAGTCAGTAATCAGAAACTATATAATTATCAATATATTCTGACGATTTTGTACTTTACTTTACCATTGGTGAAGGGTATCCAAGATTCGGCCAAGCCGAATATACCACTCTTACTTGTTTTCTTTTCAGTTGAAAGTCTGACATTGACGAAAATGGATAGCTTAAGTATCACACAACGCATAAAAATGATCAAAACATACTACAAAAATGGTGATTCTGCAATAGCCTCATATCGTGCTTTAACTGGAAATTATGGTTTACATAATCGTCCAACTAAGCAAGAAATTGGCAAAAAAAAAAAAAAATTGTAAAGAATTTTGAAGAGACAAATATTGTAAGGCCTGTAAATCATCGTTTCGCTCGTTCCGCTGAAAATATAGCTGATATAAGTGAAAGTGTTGCCGAAGACCCGAAGTCATAACCGACTTTTTTATTGGTGGTCATTTAAACGATATAGTGTTTCACACATAATGTCAACGTTCAAACTTTATAATAAAAAAGAAATATCATGAAAAAAAATTTGTTATAGTTGTTTTATTTACGTTCACTTTTGAAACCGCAAAATGGATAGCCCTGTATAACTGAATAAGACTACAATCATGAAAGGCAGCCTTAAAGTGTAAAATATATCATCCTGGAATGCTTTTGACCCTACTTTTCTAAACCCGCTCTAATTAATGAAATTTTTAACGAGCAGTTACAAATGTTACCTACAACATTAACATTGTCCTTTATACACATAATTCCCATTAAGTCCATGCTTGAGCATAAGTTTTCTAGTTTACAACACTAAGGAAGCAGAGCTCTTTTTAGTAGTTAGCGCTGTAGTTACTTGATCCGGTTATTTTTATATAATTCCTAAATTATTTCTAATTATTTATTTTGTCAGATTGTTAGCAAGTAGTAAACAAAATTTGAAATTTCGATGTCTTTAAATTACATAAGACAACTCCAACATACACGTTAGACCTAGGGTTTCGTAAATGTTTCGTAAATGGGATTATAACAAAAAAATGAGATCTAGAAAACAAAGTCCAGTTTAAAATTCGAGAAAATTTGTCAACGAATTCGAAATTTATTCGAGAATCAGTTTTAAATTGAGTTTATTCTCTATCTGGCTTCTGATTTAATTTCGAAGATCCTCGAGGGTTGCCCGAACAATGAAATCTTTATTGCTGGCGACTTTAATGTTCATAACTCATCCTGACTTCGTCATTCGATACTTCTGAAGTCCAATATGTTAAGCTATAAGCCGCACATAATCATATATCGCAACTGGTGAAACAAAACAAGAAATAATCCATATGTTGAAGGGCACCATTTGACCATGTCCTGACTTTACACCCTGACAAGTATGGAGTCAAGGTTCTTGCACCGCTTGGAAATTCCGATCATTGTACCATTTGCTCCTCGTTTTCGTTTGTAATGTTTCACAAATAGGCACAAAATGTTTAACCCTCTTACATAAAAAATATCGTTGGACTGAGCTGAACGATTTTTATAGGCACATTAACTGGAAACTTTGTTTCCTCGACAAAAATGTCAGTGCCTTAGCGAAAATGATCTTGAATGCTATTAAGCTGGGAATAAAAATGTTCATCCCCGTGAAAAATGTTTCGATTAAACCTAGGTTAAAAGTTGGTTCAATGAGACGTGCAAACATGCAGTCAGATCTCGAGAGGTAGCTTTTAGAAACTGGAGTAATAACCTACAAATTTACGTGTGTCAAAGCATTAGGACCCGTACTAAAATTTATACTGCTTCTCGGGACAAAGTTTCGTTCCTTAAACGAGTTAAGAATAACTCTATTTCTACAATTTCTCCTCTTTTTTAGAATGGTCTAACAATAAGAGATCCGGTTGATAAAGCTGACCTTTAAATTGAATTATTCGCAAGTAATTCTCGCTTGCCGGAAAGTACTCAATCTCTGCCCGAGCTCGAAAGAGTGGCTGTAACTATGCCAAAGGTATTTCTTCGCGCCCGTACTCTAAAACGGGTTTTAGTAGATCTCAACATAAACAAGTCTCCAGGACCGGATGGTATTTCAGCATTGGTCCATTAGCTTATGTTTTCAGCAAATGGAAGGCTACTAATGTGTAAATACTGAGAAATCAGATGCTGTTGATGTTCTGGGCATGAGAATTCAATGTGATGTCCTCTGGCCTTAGCACATCTTTCAAGTGTCGAAAGAAGCATTCAAGTGCCTCGGTTTTTTAAAACGGTGTAAGACATAATTCACATCAACTGATCTCCGTACTTTTTACACAACCTATATCCGACCGAAAATGGATAACAACTCTCAGTTTTCTCTCATTGGATAATCGTCTCCATGAGTTGTTTTCGAATTAGAGTAAAACTCTCTTTTTCTATGTAGTTTTCAAAACGACCATATGACAAATCAATGCATAGAAATGCAACATCTTTATATTATAGAGCTGGTCCTAATAATAAAAAATAGACTGATTGCCATAAAATATTCTGTTTGGCGGTCGACGTAGAGTCATGACCGATATACCCCCATGATTTTCTGCGCTTGAAATTATAGTAATGAACCTATTTCTTGTCAACGTGCAAAAAACACCGTTTAACATCTCTCGGCTTAAACTCGTTCGGCATCCAATTTTCTTGTTACACCGCTCCCAATTGCAATGCAATTTTTGTTGCATTTGTCAAGAATTTTCATCAAAAAATTCCTCCAATTATGAATCTTCGAAGACCTTTTCCCTTCCACCACTCTCGGCACGTACTTTTACTTGTAGCGGTCTCATTTTAGGTATTTGAGAGCATTCGATGAGCCTTTGCCGCAGATGTCTTCAACTCTACTCCAATGTTGAGCAAAGTCTCTCAGATTCTATCTTATTTTGTATTTTGCTACCCCTAGGGTTAGCAAAATACAAAATCAGAGAGAGTTTGCCCAACATTGCTCTACTCGAACACTTGGAAATTAAAGAGCATATCGTCGACATTTTTAAGTCAGAATTTCGCCCTCTCAAGCAATGATTCGTTGCTTAGTTAATCGCCACCACAAAAAAGGCGACGTTACAGTTGTACCTCGACCACGTCTAAGTCGTACTGCGGAAAATATTGAGTACCGGAAAATGCTAACGAAACATCTACTAGTAGGCGTAGTACATCATTACGACGCATTTAACCCTGGAAAGTCATCCTTATTTTACATACACTAACGTCATCCTTCGTCATTTTGACTCCGTACACTTCAAGAGACTATAAAACTCTTCGTGAGCAAAAATGGATACCAAAATAGTTTTCTTATGTATTAATAGACTCTTTTTAATAAATTTTTAAAGAAATTCAATTGTTTATTTCTTAATTATTAATAAAAACTTAATATATTATAGACCTTTTTTTTGTTTTAATTTGAAAATAAAATTTTCCGTAGTCATTTTGACGAAGGATGACGTTCTAGGGTTAAAAAAAAAAGATTTACAGTTGTACCCATATAAGATGCAATTGGAGCAAGAATTAAAACCCTCAGATTATCGGTAAGGTCTAAATTTTGCATTTAAATTTTAACAGTTGGCCGGAAATGAAATCAACTTTATGGAAAATTTGTTTACGAGGGTTGAAGCTCATTTGAATGGCTTTGTAAATAAGCAGAACTGTAGGTCCAAGAGTCATTCATCAATTGTATCCCATTGGGTGTATAATAAGGTGTGGGATCACATCTGAAAATATTATTGGCGTTACTTCTCCGGGAATGAAGATGGAAGTGCTGTAAATGGAGAACGGTATCGGTTTAGGAAAGAAAATGATCTGGTATGTGGTTTCAGCAGGACGGAGTCACTGCCCGAGACACTTTTAAGTAAAATTTTTGTAGAATGAATAATTTCCGATCGCCAGATTTGACAGCACCTGACTATATTCTTGGGGGTTATTTGAAGGAGCTTGTGTGCGACACAAACATTGAGTGTTGATGAAGACCATTTTTCGTATACTTGGCTTTAAGCGAGTCTGAGTCTAAATCAATGTTGGCCATAATTTACGTTGGAAGGGGAATAATAACTACATATTTACAATGTAAATTGGGTGAGGTATTGGATGTAAGATACCAAGCAACGGTTCTGATTGGTCTTAATTTGGTAAGCCTAGACTAATCTTGGTTATCCTTTAATGTAGACCCCCGGGACTACATTAACTCCACTGACACTGACCTCCTCGTGGTATCACCCGGGGGACTACGTTAACACCGGTTTATGTCGTAAGCTAACATATTCCGCGAGTTCTCCCATAAGAACTATAAAAATAAGGTTTAGGACATCGGGCTAATAAAACACTCCTGGAAAAAACATTTACTATTAAAAAGCTAAAATTAGGAAAAAAAACGGACCCCCTAATATAAGAAGATTGATCTATAGGCAACCTTGTTTTATACTTTTCCATAAAAGACTTGTTTAGCTTTCCTTAACATTTTGAAGTTTGGGACTTTTGGTAAGTACATTTTTTTAGGTATTTTAATGGAGGAGATGGTTTTTAATTTTAAAACTTCTTTTGTAAATATTTTTTCATTTTATGTTTGTAACATTTCCTTTCTTTTATACATCATTACTTCAATTTTTTTATACATAAATATTTTTTTTTAATAAAATACATATTTTTGTAATTATTTAAATTTATTTTACTATTAAATCTATTCAAATTTACACTGACTTTTTTTTACAACAATTTACATTTTTTTTTTTTAATTTAAATTCAATATTTTTTGCTTTAAATACATTTTTTTCATAAATATTTTTAAAGTGAACACAAAAATAAATGATTTTGGGTAAGAGATTTCCTTTTTTGTTTAATATTTTAGGGTTTGGAAATTTGATTGGGGTTTTTTGGGATTTTTTTTGGTATTTTGAATATTTTTTGAATATTTTTTTAAGGGTTTTTTATTATGATACATATAATAAATAACATTTAATATACGAGTATAACTTTGTTTTGAATGGTGCGATCCTGAAATGGTTACATGATTAGATTTGTATCTTCCTTTTTTTGTAGAGATTTTTTCTTTAAAGAGTTAAAGGATTAGGCGATTTTTTGTAGTTTTTAAAAAAATTTCTTAAAATTAAATTTTGAAATTTTAAAATTTTTTATAAAATTTCCTTAAATTCCAATTTAAAACATTTTTTTGAATGTAAAGAAATTCAAAATAAAATAAATTATATATTACAACTTTTTGAATTTGAAAGAAATTTTTTAAATTCTAAAGAAAAATTTCTTAATTTTGAATAAATTTTGTGAAATTTGAAAATTTATATTTACAAATTTTTGAAATTGTTTTTTTCAATTTTTTCGAATGTTTAAGAAAATGTTAAAATAATAAAAAAATAAATCCTAAATCCCAATTTAAAAACATTTTTTTTTGAATCTAAAGAAATTCAAAATAAAAAAATTATATATTAAGTTTTTTTTTTTAATTTGAAAGAAATTTTTAAAATTCTAAGGAAAATTTCTAAATTTTGAATAAATTTTGTGAAATTTGAAAATTTTCTAATATAAATAAACAAATTTTTGAAATTGTTTTTGTCAATTTTCCTCGAATGTTTAAGAAAGTTTTAAAATAATAAAAATAAAATTTTTTAATTCTGGAGAAATTTTAAATGTTTTAAAAAAATAAAACAAAAATATTTTGAAATTCGAAAAAATTCTTCTAAAGATTTTTTATAAAACCAAACAAGTTTTTTTTAATATTAAAAAATTCAAATTTCGTAACAAATTTCTAAAACAATAAAATTTTAAAAATCTTTAGAAAAATCAAAGAATGTTTGAAAATTGTAAAGAAAATTTTCAAATTCTAAAAAATATTTAAGCAATTTTTTTTTAATATTAAAGAACATTTTTCAAATTCCGATTTTTTTTTTAATACAACAAATTTCTAAAACAATGACATTTTGAAAATCTTTAAAAAATCAAAAAATGTTTGAAAATTGTAAAGAAAATTTTCAAATTCTAAAAAATATTTAAATTCTGGAGAAATTTTCTAAATTCTGAAATGTATGTTATACAATATTTGCTTAAAAGTCAGAGTTTTCGATCGATATCGAAAGCGGCAATTCGGAAATTCTTCAAAAATTTTTAAATTCTGAAGAAATTTTTTTCTTAAATAAAAAGACATTTTAAAATTTGAAAGAAAATTTGTAAAAAATAAATTTAAAAAAGTTTTAATTTAAAATTTTTCTAATTCGAAAAGTTTAAAAAATTTTCTAAAGACATTTTATAAATCTAAAAATTTTTTCTTAATATTTAAGAAAATTTTTCAAATTCCGCAAAATTTTTTAAAATATAAAAAATTTCTAAAACAATGAAATTTTGAAAATCTTTAAAAAAATAAAAGAATTTTTGAAAAGTTTAAAGAAAATTTTTAAATTCTAAAAAATATTTAAATTAAAATAACTAATTTCTAAAACAATGAAATTTTGAAAATCTTCAAGAAAGTTTTAAAATTCTAAAAAATATTTAAATTCTGGAGAAATTTTCTAAATTCTGAATTTTTCTTTTAAATAAAAGACAAACTAAAATTCTAAAGAAAATTTTCAAAAATATTTATTAAGAAAAGTTTAAAATTAACATTTTTCTAATACGAAAAAAATGAAAAAAAAAAATGTTCAGTTCAATGGGGCCAAATCCCAACATTCGAATCGATCGATATAAAATCCTTAAGGTATGTTATACAATATTTGCTTAAAAGTCTGAGTTTTTAATCAAGATCGAATAACTCAATTCGTCCCCTGAAATTTCAAATTCTTTAAAAATTTTCAAATTCTAAAGAAACATTTTCTCAATAAAAAGACATTCTAAAATTTCAAAGAAATTTTTAAAAATATAAATTTAAAAATGTTTTAATTAAAAATTTTTCTAATTCGAAAAGTTTAAAAAATTTTCTGAAGATATTTTATAAATCCAAAAATTTTTTCTTAATATTAAAGAACATTTTTCGATTCCGAAAAAAAATTTTAAAATATAGAAAATTTAAAACAATGAAATTTTAAAAATCTTTAGAAAATTGCAAAAATTTTTGGAAATTGAAAAGAAAATTTTAAAATTCTAAAGAACATATAACTTTAGAAGAAATATTCTAAATTCTGAATCTTTTTTTAAATAAAAGACAAACTAAAATTCTGCACAAAATTTTCAGAAATATTTATTTAGAAAAGTTAAAATAGAACATTTTTCTAATACGAAAAAATGAAAAAAAAATTAAATTCTGGGGCCAAATCCCAACATTCGAATCGATCTATATAAAATTCTATTAAAATTTTTACAATATAAATTATTTTGAAAATCCTTAAGGTATGTTATAAAATATTTTCTTAAAAGTCTAAGTTTTCGACCGAAATCGAATGCGGCAACTTGGCCCCTGGAATTTCAAAATCTTAAGAAATTTTTAAATTCTAACGAAACATTTTTCTTAATAAAAAGACATTCTAAAATTTTAAAGCAAATTTTGAAAAATAATTAACAAAAAGTTTTAATTTAACATATTTCAAATTCAAAAAATTTGAAAAATTTTAAATTCTGGAAAAAAATTTTCTATAAAAAAAATCACCTAATCCTTTTCAATATTTTTTTTTTAACTATTTACATAAAATCTTTTAAATTTTTATTTATGTTTTTTTGTTTTGTTTTATAAACAAAATTATTTTTGTAATATTTTTCTATAAGGTACTCAATTTTCTATTATTTGTAATGATTACTTTAGAATTTTCGATAGGTTTTAAACGAAAAATTGAAATCATAAATTTGAAAATTAAATGAAAAATGAACTTAATTAAATAAAAAATCTAAAACGAAAAATAAAGTTATAACAAACTTATAAATCAAAATTTCCAGACGAAATTCCTACAATAAGCTAAAGTTTGTAAAAAACTGTGTTGCATATACTTAGGCTTAAATTTAATATACCCTACATTAATACAGGTGGGAATGGTATGTGAATTGCGATGTTTGCAACAGCCAAAAATTGTAAAATGTTCGTTCATATATCCCTCTATTCTCTTATCGATTTTAATTACAAACGATCCATTATTTCAGGCACAAGCCATAGTTTGGACTTAATGGTTTAAATTTTCAAAGCTGGCACATACTTTTTATTTTATTTGTATATACTTCACCGCCATAGGTGGAAAGGGTATGTTGGGATTGTGCTGATGTTTGTAACGCATAGAAATATTGGTCGGAATCACTCCTTATGTTGATTTATTGTCCGTCTTTCTGGCTGAGCGGATATACATGTAAGATTGTTATCAAAGTACAGATCGTAACTTCAAAGAAATTTGGTAGAGACTCATATGGTCCAAGGATGATCCCTATACTTTTTGCCCAAAATCGGATTATTGTTTCGGGTGCCTCCCTTTACAGCCACAAATTTAATTTTATTTTAATAATATTCAGCATAAATATTGCTTATGGTAACCGAAACAAGTTTTCCTAATTTTGTAGGAATCGGTCTATATTTAATCCTTAAGCGATGCCTTCCCGAAATAGAGTTTTTGGTCATTTACAGCCACAAATTTAATTTTATTTTAATAAAATTCAGCATAAATATGGCTTCTGGTAACCGAAATCAGTTTTCCTAATTTTCTAGGAATCGGTCCATATTTAACTATACCTCCCACACAAGCCATATTCCCAAAAGTCTTTAAAATACCCAGAAAAACACAAAAACGTTTATAAATCTAGAGATAATAGCATTTTATTACATAAACTTTGCACAGCTAAATATTTTGTTAATATAAACCGATAACCGAAATCTTGCTAACAATCGATCGACAATTGACCCCTAGCTCCCATACCAGGTGCTCAGCCGGAAATCACATAAATCTACTAAAATCTCAAAATTTTGGAAAAAAAATAGCACATACGAGTTTATGTATGTCTCTAAGACTTAAGGAAAACTTCTTAAATTATTGGTCCATTTTTGGCCTTAGTAGTGAAGGGCTTCATATAGTCGGGTATTTATTTTACTGAATATTGGATTGGAATAGGCAATGACAGACATTTGCCATAACTATAGTAATTATAAAATAAATTCTGCCGACACACATGCACAAAACGCAACAATTGCCTTCTTCAGTTATCCTTGACTTCCAAGAGAGCAAAGAGCCTGAACCATCCTTTTATATCGGCCTCTATTGCGAGATGTTAGACATCAGTTGACCTTCTCCACGATCTAGCAGGTGCACCAACACAACGGCGTCTACCCTATGGATTCCAATGAAGCGTTTGTCGAGCAATGTTGATATTTTGCCTTCGAAGTGTATGGCCTATAAACCATTTCCGTTGATATACCTCAATAGAAAAAGGGGATTTAGCTTGTAGCGTTTAGTAGATATTCATTTCTTATGCGATTCTACCATCTATTAAAGATTTGCCGTAAGCCTTAGTAAGAAAAAGTTTGCAGGTATATCGTTAGCATTTCTGCATTTTCAAGTTTCGCAAACGTAACAAATTTTGAACTTGACTTGAATCGAGTTGTATATTCGTAACTTTGTTGATGTTGACATTTGCTGAGATTACCAAATGGCTCTGAGAATGCCGAATGCAGATTTTGCCTTATTAAAGATTGAATGTTCTCGTAGAAATTAAACTTTCCAGATAATTGGAGGTACCTACACATCCAATGACCTAGACATCCAAATTGATGTATGATGAGGGATTTGCTTCATAGCCTCTAGTCATAATCTTTGTTATGGAAGTATTGATTCCCAGACCAGCTGAAGGTGACCTTGGCCTAGACACATATATGTCATCGGTATTTTCAAAATCCTTGAGTTGTTTAATGTGGTTCCATTTATATCTTAGCCACTAACATATTCTGTGGTTTATAAGCCATTTTATCTCCCCATAATTGAATAGAATACTCCAAAAAAATTCACACGGACTTTCAACTTCAACTTGAACTCTTCTTCTCCTGTTATCCTTGACTCTCAGTGGAGCATAGAGCCTCTACTTGAACTCAATATGTAATAATTAGGGATTAGGACCGATACAACGAAATTTTCATACCTAGGAGCGAGATGAAAAATCGCCCACACAATCCCCTTCTCGGCCGTCTGTATATGCGGAAGTCCATTTTCTAAATCATTTCGGCCTCCAGAGTATTACACAGAGACCTAACGCTTACACCTTCTACTGGAGCTTAATAGGAAAGAGTTGCAGATTAAGACCGATAGTTGTGCATTGGATCTTTAGTAGTAGTCGTAACTTCAAACGGATTTGACAATTTACCCTTATATAGGACTCGACATTTAAAATCCATGTCTTTTGCTCAAATTAAGTTCAGAATTCTTGTTGGCATTTTACGATTTTCTAAAATTTTCCACAGCACAGATAGCTCCTTCTGACACTGTCGAAGGTTTTCATAAAGTCGAGAAACACTAAAAAATGGGGTTGAGAAATTTTTTACATTGCTCTAATAGGACTATTCTTACTGTGTTGAATAGATCAACTCATGAGCGGTTCTTTCTCAACCCAAACTGATTTTCCAGAGTGTAGAGAAACACTGCTTCGGATATTCTGTTCAAAATAACTGGACTTAGTATCTTGCTCGGGATGCAAATGGGATGCAGTAATAACTGTATTCAATTCCTACTCTAACCTCCTCGTGGTACATCCTGGAAACCTGAGCAACCTAGTTGAAGATGTGGTAAACAACCCGATTGGCATTCTAGGTCAGGGCTAACGTGAGAGGGAGTTATCTTGGAGCCGTTCCGACATATTTGGTTTAAGGGTCTAAGATAATTGTACTTGGTAAAGTACGAAATTGCAGTGTCTGTTCAACATGTTAGTTGCAGCTGCAAACGGCCGTCTGTCTCGGATCGAGCGGTTCGCTATGGCTTTGGACTCATCATCCATCGACTTAGCACTTACAGTGTTTTAAGCATGGAAAGAAATAACATTACAGAATATACTACTCCAAGGGGTAATCATGCGAGAAATCCCCCTGCTACGGCAGCTGGCACAAGGATTTTGGAGGTGTTTAATCTGCTGAAAGCAAACTAGAGTTTCTCTCGCGGAAACAAACTTCTATGGAAGAACATTCTGATGAATGAAACCAATTAGGCCCTATGCTCCACTCCTTCCCACAACCTTTTTTCCTAGTTCCATCACATAGCATATGCATACGTAGGGGTCATCCCCTAAGTGTTGGTCCAATAAAAAAAAAAAACATGCCAGTTGCGCCTGTAGGCTGGCGACTGTCCGGACCGAGCGACCCGCTATACAAACGTCATGTGTCTTTGAATTCATCACTCATCGACTTCGAACTTACGATGTTTTAAGGCATGGAAAGATACAACATATTGTGCTCCAAGGTGTAATCATGCGTGAAATCCTCCTGCTACAGCAGCTGGCTCAATGATTTCGAAGGTGCCTAATATATCCGAGAACATTCTAATGAATGAAACCACAACAATTGTAAAGAGTTTAAACATAATGGCTCGATTGTGCATTGCAACTCAACTTTAATTGTGCTGCCAATTGCCAAAATGACATTACATATGGCAACTGACAACCGATAATAGAACCTCATTTGCCTTGTCAATTATTAATCATATTGTAGATGTCAACAAGAGTCTATTCTAGTTTCCTGTTATAGGTTAAAATATATTCCCATGGTGATATGTTAAGCACATGTGTACCATCTATACATCTGACAATGAATGAACAGCCCCTTATTTCTATACATTAGGAAACTGAAGTTTTGGCAACCTTTTTTTATCCGCCATAAAACTACACGCATATGTTGTTATAAGCCTAAAATGTTGTTTAAACATCTGAAATTGTTAAAATAAAAAAAATTTTTTTGTACATATTCCACGTATATAGGGTATTATAGCCTTCGGATTTGACTTTCTTGATTGTTTTAACATACATTTTAACAAATGACAATTGTATATAAATGTCTGCTCAGTATCTCATATTCAGATTAGTAGGGTATTACAGTCGTCGAGATAGATGATATTGATTGTTACACACTATTTCAACAAAAACAATTGTATGTAAATGTTTGCCTTGCCAACATATAAACAAATCCCTAAGATATGCTACACTTATTGGTGGTTATGTTTCAACAGTTTGTTTTTATGTTAGTTAACACATCTTAACATTAGTTTACAATGTTAATTTGTACTCTGCTAAGAAAATGGAAACCCCTAAGATAGGCTACATTTATTATTGGTTTTGCTTTAGCAGCTGGTTTTAATGTCAGTTAACAGGCCTTGAATAGGGGTTCTCTGCTGCGAACAGCAAAACAGTGGGTGTTTTGAGATATTTGAGTCAAAATACGAATTTTAAAACATGAACTGCATTTAATTGTTTAAAATTAAGAAATTTTCGGTAATTCTGTTATATTAAATGACTTTGATGTCCTGATTTTGTTAACTCTTTTAAAGAATTTCAGTGGAAATAAAAATTTTACTACAAGTTGAAGTGATTTTACAAATTTTGTTTTTTATTGTATTTTTTTTAGTATCTCTTTTGTAGGTTTTCACAAACAAATTGTTTTCTTTTTGTAGAAATTCCTTTTTTTTTTATATAATAAAATAAAAATTATAGGAAAAAATATATTAAAAAAATAAAGTTAGGAAAACAATTAAAAAAAAAGAAAAACATTTAAAATAAAAAAGAAGAATTAAAAAAATAATTAAAATAATTTTAAAGAAAAAAAAAAAATGACAATTAAGAAGGTAATTAAATTTTTTTGTAAATAATAAAAAAAAGAACATGAATTGAATTAAAAACTACAAATTATTATGATTTTTATTATTTTTTTTTTAATATTTTCAATTTAAATTTAAAATTTTTAAAAAACTATGAAGGTAGTAGTTATTGTATATGGTTTTTTGTTGTTGTAGTAATAATAATTAAAAAATAATTAATTTAAAATTAATAAAAAAAAAACTTGTTTTACTTGTTACAGTAATAGAATTTATATAACAAAAATAATAATTTTAAAAGGTAATAATTAAAAAAAAATAATTAACATTAAAAAAAAAATAAAATAAAAATTATGATAATAATAATAAAAAACCTTTTAATAAAAATAAACCTCTTATGAAGATAAATTAACACAAAAATAAAATATTTAAAGAAAAATATTTTATTATTTTTTTATATTTAAAATATAGTTTAAGGTACATTTTTTCTGTGTTTTAAATATTTTTTTTTGTTTATTTTGTTTTTCGAATTTTTTTAATAATAATGTACTCCCTAAAAAGTTTTTTGTTTTAATTTTTACATTTTACTTAATTTTTTAATATTTATTATTAAAAAAACAAGATTTTTTTTTGAATTGCTGTTTAATGATTTTGTTGTTTTTGTAGTGGTATCTTCTTTTTTGTTGTTGTTTAATTGAATTTAAATTATATTTTTATTGTTTAATTAAACATCAAGCAACAATTTTTATTTATATTTTTTATTTTTAGAATTTTTTCTTTTATTAATTTTTAATTAATAATAATAATTAAAATCTAAATACATTTATAACGTTTGTTTTTGTTAAAACGAGGGTGGGTTAATGAGTACCCAATTTTTTAAATTTCCCACTTCTTAATTGGAAAGTTAAAACTGCCCCTGTCAATCTGCAAATGTCAGTTGACTGATGCCTAAATTTGTTTAAGCTGTGCCATCTAGTTTGCTTTCAGCAGCTGTTAATAGAAGACTACTACGCGCTATGAAAAGAAATTTGAAAAAAGTGAGTTTTGAGTTTCTATCATTAGCCAAGTTTAAGCTTGATAAATATTATGGGGACTCAATACCACCCATTTCCGTGGTACAAAATTGGTTTACTGAATTTCAATATATCCGTTAAGATCTCTTTATTTTAGAAGATGTGTGATTTTTGGTACAAATATTTTTCTTTGGAAATTTTTTCGATAAAAATATTTTTCTATCGCAAAAAAATTTTCTATAGAAAAATTTTCGATTAAACTTTTTTGCTAAAGAAAAATTTTCGATCAAACTATTTTTCTATAGAAATATTTTTGATAAAAAGAATTTCTATAGACAATTTTTTGATAAAACAAACTTTCTATAGAATAAATTTTTGTAAAAAAAAATTCTATAGAAATATTTTTGATAGAAAAAATTTTCTATAGAAAAATTTTTTATAAAAAATTTTTGATCAAAAATTTTCTATACACAAGTTTTTTATAGTCCTCGAGCTCATTTATTCCTAAAAATTGTTAAAAAATTTTTTATATCAAAAATGTTTCTATCCAAAAAGGTTTTGATCGCAACTTTTTCTTTAGAAAAAAAAAAAACAAATTTTTCCTAAGAAAAATTTTTGATAAAAAAATTTTCTATAGAAAAATTTTTAATAAAAAAGTTTTCTATAGAAACATTTTTAATAAAAAATATTACTATAGAAAAATTTTTGATAAAAAAATTTTCTATAAAAAAAATTTTAGATAAAAAAATGTTCTAAAAAAAATTTTCTATAGGAAAATTTTTGATTCAAAATTTCCTATAGAAAAATTTTTAATAAAAAAATGTTCTATAGAAAAATTTTTGATTTTGTAAAAAAAATTTCTATAGAAATATTTTTGACAAAAAAATTTTCTATAGAAAAATTTTTGATCAAAAATTTTCTAAAGAAAATTTTTTTATAGAAAATTTTTTTATCAAATATTTTTTTATCAAAAATGTTTCTATTGATTTTTTTTTATCAAAAATATTTTTATAGAAAATTTTTCTATAGAAAAATATTTTAATCTATAATTTTTCTATAGAAAAATATTTTAATCTAAAATTTTTCTTAGAAGAAATTTTCTATCGAAAATTTTTCTATAGAAAAATTTTTGATAAATTTATCGAAAATTTTTCTATAGAAAATTTTCGATCAAAATATTTTTCTATAGAAAAATTTTTGATAGAAATTTTTGTGATAAAAAAATTTCAATAGAAAAATTTTCGATAAAAAATATTTAATAAAAAAATTTTCTTAAAAAAAATTTTTGACAAAAAAATTTCTATCGAAAATTTTTCAAAAAAATTTTTCTATAGAAAAATTTGATAAAAAATTTTTATACAGAAAAATAGACAAATTTTCTAAAAAAAAATTGATACAAAAATTTTCTGTACAAAGATTTTTGATAAAAAAATTTCTATTGAAAAATTTTTGATAACAATTTTTTTCTAAAGAAAAATTTTTGATCAAAAAAAGTTCTATAGAAAAATTTTTGTTAAAAAAACTTTCTATAGAAAAATTTTTGATAAAAAAATTTTCTATAGAAAAATTTTTGATAAAAAAATTTTTTGAAGCTTAAAATATTTTTCTATAGAAAAAATTTTGATAGAAATATTTTTGATAAAAAAATTTTTGATAAAAAAATTTCTATAGAAAATTTTTTTATCAAAAAATTTTCGATAGAAATATTTTTGATAACAAAAAAATTCAATAGAAAAATTTTTGAAAAAAAATTTCTATAGAAAAATTTATGATAAAAAAGTTTTCTATAGAAAAATTTATGATAAAAAATTTTCTATAGAAAAATTTTTGATAACAAAATTTTCTATAGAAAAATTTATGATAAAACAATTTTCTATAGAATATTTTTTTGTCAAAATTTTTCTATACAAAATTTAACTATAGAAAAATTTTTGATAACAAAATTTTCTATAAAAAAAAATTCTATTTTTTGATAAAAAAAAAATTCTCGAAACTTAAAATATTTTTGTATAGAAAAAATTTTGATAGAAATATTATTGATAAAAAAAATTTCTATAGAAAAATTTTTCTATAGAAAATTTTTGATAAATAAATTTTTATAGAAAAATATTTGATAAAAAAATTTTTGATCAAAAAATTTTCTTTAGAAAAAAATTTGTATCGAAAATTTTTCTATAAAATTTTCTATAGAAAAATTTTCGATAAAAAAATTTTCTACAGTAAAATTTTTGATAAAATTTTCTATAGACAAATTTTCTATTAAAAAATTTTTTATAGATTCTATTAAAAATTTTCTAGAGAAAAATTTTTGATAAAAAAAATTTTCTATAGAAAAATTTTTAGTAAAAGTATTTTAAAAAAATTGAGTAGAAAACTTTTTATTTTTAAAACATGAGAACTAATCATTGAAAAAATATCTACTTTAGCTAAAAGTATAAAAAACGGCAACTCTGCCCACGATTTTTTTGTTCTGTTATCTTTGTGACGACCTTTGGTTATGATAGAGATTTCCACGAGATGGCAGCGCATTTGCTCGCAATCAATAACAAATGCTACCATGTAACAATTTCGCAGGAAAATTGTCATATGGACAATTTTTAGAGAGGGTTCAAAACAGTGGCTTTCTCGGGATGAATCGATATTGTTTTTAAAACGCGAGTTGGTCCACTATTAACGTCTGGCAAATACAAACTAAATGACTTAAATTCTTCAAATTAAGCCAAAAGTCAACTGACACTTAAATAATGACAGCAGCAATTTCAAATTTCCAATTAAGAGTTAGGAAATTAAGAAATTCGTGGACTTTTTGACCCACCCTCTAAGTTAAATTTTTTGCTTATATTTTACTTAATTAGTGATGTTTTTTTTTTGTTAATTTTTAAATAAATTTTTCTTGTTTTTTACTTTTTCTTATAAAGTACAGGGTGTGTTTTGAACTTACATTTAAAAAAAATATATATATTTACATAAAATAACAATTAGTTTTACTTTTTTCACAAAATTGAATTTAATTTTTTGTTTTACTTATTAAAATTAACAACAAAGTTTTTTATTTCTTTTGAAGATTTGTAATAATAATAAAAAGAATCCCCAAAAAGAAAAGAATTTAAATTATAATTTAACATTTTGTTAGAAAGACACAAAAATCATTTGCATTTAATTTTGTTTAACAAAAATGAAAATTTCTTTCGATTTTATAATTTATGCCTGAAAGTATGCCTTTAAAAAGGTGTCTTTGTTAAAGCCTGAAAGTTATGTTATCTATTATAATAGTCACAAAAATATAGTTTATTTATTTATGTTAAGCTTTGCTTTATTTTTCTGTTTTTATACTTTACTTTTAAAACCTTTTTTTTATTACTTTAATATTAAATACAATTTTCAATTTAAATGATTTTTGTGTTTTGGTTTTTTCTTTAGGTGTCTGTGTATGTGTGTTTTTGTTTTATGTGTCTGTGTTTTGTAAACTTATAGCTCTAAAATACCCGCCCCTTAATTTTTAATTAATCCTTTTAGAGCTGATTTTTGCTCTAATTTGCCTGAAGAATGGAGTTTTACACTTTTCTTTTGGCATGCAACATTTCCATGAGTAACGTTTGTGTGGGTGCACTGCCGGCACAGTGTTTTGAATACAAGTGCTCTTCACCACGTGACGCCATGGCATGAATGTCTGGCAGTATACTTAACAGCCTCCTGAATTTATCCTGTATGAAGAAAAAAAAAAATAAGAAAATATTGATATAAAGAACAAGTTAAAAACAAAATTTATTCGAACTAATTATTATTGTCCAACAACATCATCTTAAAGATTAATTAACTTAACCTATTACGATTACTTTCCCAAAATCAAAGTGACTTTTTAGTCCAAATTACTGCTTTCGTCATCGATCGGAAACACAGTCTTTTTACAAATATTGTATAGCATACTTTAGGGATGTTTAAATTATTTCAGTTGCAAAAGGTTTTAGTTCTAACCATCATAGGAGCAACACCCATTACGAAGTACCGAGAAAAATACTGAGTCGAGTAGTTTTAAATAGAATATCCGACGCAGTTTCATCTACTTACTTACTTTACTTAAATGGCCTATAATTACAACCTGTTTAGGTCAAAGGCTATGCATATTTGAGAACTCCATGCACCTCTATCTTGTGCGCATATTCTCCAATTTCGTATACTAAGTTTTGAAAGATTTTCTCATAGGAGCAACACCCATTAACCCATTACGAAGTACCGAGTAAAATACTGAGTCGAGTAGTTTTGAATAGAATATCCGACGCAGTTTCATCTACTTACTTACTTTACTTAAATGGCCTATAATTACAATCTGTTTAGATCAAAGGCTATGCATATTTTTGTGCGCATATTCTCCAATTTGAAAGATTTTCTTCTACTTGGTCTTTCCATCGAAGTTTGGGACGCCCTCTTCTACGAGTTCCCTCTGGATCATTATCGAACACTTTTCTTGCCGGAGTAGTTTTATCTACACTCCGCGAAAATTAGTTTGGGTTCAGAGAGAATCGACACAGTAAGAATAGTACTAGAGTAATGATTACCCAGCGACTTTTCTATGGAAAATTTTAGATAATCGTTACATGCCAACGAAAATTCTGAATTTAATTCGGGCAATGAACTTGAATTTAAAATGTCGAATACTACACAGGAATAAATTGTCAAAACGTTCGATGTCACTACTGGAGTAAGGCAAGGATGTATCTTGTCACCTATATTTTTTATCCTTGTCATCGATAATATAATGCGCACGGCTCTGAATGGTAGACGCATACACACTTTAAACAACTCGAGAAAGTATGTCTTCTCAGCTAAAGCTCAGTTCACCTTAAAGAAAACACAAGCGCTATTACTGTTGAATCTCGGGCAGCTGGGCTGGAAATCAATATTTCCAAGACAAAGATTATGCCTGGAGGGTCATAATCAATGTGAATAACGAGGTTATTGGATGTGTAGGTACCTTTAATTATCCTGGTAGTTTGGTATCTACAAAAGGTGGCGCCGACGAGGATATTGAATCGCATATTAATAAGGCAAAATCTACATTCGGCATTTTCCGAGCTATTTGGAAATCTCGACAAATATCAACAACTAAGCTATAAATAAACAACTCAAATGTCAAGTCCATCTTGCATTACGGATGCAAAATTTGGAAACGCACAAATGCCATCAATAAGCACCTGCAAACCTTTGCAAACAAATGCCTACGGTGGCCGAACCGCATAAGAAATGAAGATCTACTTAACGAGACAAATCAAATCCCTGCTTCTGTAGAGGTATGTCAACGGAAATGGCGATGATAAGGCCATCGGAGAAATCCTCCAAACTTTAACATCACACAGTTGGCATCTTCCCCGAGGCATGTCAGGAAAGATCTTCGCATGTATGAGGATAGCATACGAAGACATGTACTTGATCCTTTAGATCATACCTCGTACATGGCAGCATTAAACTACATTCATAAAGACGCCACCAACTCCGCGATTTCAGATTATCGCATGAATGTTGTATTAGGAGGTCTCCCACCGCCCATAGTAGAAGAAGAAAAGAACCTGCCGCGGAAAACAAGAGTCGTTCTGGTCCCGCATAGACCGTGCCGTCCCTAATATATGCCCAGCTTGTGGTCAGGGTCCTCATGATACCCCCCACATTTTCAACTGTACCGCCAACCCTACTTCACTTAGTGCTGAGGATTTGTGGACTCATTCAGTTGAAGTAGCACAATTTCTTGGCCTTGATCTCCAAACAGATCCCCCATAAAAACAAAATTATAAAGTTGTAAATGTTAGAGCTGTTACAACAACAACAACAAGGCTAAATACCAACAGAAGAGGTTTAACTACAGTAGATTGATTCCACATATTATTTTCAGACAGGTTCCTTCACCTCAGATTTTGGTCTTTAGAAATAAGAATTCTAGAACTTCGAAGAAGAGTTATAATGACAGGCGAGATCAGAAGCGTTAATAGATTTAAGAAAGTCGGTCCGAAAACTTTTAGTGCCAAGCAGAGAGTCTCTGAAATTTGTAATATACATTTCTGAAAAACAACTTGACACGGATACTTATAAATCTAGTAGTTGCAAATACAGTCTCGTATTGCGGGTATTAACAGAGCAGAGATAGACGGTATCATTTCTCTGAACAAGTGCGATATTAACATTTATATTCCAGTTACAACAACAAGTGGAATATAATTGAAAACGTTTTATGTATTTACAAGTCCACATAGAGATGACTTGATTCCAGAGGTTCGAAAGCTCAATTCCTAATTCCATATTTTAAAATCAAATTTATTTTAGTGTTTATATCATTCCCATAATACATTCACCTGAATCAAGTCATAAGCCTTAACTTTTAAGAATTAATTCTTAGGGAATTTAAAATCAGTTAGATTTAATTTAAATTATTTCAATTCTTAATCTTATACAAAAATAATTAAAAATTTTGTAAACAAATCATTTTGTAAAGGCATACAAAAATAAACGTATTCAAACGAACCCTACAGTTCAAAAATATATAATACCTATAAAAGAGCGGAATAAAATAAATCT
The DNA here is from genome assembly GCA_933228675.1 of Stomorhina lunata. Classification (NCBI taxonomy): domain Eukaryota; kingdom Metazoa; phylum Arthropoda; class Insecta; order Diptera; family Rhiniidae; genus Stomorhina; species Stomorhina lunata. Next base: position 106,727,728 of record OW121742.1, read on the forward strand.
CAACGAAACAAGTCCTTAACCATAAAAGAAGTTTCAGGATTGCATTAGGGATTAAATATCATTTAATACCCATGAAAAAAAGTCCCCATTTTAGAGGATAAAGAAATGACTCTTTCTTAAGTTATTGGGTTAAAAAAAGGGTTTTTAAGCTGAGATGATTTCCATCTCGATTTTAACAAAACCAAGTCCACTTTGTCTAAAAAACATGTTTGAAAAGTCATATGATTAAAATGTGATTTATTCATTATCGACATACATACATACATATGTATATTTACATTTTCTAATTGTACTAAATTTTGTAATTTTATTCTAATTCCATCATAATTGTGTATGTATCTCAGCTATGTAATATATCTTCCTGCTAAGGGACTAATGTTTTTTAGACCTGTAGGGCATATACAAATAACATTTTTGTGGAAAAATTCAAAAGTTTATTAAGTTGACTTAGGCGAAATTTAAAAAAAATAAAAAAAATTCTTTGTTATTGGTTATAAGATCAGAAAAACTATTTAAAATAAAATATAGATACACATAAAACTAAAGATTTTTTGTACACCTAATCTATAATCTCATCCAGATTCGAAAACATATAAAATCCATTATTTCGCAGCAACAAACAAAACCAGAGATAATATACTCTTACATATTAGCACATTTTACATGTATATGTATGTATTTACAAAAACTAATGTCACAAAAAACAAATTCTTTTTATAAATTTTTTTAGAAAAAATTTTTAATTAAGCAGATTCCTTCACTGATTGAATTTCTGGTAAAGATTAGGTCATTATAAACGAAGGACCATTAATATTACTATATTCCTGCATATCTAGATATCTTTTAAAAGTTATAGTTTAACAAATAAATGCAAAATATACACAAGTTTGCGATGAAATAGCCACATTAGGGTAGTTCCGTTTTTTTGAACGAACATTAAAGAATACATGCATACTTTTATTAAATGTGTATACTTTCTGATAAAACAAAAGAATATTTTAATAGGTTATGATAAATTTTGTTCTATTTTATATCTAGGGTTTTTACAAACAATGTATATCGCACTTGATATAATAATACCCTATAAATTAAAACTTCAATTTTCGTTTTTTGGTTTGATATACTTTTATTCAATGAGTGGTATAGTTTAAAAAACTTTTCCCTCGAAAAAGTCAGAATTTAAGTTTTTGATTTAAAATCAAGTATCTTTAGTTTATATCCACCCTAATGATTTGCACAAAATGAATTATCAAAAAATATTTTAATTCAATTTGGACTGGTTTTAATTAAGAATAAAAAATGTCAATTCAAATTGGAGTAGAGGAATGAAGAAACATTTTATTCATTCAAGTTGATTTTAAATTCCCACGTGAATCAATTCACTATGAATTAAAAATCAACACATTTTTTTTTAATTGTTTTATGGGAATTAAACTTAAGGTATTGTTAAATCATTTTTGAATTCCTAGGAATTAAGCTAATATTTAATTAAGCCTTTCGAAGCTCTGCTTGATTCCATCTGTTACAATGCAGGCTGGTTCAAATGCCTTATCAAACTAAGAAAGGGGGTTAGACGGCAGCGGTTCAGGTATGACATCCCAGCTAAACCCAGGACAATACGCATGACTCCAGAAGACACGAACCACAGATGGAGTTTGTAGAATTGGCAATAATGAAGTCCCTATTGATACTTTTCAAATCGAATGTCTTGCTAATATAAGGATTTAAGGAAATTCAAATTGAGGTCTATTAGATTTGCAAGAAATAAGATTTAACAGAAATCCCTTTAGGCAAGACAACTGTAGTCTCCTAACAAGAGAGTCCAAAAAGAGTTTAGTAACTCGACTTAGTCTATATCTTTTAATTAAAAAACCCAGGAGAGAACGTTGTGAACGATATCATCTAGGAGAGACTAGTATCGGTAAGGTAGTCCCTAGTCTTGCAATCTCGTCTGCTCTGCAATTCTCTGTAATATTTATATGGCCCGAAACCCATTTTAGGTTTATACTGAACTGCTGGGCCATCTCGTTAAGAGATTTACGTTAATTTAGGGCTGATGTTGAATTCAGAAAGACAGAGTCCAGAAATTTAATGGCAGCTTGGCTGTCAGAGAATATATATAAATACCCACTGTTGTGTGAACATTATATCTCAGGCATTCTACTGCTTCTCTAATGGCTAGAATTTCAGCCTGAAAAACACTGCAATGATCAGGTAGTCTTCGTGATATATTTAAGCCTACAGCTTTGGAGTACACCCCAAAACCCACTTGATTGTTAAGTTTTGAGCAGTCAGTGTAAAAGTCTATATACTGACTTTTACCAGGAGTTTTGACGTTCCATGCATCTCTATCAGTTATGAGAGCATGGTACTTCTTATCGAATAATGGTTCGGCCAAAGTGTTATCAGTGATCCCCGGTATGCAAGGAATCGTGATTACGCTATGACCACAACTATTGTTCGACCACTGTGACAGCTCCCTCAGTCTCACTGCTGCAAATGCAGAACTACATTTAGGGCATAATATTTGGTGGTAGGGAGTGCACCCGTGATACGCAGGCTAGCTATTCACAGGCTAGTACTTCACAGTTCTTGGAATTTTGAAGAGCTTTCCATCAGACGATAACGCCATATAGCATTGGCTGTAGACAACCAATGAACAATACAAAGTTTTATGGGTTCATTTTTCAGCAATGTTGGAGACACCTCTGATAGTGCAAGACTGAGGAAAAAAATCGAGTAGACAACATCCGTTAATCAAAAACTAAAGGAACTCTTGGATACTCATTTTTCTGGCAACTACTGCACTGAGACCACTGTGGACTGTAAGACACAATCCTACATTGATTGCTGGTATTGCTGGTAGTCGACTTAATTCATACTGGTCCAGAAATAATCCTACAATACCCAACACCTGTCCAGCTTGTGGAAAAAGTCTACACACTACCCAGCACCTCTTTCAATGCGCAGCAAACCCGACACTCCTAACTCCCGATTCCCTATGGACTAACCCTGTTGAAGCGGCGCGTCATTTGGGACTTGATTTAGAGGAGTCCCTTAATTTAGGAGAATAATCATGACATATTTTTTCATATTTTGATTGCAGGTCACACTGTTACAACAACAACAACACAATCCTAAAGAACTAAATAATTCTGATATCTCCATAATTCTGATATCTTCATTATACTATTGGAAAAAGCTTCAATATTGAAATTTGAAAATGTATAAAATATACGTTTATATCATAGTCTTTTCTTTGTAGTTCTGTAATATGTTCTATAAACATTAAACAAATATTGGTTTATCTTATTCATAAATCCTTGAAAACGTTTCGGTTACATTTTATTCCAAAAATAAACTAAATACAAAATTATCATTTACCAATATGCTTTTAAAATCATATGCCCTAAACTATGCAGTACTTCTTGGAAAGAAACAGTATTAACATGTTATTCATCATGTTTGTTAACATTGCTTAACAGCAGCTGCTAATAAAGGCAAATTAACATTAAAACAACTGCTGTTATTTAATAATTCTGTTATTTGGCGGTTTTTTAATTTAAATTTGAAATTTTTTAGAAAATTAAAAAAAAAGAATCAAGATAGTATCATTTAACTCTTAAGCTATTACCCCTTCTCAAAATTCCTCTAACTACTTACCGTCACAGATGGATAACACGTTAATGTATAATCTAATAACGCTGCTTGTACATTTTCGTGACCCTGCAAAACAGTTTTCTTATTGATAATACCTCGTACGTCTGTAAAGTTTATAAAAATAATCAGTATTAATTTTATTTAAAAATTATGTCCAACACTTTTTTAGAATGCTCTCATTCTCATACTCACCTGGATTTAGTAAAATTAAAAATTTCATACACACATAATCGCCCATATCGAATTTCAAATCTTGCAGTTTATTCTGCAGCTCATTGAAATAGTCGGACAATTGGGGTACGCCCAGCAGGCCCAGGCTCAACAGATTAAACACCTGACCGTTGTTCAGTTGGGTTTCGTCGGGCAGGCCATTGTGTATGCGCTGGTGTAGATGATCCAATACCAGCATATCGGACCATGAATGTTGTAGAAGTTTCATTTGATCGTCGACCTGGAAAAAGAAGAAGATGAAAAAAAGAATGGTTAGCATTTTTGAAAAATGTAAGTTAATGTAAGAATTAATATGAAATTTTGACCCAAACATTCTTTCTAAAGGCTAGGGATTGAAACTAGTCTAGTTTCTAGAGAATCTGGGGCCAAATAGCCGCATACGATATCGATTGAATACTCAGACTTTTAAGTCAATATTTTGTAACATACCTTAGGGATTTTCAAAATAATTTATTTTGCAAAAATTTTCATTAAAATGTAAGTTTATGTAAGAATTAATATGAAATTGATTCAACATTCTTTATAAAGGCTAGAGATTGAAACAAGTCTAGTTTCTAGAGAATTTGGTTCCAAATAGCCGCATTCGATATCGATCGAAAACTCTGACTTTTAAGCCAATATTTTGTAACATACCTTAAGGATTTTCAAAATAATTTATTTTGCAAAAATTTTCATTAAATCTGATATCTAAATCGTTTCTGATATCGTTTGTGAAAATATTAACAGCTTAAATGAAATTCTTTTACTATCAGAGAACTTTTGACAAACAATTTACAATGCAGTGAACCTTATACATATGTTATATATTATTTAAATTATCCTAAAAGCATGCTACACAAATGTTTCTGAAATATCTTACACTTCGATCGATTTGTAGCGATTTGGTCCAGAATTGAAACTCCGACTATATATGTACCATTAAGTTTTCGGATTATAACAATATAAAGACTCAAGATTGAAGAAATGGGGCTTTTATAAACCTAGGATGAAAAATGGGACAATAAGAACCCTCAAGTTTAAAGATTTAAATATAAAAGCCCTTAGAATTAAAACTGGTTTGTAACTGTAACTAAATACAGTCTAGGGAATAAATCTGGAACTTTGTCAGTCTCAGAAATAAAACTGAGGCTATATGTGACGCCCAAAATAGAAAGGGACCTAAGGGTAAATACCGGGTTTGTTCAGAAGAGCAATTTTAAAGATTTAAATATTATTTTTACCCTATTTATTAACCTTTGGACCCTTTCTCTATGCGCTGTCATATACAAAGACTCAGATTAAAACTGGGACTGCATACAAACCCTTACAAATAAAAGGGGGCTATATTAAAACTCAGGATAAAATCTGGGAATAGGTACAATTTTATGATTGAAACAGGGATTATGTAGATTTAGGATTAAAACTGGGGTCTCTTTAAAGACTCAGGATTGAAACTGGGATCATATACTCAATATTAAAAAACTAGTAATAATTGAAAAAAGAGACTATTTGAAAACCAAAAATTGTAAATGGGACTATACAATAGGAAATAAACTTTAAAAATCATACAATCTGGCAACTCCATACACAAGATCTTTTCAAACAATCAAGAGCATTTGATCTATTTGAAAGAGTCTCTCTTTTTTTTTAAACCGCCAAAACTCAATTTAATACAAGTTTGAGATCTAAAATTAGCTTGGATTTCAAAATACAAAATTACATACACACATTGATAAGAAAATCTAAAAATAAAATCGAAATTATTACAACAAAAGCAATAATACAAAGAGTATAGAAAAAAAAATAATAATTGTCTGACAATGACTGACTGAGCCGAGTCGAGCTAATGATAAACAGAGGAGCTGCCTGCCTGCTAACGATATTGCGTCATGATTTGTAAGTACTATTTAGTTTTATTTGCATTTGTTACAAGTCGTGAGTGAATAGTAGCAACAACTATGGCAACTATGTGATAATAGTAGAGAGTGGCCAGATTGGAAGACAGAAAATGTACCGACTCACATATACATTTAGTCTGTATGTGATGCAGGTTCCATTATCCCACCCATTTATCTTAGACCTAACCTGACCTCATAAACAATATCCACGTGCATTTTAAAATGATGCGGGATTCAAATTGATCAATTTTGAACTCACGAAGGGATACAATGTCTTGTAGAACAACAACTAATTTAAATCGAACTTTACGAGCAAATTACGGCCGACCAAAGGGACTATAAATAGGAACCAAGTCACGGTGATTAAGTCGTCAGACTTAACCTGACCTCATAAACAATATCACCGAGCATCTAAAAACATTCTGGGATCTAAATCAATTTGGAATGTAAGCTCGTCCACTATGTTTAAGGTTACCTCACTATCGGAAAGATTCAATGTGTTTTAGAACAACAACCGATTTCAGGTGAGCTAGTTACAATCGACGGGTCTCTGTTGAATCAATGGTAGTCTAGAAATCCTTATTTTTCTGTTCGTTCCAGGCATCACAAAACATCATTTATAGGGGACCCAAGACACGGCGATTTAGTCATCAGACATCTACATAACCTAACCTAGCTTTGTGACCAAGGAACACGAGCATTTTCAAATTATGTGGAATACAAATTGAACAATTTCCATTGAATGATGGTACTCATATTTAAAGCTACCAGGCTTACGGAGTGTTTTAATGTCTTTTAGAACAACAACCGATTTTAGACGAACTTTACGAGCGAGTTACGGCCAAGATTGAATTCATTAAACCATCGATAGGCACTGGCCCTAAATATGTATAATTATTTAGTCCTTAAATACCATGTAAGTTTATCGGTAGTCATCATTTTCATCTCGTTCCATGATACACCGAACTTCCTCAGCTCGTTCTCAGTTTGGCGTCTCCACGTGTTTGCGGATCTGCCAGACCTTCTTGAACCTTGAGGATTAAGGTAGAAGGCCAATGTACGCGGCAAGCGGCTGCGGACGGCAATCAGCTGTTTTTTGATTTGTCAAATTTCAAGCGGCAATGGAAAAAAGTAGAACATTGTTCTACTTTTCCGCGCGGAATATTTTTTCAGTGCTGTCAGATTTAATTATATCCTACTCAAATATTTTTCTATATGAACATTTTTGTAAACAAACGCATATTTTATGTACTGGCAATACTACGACCGCCCGCAGCCGTATGCCGCGTGTATTGGCCCTGTACCTTTATATTCAATAGCTTGACAATTTATATCAGTGGCCGCTTTTCTCAATCATATCCAGCCATATTTTCCAGGGGCGCAACTATAGGTCTTCATAAAGCACCTATTAACAAAAGCTTGCAGACTGTTCATCTCACGGCTCGAGGTATTGCAAGTCTCACAGCCATATGGGAGGCACGGCTCTAACATTGGTGTTAAAAACTTTAATTTTGGTGGTGGTCGAGATATTTTAAGATCTCCAGAGTTTGTTTAGTATTCCAAAAGCTTGCTTTGCTCTGCGTAACCTATTTTGAATGTCTTCTCTGCTGCCTTCGCTTTTTGAGATAATACTTCCTAGCTAACAGAAAATGTCAACTCCATCAATGGATTGCCCAGCAAGATAAAATTAGGCGTCATTTAGTGAGTTAATTCGCATTGATTTAGTTTTCTCGATGTTATTCTGAAGACCAGCTAATGCAGCACGGGAGGCAAAGTTTTGGGGTTTGGATTGCATGCTTGAGAGTCGATGAGAGAACAGACTCACGCCGTCGGCATAATCGATGTCATCTAGTCTATCGTGAAGACCCCACGAGATACCATGTTGCCTAGTTATCGAATTACTTAACACAACATCAAGAACTGTAGGGGAGATTGCCATTCAATCGATTGTTCCACAATCGGTTGAATGGCGTGATCAATATAGGATTTATTCGTTCTAAAGCCTGCTTCTTCGCGTCTAAGTTGTGGTTCGACAATGGATGCACGAACGGCATCGCACTGAATTTTTATGCCCAGAACATCAAGAGTTTCTGCCAACCATAATTACAGATGAAGCAACATGGCCCGTAACGTGGTTGTGTGTTAAAGGGGCTGTTCACAAATTACGTACGCTATTTTTGCAGATTTTTACCTCCCTCCTCCCTGTGTAACACATTTTAGCAAAAATACGAACACGAAATTTCTGCAACATAACAAAACTCATACCCACTTCCGCCCTAGTGCGTTAGGTAATTTGCAAACAGCCCCTTAACTCGAACATTAAATAAAATAGTTCGGAATTTAGCGCATCATTCATGATTTGCCTCTTGGCATTAATCTCTAACGTACTAGGCCTATGGATGATTGAATTCGAATGGAAAATGTTGCCATCATCTGCAAAAGAGTAGATAGAATTGGAAATTTGACATAGAAGGTCTTTAAGAAAAATAAGAAAAAGTGTAGAAGAAAGAACGAAGCCTTGTGGTACCCCTGAATTAATCTTGAACTCTTCAGATGATAACCCATCTATAACAACTCTTATAGTGCAATCTCTGAGAAAGCTCAATATACACCGAGAGAAATCGTAACCTACGCCAAAAGCAAGTAGTTTTAATAAAAGTGCTCCATGCCACACTCTATCGTCTTGGAAATATCGAGAGCTACAACTTTACTTTCGCCAAATTCACCGGCATGGTATAAGAAGCTGTAAAGGTTAGCTAATGGGTGAGCTAACTTCGAAGAGCATTGTTTCAAGACCAGTGTAGGTATGTCATCCGGTCCAGGAGACTCATTTATATTAAGATCCTTTAAAAGCCTTTTAACTGTCTTGTTATCTCTGAAGAACTAAAATTATACTTAGCTCTTTTAATAATTAGCTCTTTTAATAAATGCTTTTACTGCCCTTGGGGGCAGATTGTACTTGCTATGTAAACTTTACCCCACGGTAGTGTAAGCACCCCGTGGATATTTTAACCCTTATACACTCCTTGGGTCAATTTGACCCAATTTTGTTTTAATTAGATATGAATGTGAAACTTTAATTTATCCATTATAGGGGCGAATATTATGTTTTTAAAACAAATTGATAATATTAAAATTTTTCCTTCCCCCTCCACCTTTCAAAACACGATTTACACACATTTAGTACCCTTTGGGTCAATATGACCCAACAAGCGATATTTCAAGCTTAATTCCATTTTATAATTTTTTTTTTCCTATTAAACATAATTGAATCGAGTTCACCTTCATTCAGAAGCATCTATCAATAATTTGTTCAGTGAAATAATGTTTTTCCATTCATGGCCTGTTTACATATTACGTAACGCTATTTTCGCAATTTTTTGTTTTCAAATTATACAACTATAGCATCATATGTTCCAAACAAAAATAAATAAGTTTTCCTCTTAAGATCTCTTCATCTTTCAGCCGACGTAAGAGATCACGAATATGGGCTATGACTTTATTGACCATATTAAGAAGAGTGAACATTCGTGCAAATTCCCTTTTTTAGGAATTTTTATAATAAGGCCTTCTCTGAGGACATTTGGCAGTCTTTGGTCCGACCAATATGGCACTAAATGGCACTTAATTACCTTGTATAGGGTTAAAAAATCTTAATACAAAATCACATTTATATAGTATTAAAAGTCTGGCAACTCTTTCCCATATTATCTCATTGAAATTGTTGTTGTCCTAGTCTCTGATACTGACTCTCCTCACTCGTTTTGCGTTTGGTTTTCTGTGGTTTTGCCATATACGAACATTTTTACATACAAGTGTAAACAAATGTACGAAAAAACAGGGTAACTTGTACAAACGTTTGCACTAAAGGCTGCGGTTAAACATGTACGAGTATAAATTATTATTCTCTGTTGCTAACATATGGTTCAGCTTTGACGGCTAAGTAGGTCAAATAATATAAACAAACCGAAGTGAAGCGAATAAACGAACGAACCAGGTTAACCATACGAAGACTAAAGCCAAACGAAGCTTAAACTTAAAGAAAACAAACAAAAAAAAGAAAAACAACAACAACAAATACACAAATGAAAACGAAAGCCTAAGCAAACACAATTAAATAATCGAAAAGACAATCACAAAACAAAGACAATAGAAAAAGTAAACATCAAAATCAAACATTTAATAAAAATAATTGCATTTTACAATTTATTTAGGAAAATTGCAAAAATATGCATTAGAAAAACATAAATAAATTAAACGTCAACATTAATTGATATTCTGCCGGCTCTAAAATAGATAAAGTGTTTTGTTGTTATTGTCTTTGGAAGACCGAGTCTCCAAAGAAGAAGCAGAAGAATTGTGGATATTTATTTGCAAAGTTAGACAGAACGACTGTTTAAAATTTGTTGCTTGTTATTGTATTATTATTATTATTAGTATTGGAAACTTCAAACAAAAATAGTTAGATGATTGCTAATGATAGCAAAAGGAACAGTGATGACAACTGTTTTGAAATGAAGAATAAATATTGGGTGTTTTTTTAGAGGTATAGAACTTCGAATTGAAATAAAACACAAGAAAATCGTTTTAATGTCCATCAATTTGGCTTTATTGGAAGGATAATTTTATGCCATTAATGTTTAAATATGATTTCGGGCATGTGGCCGCCGCGGCTGGCTCGAATAAAGCCAATTCTACAGGTCCAATTTTCAACAACTTTTTCGAGCATATGGGGCCGTATGTTGGCAATAACGCCACGAATGTTGGCTTCCAAGTCCCCTAACGTTTCTGGTTTGTTTGCGTAGACGAGCGACTTCACATATCCCCAAAGAAAATAATCCAGTGGTGTCAAATCGCACGATCTTGGTGGCCAATTGACAGGTCCATTCCGCGAAATTATGCGCTCATCGAATGTTTCCTTCAATAAATCAATTGTGACGTGCGCTGTGTGGCATGTAGCGTCGTCTTGTTGGAACCACAACTCATCCATCCAATTGGGGAACAAAATAGTCGGTTATCATGGCTCTATACCGGTCTCCATTTATGGTAACTGACTCTCCAGCAATATTTCGGAAGAAGTATGGCCCAATGACTCCACCAGCCCATAGAGCATACCAAACAGTCAGTTTTTGTGGATGTAATGGCGTCTCAAGGGTCTCATGTGGATTCTCTTCACTTCAAATGCGGCAATTTTGCTTGTTGACGTAGCCATTCAACCAAAAATGAGCCTCATCACTGAACAAAATTTTGCGATGAAAATCAGCATCGAGATCAATCTCATTTTCGGCCCATACACCAAAATCACGACGCATTGCATGGTCTCGCGGCTTTAATTCTTGCACAAGCTGGATCTTGTAAATTTGCGCAAAATCTTCCATAAAGTTGATGGACAAAGCTCCAATTGCTGTGGCACGGTGGCGAATCGATTCATTCGGGTCCTCTTCAACACTTTGCTCTACAGCGGCAATTGTTTCTTCGGTGTGCACTGTTCGACGTCGCTGCGGATGCGTATTATCACATAGAGTAAACGTAGTGCGAAAACGATCCATGGTTAACCGAATTAATTGCTCTGATGGACGATTATGTCGACCATAAAATGAACGGAGCTTGCGGTAAACTTCGCGAACTGAACCATTATTTTCGAAATAAATTTGCACGATTTGCAAGCGTTGTTCTTTTGTCAACCTGTTCATGATGAAATGGCAAACCAAACTAAATATTAATCACTTGACAGCTGACAAAATGGCCGCCAGTTGAAAACTTAAAGTTCTATACCTCAATAAAAAACACCCGATAGAACGAACAGATTTTGACCAAGAAGTGAAACTGGACCTCTATTAAGATCTTGAACGCAATTTTTAAATTTTAAATAAAACACAGACATTTAAAAAAAAATCGTGAAACTTTATTATATCGTAAAGTAAACAGAATGAGGTTATGTATAAAACAAGATATCGTGCAAATGGCCGGAGCGGCTTTATTGGCACACACGCGATCTTTTAATGAAATTTTCAATGACCTTTTTGCATAAATGCTGCGGTATTTCATTAATGCTGCGTCTAATTTCCTCTTTAAAGGCTTGAGTCGTCGTCGGCTTATTCGCGTAAACCATTGACATCAAAAAACTCCAAAAAAAAAAAAAAAAATCTAAAGGTGTTATATCGCACGATCTAGGCGGCCAATTCTGGTCTCCAAAACGCGAAATAACACGGCCGGGAAATGACTGATGTAGCAATTGAATCGTTCCTCTGGCTGTATGACATGTGGCGCCGTCTTGTTGAAACCACATGCCCTCCACATTCATTTCTTCAATTATAGGCAAGAAAAAGCTGGTTAGTCTAAGTTTACACACAACAAGTTTTTTTTGCAAATTTTTTTCTTTTTCTCTTTTGAAATTTCATTTGCGTTTACACATTGAAATTTTGTATGAAACTTTTTTGTGGTTTATTCTTTTTATTCCCTTCAAGTTGAATAAAAAGAATAAAAGAGCAAAGAATAGAAGACAAAACGAATGAGGGAAGAGAAAGAATTTCAGAGTACAATCAAGTTTTCCCCCCTTCTGTTCCTCTTGCCTCTCTCACCTACAAACTAAAAGTTGAGGGAGCAAAACTTGATGTGTATGAACTTAGACTTATCATTTCACGATACCGAAAACCATTGACTGTTTGCGCTTGACCTGCCTCATTTTCATAAACAAAAGGTCCAATGATTCCTCCAGCCCAAAACCTACACAACACAGTGACATGTTGAGGATGCATTTGCTTCTCATGAATCACTCGAGGATTTTCCTTAGCCCAAATGCGACATTTCTGCCTATAGACGAAGCCATCAAGATGGAAATGGGCCTCGTCACTGAAGATGATTTTATCGGCAAAACTAGCATTTTCATGTTGTCCCTCCAATTCCCAATTAACGAACTCCCCTCGCTGTCCATGGTCATCTGGCTTCAGTTCCTGAGTCAATTGAACTTTGTATGCATGAAGATGCAAATCTTTCGTCAAAATTCGCTGCATAGTGAATTTAGAGACACCAATTTGCTGAGCTCGGCGTCGAGGTGAGGTGGATGGAGTTTGAGCGACATCATCACGTACAGCTGCGACATTTTCGGTCGATCGACCTGGTCGAAGGCGCGTTGTTGCCTTTATATCACTAACAGACCCAGTTTTGGCAAATTTATCCATTAATCTCTTTACAGTTGACTCCTTTGGAGCATTATTGTGACCCCAAATTGATCACAATTTGTGGACTGTAGCCGCAAAACTTTCACCACTTTGGTAAAACAATTTCACAATGAGAATGCGTTGTTCATTCGTTCTACTAGCAAACAATAACAATTGTTCAAATGTCAAACAATGACACTTCGAGTCGAGCCAAATTTAAAAATTGCGTTCTAGTTGGGACACACTTTACAAAGTAAATGGAATTTTATAATATTTTGAGATACTAAAATACATGATACAAGACGCTGAAGTTGTCTTCCCTGATATTAAATGTGACGGTCGATAACGGAGCTTTCCAGGTATTAGTACTGCATCTTGGGAAGCTTTAAGATGCAATAGAGTCCAAGAAAGATTAAACGACTTATCAAAGAGCTCTAAAATAACGCGTTTTTTTGTATTCTTCACGAAGGATGCCAGAGTAAACCCCTAAGTAAGGTAGGAGTCCGTTAACCCCTTGACGTATTTCCACGAGTCTGACTCGTGGTACAATTTCTGTGCCTAACATGATTATCACGAGTCTGACTCGTTTTGGGACTGTTCTTAAGCATCAAAACTGGTTTGTTTAGTGCATGTTGTGTGCGAACAGTTGAAGCGAACTTCGTTGCGCTAATTGATACGTCAAGGGATTAAGGATGTGTATTGTCCCCACTACTATTAAATATAGTTCTTGATGTTGTGTTAAGTAACTCGATGTCTGGGCAATTACGATAGATTATATGACATCGATTACTCTGACCACGTATGTCTGTTCTCGCACCAATTCTCTAATATTGAATCCAAATTCCAAACCTTTGCCCCTTTAAATTAATATCAAGAAAACTAAGTCATTGCAAATCAATACAAAGTTTTGGCAAAAGTAAGGTTGACATTCGTCGCTTGTCCTCAAGAACTTTCAGAAACAAGTGGTCCAATTTTCTCATGCGCCGATAAGGCAAGCCGAACAGTTACCCTGGGGCAATGCAATGGTTTTTGATGTTTCAATTAAGGATTGCGGTTTCTTGGAGACAAGTAAAGGCAATTTGCTAGTTGACGTGACTCGTTTAAGTAAAAAAACCTCATCGCTGAGAAAATTTTTGCGTAAATTAAAGTCACTTTCTTTCAGTTCTTAAAGGATTAAACTTTAATAAGATAGATTATCAGATCCCTTTTTTCATGAATAATCACTTTTGGAAGCCCTCTTCCGTATTGAAAGTTGCGGCTTTTTACGTAAACTGCTTTTAACCAGTTCAATATTTTCGGAAGTTCTTAAAGATCGACAGAGTCTTGGCCGTGGGACATTCATAGTCGGTCCATCACGTATTCGCAGAATAACGAACTTTAAACAAAATAATTGTAGAAGAGCAATTACTCTAAAAAATGTATTCACAGCAAACGCGCGATGGTTACTAGACCACTGTGACATCATGACTAACAAATACGTACAATCGATAGTTCTATGTTAGACGTTTTAGCACAACTTTAATGACCGATGATTGAGACTGTAGGATAATATAGAAAATCACCATAAAGTTGGCGTTCTCGACATTGAAGTGCAGATGGACACTAGGACTTTGCAAGCATCTATGAACTGATTTGAATTAAAAAGTTACTCACAAACTGGAACTGCGACTTGGTAGGATCTAAATTTTGAACTTTGATTCTATGCAATTTAAGATTTAAAGATTTAAACTAGAACGGCAAAAAACTTTTACAATTGGAGCTAGGTTTATAACTACGGTTCAAACTGGAACTTTATAGAGAAAGGATTTAAATAGACATCTACGAATGATGTTATGGCATTTTAGTAGCCTACGATTGAAACTGAAATAATAAGATCTAAGGTTGAAACTAGGCTGATAAAAAAAACATTTTCTAACTACATCTAAATGTTGTTGTTATTGTAACTGCGATATTATTGCTAATATCGCAGAAATGACAGTCCTTGGTCGGAATCTTAAGATTTTCGCGTCGACAAACCGACTGCAGTGGGAACGAACTACATCTAGATAGAGAACTGCAATTAGGGTCATCCCAGAACACTTGGTCTACTGAAACCACTTGTTCAGTTTCATGTTTACAGGGTCCACCTACGATAACAATCGTTCATTCAAAATTCGCAACACAACCGACATCGCAACTTGATTTAAACCTTCACAGGTTACTGCGTTTTTGGAATGTCATGCAACTAAAAAGACTTAATCTTCAAAATAACGACTATCGATGAGGAAGAGACTGTCACTTACCTCCTCTGTCACTGCATCGCTCTTGCAAATCTAAAGGCTCTTCATTTGGGTGCTTATTTAAGCATGATTTATCTGATCTATCGAACATAAATGTTTGCAAAATAGACACATAAATCGAAGCTACTGGTTGGCTTAAATAAGCTTTTACTATTGTTAGTCTAGTAATCATTATCTTGCAAGTCTATCCCTTGTAGATACCACTTTAGGAACCAAGTGACGTTGACTTAGTCATCAGACACCAGCCTGACCTAACCTACACTTGAAATTGAAACTTGGGTAGACAACTAAGAAAAACAAGTAAGAAAGTGCTATAGTCGGTCAAGCCCGACCATACGATACCCTTTACCACAAAGGTCAAAGGTGTTATTTTTCCTGTATAAAGACAAATATTTGCTAAATTTTGCCATCATACAAACATTTTCTCAAAACTTATATATTTAAGCTGTTTCCGTCATTTGGACTTATATGAGGGCTAGGGTCAAATGTGGATCGATTAATTTGGCAAATTGATTACAGTTTTTATAAAACAGATGTATGCAAAAAATAAACTCAAAATTCTCATTATCTTTAGATTTACGAGCGTTTTAGTGATTTTTGACTCATGTAGTGCGTTTTTAAAGAAGAGTTTGTATGGGAGCTATGGTCAAATGTGGACCGATTTCAACGAAATTTGGCACAGTGATTTTAGTTTACATATGCAGTATTTGTTTTTAAATTTTATGAGAAAATATTGATATTTGTGGCCAATATATCAATTCCGGGAAATGGGACCTGTGGGAAGTACCATAAATAATGGACCGATTTTGACCTATTATCAAAAAAATGATCTGTGCCAAATTTCATCAAATTATCTTTAGAATTGCGACCTGTAGTTTGATTACAAGGTTTACGGACATCGCTAAATCGACTCAGAAAGTGATTCTAAGCCTATTGCTATACTAAAAGCTGGGTCTAAGACAAATATTTCTATGCGTTACATACATCAGCACAAACTTATAATACCCTTTCCACCTATGGTGGTGAAGGGTATAAGTACCTGGTAGACCGAGCCTTGCTCGGAGCTTTATGATAAGCATTTTGAGGAAAATTTTAAAGTTTTTATATATTTTATATTATAAAGTGCTAAAATAAATTTAGAGGAAAGACATTGTAGAAATATTCAGTTAATTTTGAATTATTTGATTTATTTTGTCCGACCAACACATAGTTTGCATAGTTTACAGTTTAACTCATTTTGAATAATTTTGGAAATTATTCATATCAACAGAAACCTCTGTCGACTCATGCGCTACAACTTTGCTAAAGATTATAGTCTGATCAAATGCACAGTTTACGATTTAATTCATTTTGAGTAGTTTTCTGTGGCGCCACCTGTCGGACTTTGCTTATTCCAATTCATAAAACTTCTTCGGCTTATCCGTAACAACTTTGCTGAAGATTATAGCATGATTAAATGTACAGCATACGATTAAATTGACTTTGAGTAAATTTCAGTAGCGCCACCTGTCGAAATTTTTTCATACCAACTAAGAAACCTTCGTCGGCTCATGTGCAACAACTTTGCTAAAGATTGTAGCATGATTAAATGTACAGATTACGATTAAATTGACTTTGAGTAAGTTTCTGTAGCGCCACCTGTCGGAAATTATTCATACCAACTAAAAAGCCTTCGTCGGCTCATGCGCTACAACTTTGCTAAAGATCATAGCATGATCAAATGTACAGTTTACGATTTAATTAATTTTTAGTAATTTTCAGTGGCGCCATCTGTCGGAAATTAGTCTTATCAACTTTAAAACCTTCGCCGGCTTATCCGCAACATCTTCGCTAAAGAGCATAACACAATCAAATTCACAGTTTACTATTCTATAAAGAACAAACATTCATTTATTTATAATAATACTAATTTTTCCCCCTTTTTATTCCCTAATTTCTAAAAGTTCCATATGTATATTTGGTACTTTTTTGGTGCCAATTGAATTCGGTACATTTTTTTAAAACGCATTTAACATAATGTATAATGTTCCTATTCATGTTACTTTGGAGATGTTAAGTTATCATTTTATCCCTTTTTTACCCATTTTGGCTCCAAAATCAAAAAAGTACCAAATACGTGTTTCATGTTTTTTTTTTACATCTATTGATTGCAGTACCAAGTTTCTTTCTATATTCTTTAGTTTAAAATATAAGAGTGGGTTAAAAAGGTGCCAAAAAAACTATTTTCACCCCATTTTACCCCCTATCGGACATAGTTTCAAAAAAGTACCAAACACCTGTCCGCTTATTTTCAAAGCTGTTTAAAACGTAATTTTAATTTTGTTTCTATACCTATTACTTTAGGAGACATAGCGTTTTCGATTTTTTCCCCTTTTTACCCGTTTTTACCCTCTTAGAGGTAAAAGTTCCAAAAGTCCCTTCTTCTTCGACCTATACATCAAAAAAGATACCCACTGTTCCAAATTTTATCAAAATCGTTAGAGCCGTTTTCGAGATAGCCATTCTATATATATATATATATATATATATATATATATATATATATATATATATATATATATATACATATATATATATATATACAATTATTGCTCGTTTAAGAATATAAGATTAAGGTTTAAATAGACTTTTCACTTACAATTTACGTTTAAAAGTGAAACTATTTAGAGAGTTAACGGTTGATTGATGTGGACCATTAATCGAGGGACTAGATATAGAACTTTATGCCCCTCTTGGCGTTCTCAACTCAGTTTGGTCGTCTTGCAGTCGATACAACTTTCACTCAACCAAAAAAATTTTCGATATTGTGAAACTTAAAAAAGTTGATTTCCGCAATATCAAAAAATAATTTGGTTGCCCCTATTGACGTTCTCAACTTTACTCAACCAAATTATTTTTTGATATTACGAAACTAAAAAACGTTGAGCAATATCAAAAAATAATTTGATTGAGTTAAAGTTGGGTCGACTGGCAGACAACCAAAACTGAGTTGAAAAGGGTAATATGGGGACATTAATTGAAGTAAGGACTATTTAGAAAACTATGATTCAAAATGTGTCAATAGAGACCTACGACTGAAGTTGACGATGAACAACGAGTAAAAACATCGAATAAGAACTAAAATTGAAAACTAAGATAGAAAAACTACGACTTAAACTGGACTTATAAGGACAATATAAAAAAGGCTTATAAAGAACCTGTGAAAGAGGAAACTACTTTTATGAAATCAAAAAATATTTTTTATTATTCCATGCAAAACTAGACCCTAAGACTGAAATTGGAGTTAAATTGTGAACTAAGACTGAATTAGTTAACATATAAAGTGGGACCATATACTTTAAAAAAGGGTCTATAAAAAGACCTGTAAGTTCCTTAAATTAAAATAATTCAGAAACTGTAAAGAAAAGATAATTTTCTCAAAAAATTCTTTAATTTCTATAAGATTAAAAAAGCACTAAAGTGTGAGAAACAACAAGTTGTCATCACTGGCTTAAGAGTGTTGTGCTACTTTTGTATAGACTGTGATACAATGACGCAGACCGAGTGCTAAATAAGTTTTTACATAATTTACGTTTTATTGTTGTTTTATTTGTTGTTACTGTTGTTGTTATTGTTAATGCAATCTTTATTGTTGCTAACATTCGATTGCAAATGGAAGTTTAGAAATATTTTGAAAATTAAACAACAAATCATTACAGTAGCAAAAAAAAAAAAAAATACAACCGAAACAGAAAATTAATGAATAATAGGAAATTAAAGCACTTAACTCCAATTCTAGAGAGAAGAAACATAAAAGCAAGATTTCCAGACGAAAATTAAAAACGTGATTGGAAACTTTAAAAAAAATTGAAAATTTATATAAATGTTTTCAGTCGAATTCAAAAACGGAAGAGCTTTTGAAAATAAAACCTAAATCAATATTTAAAAAATCTTTTCAAATGCAAACTTTTTAAAATTTTTCGCCCTAAAAGTTACACAGTACAACAAAATAAAAAACAAAAATTCATGTGCTCTTAAAACCACTATACAATTTTGATGTATCATGACTACCTTTCCACAAAAATGGTAAAATTTTTAAATTCTATGGAAAGATTTTTTTTTATTTTTTTTTAATTGCAATTTTTTGTAGACGTTTCTTCAAATAATTAATGACAACTCAAAAACTACTAGTCCGATATTATTAAAATAAAATCAGAAAAATTAAGATTTACATAGCCTTTAATTCGTCTATATATCGCGTTTCAATCGGATCAATAATATCGGAGTTATAATAAACAAGTAAGAAAGTGCTATAGTCGGTCAAGCCGACCATACGATACCCTTCACCACTAAGGTCAAAGGTGTTATTTTTCCTGTATAAAGACAAATATTTGCTAAATTTTGCCATCATACAAACATTTTCTCAAAACTTATATATTCAACCTGTTTCCGTCATTTGCACTTATATGAGAGCTAGAGTCAAATGTGGACCGATTATTTCGAAATTTGGCAAGTTGACTACAGTTGTTACAAAAATTATGTATGCGAAAAATAAACTCAAAATTTTCATTATCTTTAGATTTACGAGCGTTTTAGCCATTTTTTGTCTCATTTAGTGCGTTTTTAAAGAAGAGTTTGTATGGGAGCTATGGTCAAATGTGGACCGATTTCAACGAAATTTGATACAGTGATTTAAGTTTACATAAGCAGTATCTGTTTTAAATTTCATGAAAAAAATATGGGAGGTACCATAAATAATGGACCGATTTTGACCAATTTCAATAGCCATGGTTCCATTGTCAAAAAAATTGTCTATGCCAAATTTCATCAAATTATCTTTAGAATTGCGACCTGTAGTTTGATTACAAGGTTTACATGGGGGTCCAGCCAGACGGACGGACGGACGGACATCGCTAAATCGACTCAGAAAGTGATTCTAAACCTATTGGTATACTAAAAGGTGGGTCTAAGACAAATATTTCTATGCGTTACAAACATTAGCACAAACTTATAATACCCTTTCCACCTATGGTGGTGAAGGGTATAAAAACTTAGGAAAAAAATATATTTTTTATGTAAAAATGGCAAAAATTTTCGTTTTAAAAAAATCATGAAAAATCGAAAACACCAAAAACTTCCAGATTTATTATTTTATCGCATAGCGACATATAAATAGCAACAAAATGAGATATCGACCATAAAAATCGATAGATTTTTTTTCGAAATTATTCACAATTTAGTGAATTCGCTCATTTTCACAAAATTTTAATTTTTTGCATGATATACGCCTTATAGGGTTGTATGTCGGATTATTGTGAGATTTGGTGAGAAACTTCCACCCACAAGATTTTAGTCGAATTGGACAACGTTAACACGTAGCGCATAGGCCCCAAATCTGAAAAATAGCGTTTAAATCGACAAAAAAATTGACAAATTTTCAGTTTTTGCAAAATTAAAGCTATTTATTCCCACTTTTGCAAAAAAGTGGATTCTGGTTCTTAGTGCAAACGCAATGATTTTTCCAATAAGCTACATATCTTTAAAATCGGTTAAACAGTTTTCGAGTTACTGCAATGTGTGGCTTTGCGACAGAATAATGAATCTGAACATTTTTTGCCGTTTTCTATTTTTCATGATTTTATTAAAACAAAAATTTTTGCCATTTTTACGAAAAAAATATATTTTTTTCTTAAATTTTTTATTATAACTCTGATACTATTGATCCGATTGAAAGGCGATATATAGACGAATCAAAGGCTATATAAATCTTAATTTTACTGATTTTATTTGAATAATATCCGATTATTAGTTTCTGAGTTATCATTAATTATGTGAAAAAGTGTCTTAAAAAAAATTGCAATTTTACAAAAAAATGTTTAAAAAAAAACCTATCCATAGAATTTAAAAATTTTACCATTTTTGTACTAACGTAGCCATGATACATCAAATGTATATAGTGGTTACTCGAGCATATTTTTTCTGTTGCCCTGTGTTATCAAAGGCTTTATAAGTAATGGGTGTTTTTTTTAGAGGTATAGAACTTCGAATTGAAATAAAACACAAGAAAATCGTTTTAATGTCCATCAATTTGGCTTTATTGGAAGGATAATTTTATGCCATTAATGTTTAAATATGATTTCGGGCATGTGGCCGCCGCGGCTGGCTCGAATAAAGCCAATTCTACAGGTCGAATTTTCAACTACTTTTTCGAGCATATGGGGCCGTATGTTGGCAATAACGCCACGAATGTTGGCTTCCAAGTCCCCTAACGTTTCTGGTTTGTTGGCGTAGACGAGCGACTTCACATATCCCCAAAGAAAATAATCCAGTGGTGTCAAATCGCACGTTCTTGGTGGCCAATTGACAGGTCCATTCCGCGAAATTATGCGCTTATCGAATGTTTCCTTCAATAAATCAATTGTGACGTGCGCTGTGTGGCATGTAGCGCCGTCTTGTTGGAACCACAACTCATCCACATTCATGCCATCCAATTGGGGAACAAAATAGTCGGTTATCATGGCTCTATACCGGTCTCCATCTATGGTAACTGACTCTCCAGCATTATTTCGGAAGAAGTATGGCCCAATGACTCCACCAGCCCATAGAGCACACCAAACAGTCAGTTTTTGTGGATGTAATGGCGTCTCAAGGGTCTCATGTGGATTCTCTTCACTCCAAATGCGGCAACTTTGCTTGTTGACGTAGCCATTCAACCAAAAATGAGCCTCATCACTGAACAAAATTTTGCGATGAAAATCAGCATCGAGATCAATCTCATTTTCGGCTCATACACCAAAATCACGACGCATTGCATGGTCTCGCGGCTTTAATTCTTGCGCAAGCTGGATCTTGTAAGGTCGCAAGCCAAGATCTTTGCGCAAAATCTTCCATAAAGTTGATGGACAAAGCTCCAATTGCTGTGCACGGTGGCGAATCGATTCATTCGGGTTCTCTTCAACACTTTGCTCTACAGCGGCAATTGTTTCTTCGGTGCGCACTGTTCGACGTCGCTGTGGATGCGTATTATCACATAGAGTAAACGTAGTGCGAAAACGATCCATGGTTAACCGAATTAATTGCTCTGATTGACGATTATGTCGACCATAAAATGGACGGAGCTTGCGGTAAACTTCGCGAACTGAACCATTATTTTCGAAATAAATTTGCACGATTTGCAAGCGTTGTTCTTTTGTCAACCTGTTCATGATGAAATGGCAAACCAAACTAAATATTAATCACTTGACAGCTGACAAAATGGCCGCCAGTTAAAAAAGTGATGCCAAATTAAAGTTCTATACCTCAACAAAAAACACCCGATAGTAGTAATGTATGAAAAATTTGATTTATAAGTTTGTCATAAGTTTTTTTTTTTTTGATTATGAATAAGGGGTTAAAATTATTAAACTTACCTTCAAATCTTTAAAGAACACAGTATTGCGGGCCCAATCAACTTGGGAGAATAGATTTTGATCTAAAACTTTACACATTAATTCAAAGAGATCCACTTCAACTTGATTGTACGTTTGTTTTTGCAGCAACGCAAATAATTGCGTTTGCCATTCCCTGTCGTCTATTGACTGTACAAATTCCCTGATCATCGGTGAGACCCTAAAGAAAATGAAAAAGATATACATCAAATAAAATTTGGAATATAAGCTTTAGTTATCGCTTAAACTTACCTTAGAGGTTCTATTATGGAATCGGCGGTACTAGAAGGATGTGTGCCCGAATCGAAGCTTATTGAGGGAGAGTAAATGAAATGAAAGAGATAAGAAAAACCTGTGATTAGTAAAAAATTTAAAACTGTGATTTTAAATAAATATATGTAGGTGTGGGTGTGTTAAGAATTCAAATATAAAAAAAGCTTTGCTAAAGCTTTTGTCTAAAAATATACCTATAAGATAAATTCTTTATATTTCTATTTAATGCCCTGGTTAAATTAAAACAAAAAGCTTTTGTTTTTAAAGAATATATTATCATAAAAAGCTTTTCGAATTCATTTCCTGCTATCGGTATTAAATGTAGGGTAGATTTAAGTATTAAAGCTCTTGCAGATGTCTTAAGTAAATATTAAAATTTCACTTCAATTTAAAAATGTTTGATTGAACAACTTTTCAAAAGTTTTCAAAATGGATTTGAGCTTTTCTAAAGCACTTTAAAGAAAGCTTTTGCTATAGTTAAAAGCATTTAATAGAAAGCTTTCAATGTAATAATTACTTATAACATTTTTAAATGGATATGAAAGCATTTCTAAAGCACTTTAAAGAAAGCATTTACTAGAAAACTTTCAATGTAATCATTACTACTAACATTTTTAAAGATTTTTTAATAGATATGAAAGCATTTCTAAAGCACTTTAAAGAAAGCTTTCAATGTAGTTTAAAGCATCTTACAGAAAGAAGCTTTTAATTTAATAATTACTAATAACCTTTCAAGTATTATAAAAATTTATGACACTACTTTAAGCTTTTCTACCTTTTAGCTTTTAAAATTTAAGACATTTCTCAAAGCTTGAGTAAAAAGCTTTTACAATATATACTTAAAAGTTTTTGGGTTATAGGAAAGTAACTTTTAGCTTCACCAAAAAGCTTTGAGTATTAATAAATTCCGTATAAAGCCATATTAAAAAAGCTTTTTATTATAGTGAAAACTTGTTGGCTTTGTTTTAACTGTAAAAGCGAGCTTTAGTAACAACAAAAAAAAATTAAAGTTTTTTTAACCTAAGGCCTTAATAATAGATTAACTAAAAAAATATTAATATAAATTGAGACATAAATAAAGTTTTAAAACTTCAGTAGAAAGTTATTGAAATTTTAAGTTTTTTGAGACTTCAAAAAAGCTGAACTAAAGACGAATTATGATTTCTTTCAAAGCTTTCACCTAAGGGCTTTGAATATTTATAAATTATGTATATAGCCATAAAAAAGCTTTTTACTATATTGATAACTTTTCGACTATGTTTGAATGTAAAAGTGAGATTTAGCAAAAAGCTTTGAAGTTTCAGTAAAAATATTGACTAAAAAATTATTAATTTGTAATGAAACATATATTAAGCTTAAGTTAACAATTTAAACTTTTAGTTTAATTTTTTTTGTAAAGTTTTTAAGCTTTAGCAGAGAGTTATCGATTATGATACTTCAAAAAGCTTTTCCGTCAACGATCAATTATGATTTTTTTAAAAGCTTTTGGGTTATACAAAAGTTCACCAAAAATATATATATATATATTTATAAATTCCGTATCAAGCCATATAAAAAGCTTTTTAGTATATTAATAACCTTTTACTTTTTTTTAATATAAAAGTGAGTTTTATAATGAAGCTTTGAAGCTTTTGTAAAAATTTTGAAAGTTTTTTATCATATGATTTTTATAAAAAGTTTAAACTTCTATATAAATTTTACTTTAGTAACAAATTAAAAGCTTTAGTGACTTTTTTGTTATATTTTAAACTTTTGTTATATTTTAAACTTATTTAAAATTAAATTTAAAGAAAGTTTCAAAGCTTTAGCTGAAAGTTCTTAAAATTCAAATAGATTTTTTTTGGTACATAATTCAAGAAAGCTTTAAGCTCGTAAAAGAGTTATCAGGAAGTTTTTATGAAAAACAGCTTTACTCGAAAATTGTTTATTGAAAGTAAGACATTGATTTATTTTAAGCTTAAATAGAAAATTTCAAACTTTAAAAATTTAGTTAGAAACTTTAAAGCTTTGGTTGAAATTTATAAAATTTCATTCAAAACTTTTCAAGTACTTCAAGAAAGGTTCAAACTAAAGTTCGAAATTTAGTAATAAATCTACAAGAAAGCTCTTATCGTATCTTAAGCTCAGAAAAGCTTACTTAAAACATTAAAGCATTTAATTTTTCAGAAAAGCTTTATGGAATCTTATGTAAAAACTCTCGAAAAAGATACGAAAATAATTAATTTAAAAAAAGCTTTCAATTTTTATTAAAGCTTTAAAATTTATTTTGATCCTGACAATCAAACGGTACTAGAGACATTCCATAACAGCTTCATGTGCCTGTTTAAAGTCTTAAAGCTTTTCTGATAAAGTCTAAGAGTTTTATCGCTTTGTTAGTCTGTCTAAAAATCACATATTTAAACATTTTTAATTTTCACAAAAAGCATTAAAGCTTTTATAAAAAGGTTTTAAGTTTTTATAAAAAAAGTCTTTAAGATCTCATAAAAAGCTTTTAATAAACATAAACTCCTAAGCTTTCATACACAGCTTTTAAGCCTTCATACAAAGCTTTAATACAAGTCTTTTAAGCTTTTATATAAAGCTTTTAAGCTTGCATACAAAGCTTTTAAGCTTTTTATAATGAAGCTTTGAAAGCATTCAAACAAAGCCTCTAAGCTTTCAAACAAAGCCTTTAAGCTTTCATACAAAGCTTTTAGGCTTTTATTCAAAGCTTTTAAGCTTGCGTACAAAACTTTTAAGCTTTCATACAAAGCTTTAAAGCTTTCATACAAAGCTTTAAAGCTTTCATACAAAGCTTTAAAGCTTTCATACAAAGCTTTAAAGCTTTCATACAAATCTTTTAAGCTTTTATACAACGCTTTTAAGCTTTTATACAAATCTTTTAAGCTTTTATACAAAGCTTTCAAACTTTTATACAAAGCTTTTAAGCTTCCATACAAAGCTTTAAAACTTTTATAAAAAGATTTATTTATATAGCTTTATAAGTTTGTAAAACCTTTTAAACTTTTTGTTTGAATAGCTTTTTAAGTATGTTAAATTATTAAGAAGCTTTTAATTTTTATCGAAGGTTTTTAACCTTTTTTGAATTTCATTAAAACAATTTTGAAGCTTTTTAATTTACTCTTTGTCACACTCTTTAAGCTTTTTCTCATAATATAGAGCTTACCTTTAAAGTTGTATTAAAAATAAATCTTTTCAAATTTTATTAAGAACTTTTAAATTTTATACAAAACTCTGGAGTGTTTACAATTTTAGTAAAAAGCTTTTATTTTTTGTTAAACTTTATTAAAAAACTTAAAAATTTTAATATAAATGTGGAGCTCCTAAATAAAGTCCTCAAGCTTTTTAAATCCTAAATTTGTGTTTTAAGACGTTTAAAAAAGCTAAAAGTAAAGTTTTTCTCTTTTTGGATCTTATTTCAAAATTTTTATTAAAAGTAAAACTTGAAGAGCTTTTAAGTTTTATAAAAAGCTCTAAAACATTATTCATAAATATAATTTTAGTAAAAAGCTTTTAGCTTCTCTTAAACTTTATGTAAAAACTTTTTTAACTATTAGAGGGTTAATATAAATATAAAGCTCCTGAATAATTAAATTGTCGTTTTTAGTTGTTTTAAAAGGTAAAGTTTTTCTCTGTTTGGATCTTACTCTAAAACTAATTTTTAAAAGTAAAACTTGTAAGTTTTATAAAATGCAATGGAACATAATTTATTATTATAATTTTAGTAAAATGCTTTAAGCTTTATTTGAACTGTATTTAAAAGCTTTTGGATGTAAATTTATTAAAGGAATTATATAAGAGGAAAGCTCGTGAAAAAAGTCCTCAAGCTTTCAGGTCTTAATTTGGCCTTTTAAATCATTTCAAAAAGCTTTAAAAATTAAAGTTTTAAAGCTTTTTAATGTTCTTATGTTTATGAAATTATTTGATTCTCATAAAAAGTTGTTACGAAAAACTTTTTAAGCTTTGTTAACAGCTTTTAAGATTAATTAAAAGCTCTGTTATGTTTTTAAGAAACTTTGATGTTTGGAATGAAATTAAAAACTTCATTATTATTTTTTTATTATGTTAAATTACTAAAAATTTCATATAAAACTTTAAAGCTTCCTTAAAAAGCTATTATTTTTTTATTATGTTAAATTACTAAAAATTTCATATAAAACTTTAAAGCTTCCTTAAAAAGCTATTAAACAAAAAAACAATGTAAGCTTTTCAAAATCAAAAACCTTTGGAATCTTTTTTTACCGCTTTTAAGCTTAAACGTAAGCTTTTATACTTTACTTAATTATTCAATTTTAAGAAGAATAACTTCGGAGGGACGAGTCAGAAATAAATAAACTTTTAAAAGCTTTCTCTAAAAACTGTTTAAGGATTTAATAATATTTTATTGTTTTTTAGCCACAATTTCCTTCAATTCTCTAAAATTTGCCTTAACTATTGAAAAAACCTATAACATACATTTCAAAGTCTTTTTCTGTGGTTTTCAAATAATTCCACAGAAAAATCGAATACCACAAAATTTATCTTTCAAAAGTCACATTTGTCTTAACACACACACCCCTAATGCCCGAGAATCCTAAGAACAAACACATGAGGTTAAACGAAAAATTATGTTAGAAAAACTTTGTAAAAAGAATAAAAAAGGAATATGTAAAAAAATTTCTTTATACCACAATTTTGAATCGCTGGCACTTTGTAAGGATCCTGTGCCAGTTTCATGGCAATTACCACTGCCACCACCACTGCCACTACCAACGCGGTTGAGGCCATCACTTGTATTGCTGCTGTTGTTGTTGTTACCACTATTGCTGCCGCCACCGCCGCCGCCACCTCCACCGCCACAGCCACCACCCCCAGCACCACTACTGCCGTTCATAGGTGTCGCTATCACACCAGAGCTGGCGTTAACCTGACCTAAGGCAATGGCGATGGGGCTGGGTGATGAGTCGGGTGATTGTGTTAGAGAGGATACCTGAAGAAGGAGAAAGAAACAGAGTTAGGGAGAGAAAACAGAAAGAAATTCAAAAACAAATTTGAAAAAAAAAATCAAAAAAATATTAAAATTTGGAAAAAAATGAATTTCAAAAAATTTTTAAACAACAAAATAAAATTTTGTTGTTTACAACAATAACAACTTGTGTCCCACTTTTTATAATATTAAACTTTAATTTGTGATGTTTTGTCTTAAATTTAGGAAAATGGGTCAATGTCAAGGTCATTGTGTTTTTTAAATTTCTCGAGAAAGTGGAATTTTGTGAAACTCTTTATGAAAGAAATTTAAAAGCTTACCTGAGGTATTTGTATTTCTTGCTTAATATTCATATTTGAATAGGCCTGTTGATAGCCGGGCGAGAGAGGTGTGGGTTTCATATCTCCCGTACCCATGGACGTTCGTAAGGCCTGCAATGCTATTTGTCGTTGTCGCATCACTTGCAATTTTCGCGCTCGATCTCTTTTGTACATGGGTCCAAACTTATTGCGGCCGCCTCGCATTCGATCGGCTCTCACAGCTGAAATTAGAAGATAAAGGAAATATTGGATTAGTTAAAAATTAGATTAAGTAAATTTATTCAAATAAACAAAATTTTTATTCAATTTAACAAAATTTTTATTCAAATTAACAAAATTTGTATTCAATACAATTCAATATAAAAACTTCCTCTTTAAAATGTACAATTTTTAAAAAAATTTCCTATCAAAATAGAACATTTTTGAAAAATATCCCAAAAAATAGAAACATTTTTGAAAAATTTCCCATAAAAATAGAAAGTTTTTGGAAAATTTCTTATAAAAAACAGAAAATTTTTGAAAAATTTCCTATCAAAAAAGAAAATTTTCTATAAAAATATAAAATTTTTGAAAAATTTCCTATAAAAATGAGAAATTTATAAAAAATTTTTGAAAAATTTAAAAAATAGAAAACTTTTCAAAATGTTTCTATAGAAATAAGAAATTTTTGAAAAATTTCCTATAAAAATAGAAAATTTTTGAAAAATTTCCTATAAAAATAGAAAATTTTTTAAAAATTTCCTATAAAAATAGAAAATTTTTGAAAAATTTCCTATAAAAATAGAAAATTTTTGAAAAATTTCCTATAAAAATAGAAAATTTTTGAAAAATTTCCTATAAAAATAGATAATTTTTGAAAAATTTCATATAAAAATAGAAAATTTTTGAAAAATTTCCTATAAAAATATAAAAATTTGTGAAAAATTTCCTATAAAAATAGAAAATTTTTGAAAAATTTCCTAAAAAAAATAGAAAATTTTTGAAAAATTTCCTAAAAAAAATAGAAAATTTTTGAAAAATTTCCTATAAAAATAGAAAATTTTTGAAAAATTTCCTATAAAAATAGAAAATTTTTGAAAAATTTCCTATAGAAATAGAAAATTTTTGAAAAATTTCCTATAGAAATAGAAAATTTTTGAAAAATTTCCTATAGAAATAGAAAATTTTTGAAAAATTTCCTATAGAAATAGAAAATTTTTGAAAAATTTCCTATAGAAATAGAAAATTTTTGAAAAATTTCCTATAGAAATAGAAAAATTTTTGAAAAATTTCCTATAAAAATAGAAAATTTTTGAAAAATTTCCTATAAAAATAGAAAATTTTTGAAAAATTTCCTATAAAAATAGAAAATTTTTGAAAAATTTCCTATAAAAATAGAAAATTTTTGAAAAATTTCCTATAAAAATAGAAAATTTTTGAAAAATTTCCTATAAAAATAGAAAATTTTTGAAAAATTTCCTATAAAAATAGAAAATTTTTGAAAAATTTCCTATAAAAATAGAAAATTTTTGAAAAATTTCCTATAAAAATAGAAAATTTTTGAAAAATTTCCTATAAAAATAGAAAATTTTTGAAAAATTTCCTATAAAAATAGAAAATTTTTGAAAAATTTCCTATAAAAATAGAAAATTTTTGAAAAATTTCCTATAAAAATAGAAAATTTTTGAAAAATTTCCTATAAAAATAGAAAATTTTTGAAAAATTTCCTATAAAAATAGAAAATTTTTGAAAAATTTCCTATAAAAATAGAAAGTTTTTGAAAAATTTCCTATAAAAATAGAAAATTTTTGAAAAATTTCCTATAAAAATAGAAAATTTTTGAAAAATTTCCTATAAAAATAGAAAATTTTTGAAAAATTTCCTATAAAAATAGAAAATTTTTGAAATATTTCCTATAAAAATAGAATAAAAAATAAAAATAATATAAAAGAAAATCTATACAACGCAATAATTTTTTTTTTGTCAAGTTTTGTCGTATCTACATTTTATGGAAAAAAGAATTTGTTTAGACTGAAGTTACCACACGTTGTTGCTTTTTTTAGCATTTTCAGAAAAGCTAATAAATTGTTACTACATCCAAAAAGGGGGAGGGAGGAGTGTAGGAAAATAGTAGATTTTTTATTAGAATGAAAATAAAACATGAATCGCTTAATTCTTTATAGTTTTTCGCTCAATAGTTGTTAGTTGCACAAACTCAAAAGAATACAAGAGTAAAAATTCCTAATATAAAAAAAGAACACAAAAGATTCGAATATGGTACGTAAAGGCCAGGGTTGCCAAGCGATCAAATTTAAAAAAAAAAAATTTATAAGAAAATTTTTATTTTTCATTTTCTACTTTTATCGGAAATTTTTCAAAAATTTTCTATTTTTATAGGAAATTTTTCAAAAATTTTCTATTTTTATAGGAAATTTTTCAAAAATTTTCTATTTTTATAGGAAATTTTTCAAAAATTTTCTATTTTTATAGGAAATTTTTCAAAAATTTTCTATTTTTATAGGAAATTTTTCAAAAATTTTCTATTTTTATAGGAAATTTTTCAAAAATTTTCTATTTTTATAGGAAATTTTTCAAAAATTTTCTATTTTTATAGGAAATTTTTCAAAAATTTTCTATTTTTATAGGAAATTTTTCAAAAATTTTCTATTTTTATAGGAAATTTTTCAAAAATTTTCTATTTTTATAGGAAATTTTTCAAAAATTTTCTATTTTTATAGGAAATTTTTCAAAAATTTTGTATTTTTATAGGAAATTTTTCAAAAATTTTCTATTTTTATAGGAAATTTTTCAAAAATTTTTTTGTATTTTTATAGGAAATTTTTCAAAAATTTTGTATTTTTATAGGAAATTTTTCAAAATTTTTCTATTTTGATAGGAAATTTTTCAAAAATTTTCTATTTTTATAGGAAATTTTTCAAAAATTTTCTATTTTTATAGGAAATTTTTCAAAAATTTTATATTTTTATAGGAAATTTTTCAAAAATTTTTTATTTTTATAGGAAATTTTTAAAAAATTTTCTATTTTTATAGGAAATTTTTTAAAAATTTTCTATTTTTATAGGAAATTTTTCAAAAATTTTCTATTTTTAAAGGAAAATTTTCAAAAATTTTCTATTCTTATAAGAAAATTTTTATAGGAAATTTTTCAAAAAGTTTCTACTTTTGTAGGAAATGTTTCAAAAATTTTCTATTTTTTAGGAAATTTTTCAGAAAAAATTTTCTATTTTTATAGGAAATTAAAAAAAACAAAAATTTCTATTTCTATAGGAATTTTTTTTAGAAAAGTTAATTTTCCCAAGAAAATATTGGCAACAATAAAAACTAATAATAAAAAAATATAGAAAAACTATAGAAAAAAATCAACAATATACAAAACAAAACCAATACTAAAACAAAATTCATTTGCTAAAAAAAAGAACTTACACAAACACATTAACATTTAGCCATGTAGAAAATTTAGGTCAAGCGTATTGTTTACAAAAATATTTGCAATAGTGTAAGTGACAACTACAACAACAAAATTAATGCAACTGCAACAACAACTAAAAACGAGTACTAAATAAAAATCTTATAAAAACAACAAAAAAAATGCAATTCCATAAACAAAAAACCTAGAGCATAAGCTGAGAAGGCTAAACTTTTCTAATGAAGCTTTTGGAAAAAAGAGAAAAATTTTAAAAATTTTCTTTAAACCTTATCTGCCTCATGCCGCTGCAACAAGATAATGCTGTTGCTGCAACGTAACATGACATGAATAATAAATACAAAGCGTTTTTTTTTTGCTACTAGAAAAAATCCAAAAGGTATGAGTGCAATTTTTTTTTTGCTATAAAATGATATTCTCTTTATTTTTTAGCAAGAAATTTAAGAGAGTTTCCTGATAAAGAGTCTTTTTGAAGAATGTGTAATAATTAACATGAGTTTTTTTTTTACAAGTAATAAAATTATGGAAAAATCATTAATATTTATCTTATCGGCTGTATTTTTTTTTATATTTTGTAATACAAATTTATTTATGTACATGAAGATGTAATTTAAATTAGGTTGGGAAATGCGTAAATGATTTGTTGATAACAGTTAAAAATTTCACTTGCTGTGAGGACGTTGTTAGCCAATTTATATACAAAATAAACTTTTCTTAAGAAATGTCTTCCTGTCATCAACTTTTCTTAAGAAATGTCTTCCTATCACCAACTTTCCTTAAGAAATGTCTTCCTATCATCAACTTTTCTCAAGAAATGTCTTCCTATTGTCAACTTTTCTATATAAATGACTTCCTAACGTTAACTTTTTTCATAGAAATGTCTTAATAACGTCAACTTTTCTATCGTAATGTCAACTTTTCTATAAAAAATATCAACTCATCAACTTTTCTATAGAAATATTGTCCTATAGTCAAATTTTTTAATAGAAATATTGCCATCGTCAACTTTCCTATAGAAATATTGTCCTATCGACAACTTTTCTATAGAAATATTGTCCTATCGTCAACTTTTCTATAGAAATATTATCCTATCGTCAACTTTTCTATACAGATATTGTCCTATCGTCAACTTTTCTATATTGTCAACTTTTTTATAGAAATTTTGTTCTATCCTCAAATTTTTCTATAGAAATATTGTACTATCGTCAACTTTTCTATAAAAAATATTGTTCTATCCTCAACTTTACTATAGAAATATTGTCCTATCGTCAACTTTTCTATAGAAATATTGTCCTATCGTCAACTTTTCTATAGATATATTGTCCTATCGTTAACTTTCCTTTAGAAATATTGTCCTATTGACAACTTTTCTATAGAAAAGTTACTATCGTGAACTTTTCTATAAAAATATTATCCTATCGTCAACTTTTTTATAAAAATCTTGTCCTATCGTCAGCTTTTCTATAGAAATATTGTCCTATCGTCAACTTTTCGATAGAAATGTTGTAAAATCTCCAACTTTTCTATAGAAATATTGTCTTATCGTCAAGTTTTTCCTCTTGTCAAGTTTTCTATAGAAATGTTGTCCTATCGTCAACTTTTGTATAGAAATATTGTCCTATTGTCAACTTTTCTATAGAAATTTGGTCCTATTGTAAACTTTTCTACAGAAATATTGTCTTAACGCCAACTTTTCTATAGAAATATTGTCCTATCGTCAACTTTTCTATAGAAAATAAAATGTCCTATAGTAAACTTTTCGATAGAAATCTTATCCTATCGTAAACTTCTCTATAGAAATATTGTCCTATCGTCAACTTTTTTATAGAAATCTTGTCCTATCGTCAACTTTTCTATAGAAATCTTGTCCTATCGTCAACTTTTCTATAGAAATCTTGTCCAGCGTCAACTTTTCTATAGAAATTTTGTCCTATCGTAAACTTTTCGATAGAAATCTTGTCCTATCGCCAACTTTTCTATAGAAATCTTGTCCTATCGTCAACTTTTCTATAGACATCTTGTCCTATCGTCAACTTTTCTATAGAAATCTTGTCCTATCGTCAACTTTTCGATAGAAATCTTGTCCTATCGCCAACTTTTCTATAGAAATCTTGTCCTATCGTCAACTTTTCTATAGACATCTTGTCCTGTCGTCAACTTTTCTATAGAATTATTGTCCTATTGTCAACTTTTCTATAAAAATATTGTTCTATCGTCAAATTTTCTATAGAAATATTGTCCTATCGTCAACTTTTTTATGGAAATATTGTCCTATCGTAAACTTTTCTATAGAAATTTTGTTCTATCGTTAACTTTTCTATACGAATTTTGTCCTATCGTCAACATTTCTACAGAAATTTTGTCCTGCATGACGTATGAATATTTTTTTTTAGAATTATTGACTTATAGTCAACTTTTCTATAGAAATATTGTCCTATCGTCTAACTTTCTATAGAAATATTGTCCTATCGTATAGAAATCTTATCCTATCGTTAACTTTTCTATAGAAATCTTGTCCTATCGTCAACTTTTCTATAGAAATATTGTCCTATCGTTAACTTTTCGATAGAAATCTTGTCCTATCGCCAACTTTTCTATAGAAATCTTGTCCTATCGTCAACTTTTCGATAGAAATCTTGTCCTATCGCCAACTTTTCTATAGAAATCTTGTCCTATCGTCAACTTTTCTATAGACATCTTGTCCTGTCGTCAACTTTTCTATAGAATTATTGTCCTATTGTCAACTTTTCTATAAAAATATTGTTCTATCGTCAAATTTTCTATAGAAATATTGTCCTATCGTCAACTTTTCTATGGAAATATTGTCCTATCGTAAACTTTTCTATAGAAATTTTGTTATATCGTTAACTTTTCTATAGAAATTTTGTCCTATCGTCAACATTTCTACAGAAATTTTGTGCTGCATGACGTATGAGTATTTTTTTTTTAGAATTATTGACTTATAGTCAACTTTTCTATAGAAATATTGTCCTATCGTCTAACTTTCTATAGAAATATTGTCCTATCGTCAACTTTTTTTTTTATAGAAATATTGTCCTTTTGTCAACCTTTCTATAGAAATTTTGCCCTATCGTAAACTTTTCTATAGAAATTTTGTCCTTTAGTCAACTTTTTTATAGAAATCTTGTTCTATCGCCAACTTTTTGGTCCTATTGTAAACTTTTCTACAGAAATATTGTCTTAACGCCAACTTTTCTATAGAAATATTGTCCTATCGTCAACTTTTCTATAGAAAATAAAATGTCCTATAGTAAACTTTTCGATAGAAATCTTATCCTATCGTAAACTTCTCTATAGAAATATTGTCCTATCGTCAACTTTTTTATAGAAATCTTGTCCTATCGTCAACTTTTCTATAGAAATCTTGTCCTATCGTCAACTTTTCTATAGAAATCTTGTCCAGCGTCAACTTTTCTATAGAAATTTTGTCCTATCGTAAACTTTTCGATAGAAATCTTGTCCTATCGCCAACTTTTCTATAGAAATCTTGTCCTATCGTCAACTTTTCTATAGACATCTTGTCCTATCGTCAACTTTTCTATAGAAATCTTGTCCTATCGTCAACTTTTCGATAGAAATCTTGTCCTATCGCCAACTTTTCTATAGAAATCTTGTCCTATCGTCAACTTTTCTATAGACATCTTGTCCTGTCGTCAACTTTTCTATAGAATTATTGTCCTATTGTCAACTTTTCTATAAAAATATTGTTCTATCGTCAAATTTTCTATAGAAATATTGTCCTATCGTCAACTTTTTTATGGAAATATTGTCCTATCGTAAACTTTTCTATAGAAATTTTGTTCTATCGTTAACTTTTCTATACGAATTTTGTCCTATCGTCAACATTTCTACAGAAATTTTGTCCTGCATGACGTATGAGTATTTTTTTTTAGAATTATTGACTTATAGTCAACTTTTCTATAGAAATATTGTCCTATCGTCTAACTTTCTATAGAAATATTGTCCTATCGTATAGAAATCTTATCCTATCGTTAACTTTTCTATAGAAATCTTGTCCTATCGTCAACTTTTCTATAGAAATATTGTCCTATCGTTAACTTTTCGATAGAAATCTTGTCCTATCGCCAACTTTTCTATAGAAATCTTGTCCTATCGTCAACTTTTCGATAGAAATCTTGTCCTATCGCCAACTTTTCTATAGAAATCTTGTCCTATCGTCAACTTTTCTATAGACATCTTGTCCTGTCGTCAACTTTTCTATAGAATTATTGTCCTATTGTCAACTTTTCTATAAAAATATTGTTCTATCGTCAAATTTTCTATAGAAATATTGTCCTATCGTCAACTTTTCTATGGAAATATTGTCCTATCGTAAACTTTTCTATAGAAATTTTGTTATATCGTTAACTTTTCTATAGAAATTTTGTCCTATCGTCAACATTTCTACAGAAATTTTGTGCTGCATGACGTATGAGTATTTTTTTTTAGAATTATTGACTTATAGTCAACTTTTCTATAGAAATATTGTCCTATCGTCTAACTTTCTATAGAAATATTGTCCTATCGTCAACTTTTTTTTTTATAGAAATATTGTCCTTTTGTCAACCTTTCTATAGAAATTTTGCCCTATCGTAAACTTTTCTATAGAAATTTTGTCCTTTAGTCAACTTTTTTATAGAAATCTTGTTCTATCGCCAACTTTTCTATAGAAATCTTGTCCTATCGTCAACTTTTCTATAGAAATCTTGTCCTATCATACACTTTTGTGTAGAAATTTTGTCCTATGGCCAACATTTCTATAGAAATTGTGTCTTATCGTTAACTTTTCTATAAAAAATGTCCTCCTATCTTTCGCTTTTTATATTATCTTTTATTTATTTTCATAAAAAATATCTAAATTCATTAGTATTTTTTTATAAATCTTTACTTTTCCCACAATTTATCTTATTCCTTTAAATAGTTACACGAAAAATCAATGATAGCTTCCTTTAATAAATATTAAGTCTCTTATTTTTAAAAACTGTTTCCAAATTTAAAGAGAAAAATCTATTATTTTTGTGAGATTTGTACAATCTTACAAAAGAGTTTAAGAGCTTTGCCAACTATTACAACATAATTTATTTCATTGTATTTCTTTGGCTACAACAATAACAAAATTTCTTTCATAATAATTTAACACCAATACCAAAGCACGTGTTACTGCCGTGTGACGTATGAGTATTTCAACATTTATTACTTATTACTTATGTGTGTAAAAGTCTCTTACTTTTTCTATGCTCTCATAGGAAAACTTATTATTTGTATGATAAAAGAAAAATCCAAGTTTTCTTTAAAGAAAAAGCTTTAAATGTTTGTTAAGAGCTTTTATTATAAAAGTTTAATTATAAAAGAAAGCTCTCTTTAATGACCAAATGTTTTCATTGTTTTTGGCGAGTTTAATAAAGAGAGCATTAAAGTGGTGAGAGATGTTTGGTTGATGATGTTGTTGTTATTATGTATGAAATAAAATTGTTGTTGTTGCTATTACTTATTTCATTGTTACAACATTTTTTGTATGAGCTCAAAGTTGTTGATCGACTTTTGCTTTCATTTCAATGAAATCGAAATGAGGTTGTGGTGTCTTTCTTTCTTTTATTGTAATTTAGATTAAAATTATGTGTGTTTGTATGTCAAAGAGAAAGAGAGAGAAAGAGAGAGAGAGAGGAAGAGTGATTAAACGAGTGAGTCTGTTATAAAAATAAACTCTTTTTTGTTACCATTAATTTTTTAGGTCTTCTTTTTTTGATGTTGTTAATGTAACATTTTTCTTGCTTCAATTTTCTTTTTTCCACTCCTCGCTCGCTCTCTTTTTCTGTCACTCTGCGCCTGATAAATGTTGCTTTTGTCATCATCATCAACATCATGTTTTTGTTGTTGCTGTTTCTATTTTATATATATACTTACAAATATTTTTATATTATTGTCGATATTTGTGAGTGGAGTAGGTCAAGGACAGTATAAAAAGTGGGACACCATCAGCCATCGCTTTGTTGTAACTTGCTGCTGCTCCAAAGCAAAGAGTGAGTAAATGGAAAGAAAAAGAAAACTGAAACACAGCCAACAAAGAAAATGTTGGAAAACTATCAAAGAAAATTGTTAAGTGTCTTGGATGCCGACACCGCCAGAGTCTTAAGTGTTTGAAAATTATTTGATGTTTTGGATTTTTTATTTTTGTAAATCGCTTTAAATTTTCTTTGTTTTCTTTGAAGTTTGTTTTGTTTTTCCATTTTTTTAAAACGTTTAATGTCTTAGACGTTTGTAATTTAATACAATTATTGTTGGTATGTTAAAGTGTTTTAAAACTATTTGAAAGATATTTTAAATCCGAAAGTTTTTGAATATTTTTGCTTTTTGTTGAATATATGCAAACGTTTGAAAGGAAATAAGTTTTAATTTTGATCTAATTAGGATTTATAAGACATAGACATGAAACTATTCATAGAGTTATTAGAACACAGAATCTAACCAAACAGAAAGTTGATGATAGAACCACATTTCTATATAAAAGTTGAAGATATGACCACATTTCTATAGAAAAGATGAAGAAAGGACAACATTTCTATAAAAAAGTTGAAGATATGACAACATTTCTATTACAAAATTTGACGATAGGATAAGATTTCTTTAGAACAGTTGAAGATAGGACAATATTTCTATAGAAAAGTTTACGATAGGATAGCATCTCTATACAAAAGTTGAAGATATGATAAGATTTCTATAAAAAAGTTGAAGATAATACAAAATTTCCACAGAAAAGTTGAAGATATTACAACATTTCTATAAAAAGTTGAAGACAAGACAATATTTCTATAGAAAAGTTGACGATTGGACAAGATTTTTATCAAAAAGTTGACGATAAAACAATATTTCTATAGAAAACTCGACAATAGGACAACATTTTATAGAAAAGTTTACGATAAGGCAGGACGACAGGACAAGAATTCTATAAAAAGGTTGAAGATAAGACAATATTTCAATAGATAGGTTGACGATAGGAAAACAATTCTATAAAAAAGTTAACGACAGGTCAAGATTTTTATAAAAAAGTTGAAGATAGGACAATATTTCTACAGAAATGTTGACGATAGGATAAGATTTCTATAGAAAAGTTGACGATAGGACAAGATTCCGATAGAAAAATTCACGACAGGACAAGATTTCTATAGAAAAATATACGATAGGACAAGATTTCTATAGAAAAGTTGACTACAGGTTAAGATTTCTATAAAAAATTTGATGATAGGAAAATATTTCTACAAAAAAGTTGACGATAGGACAAGATTTCTATGGAAAAGTTGACGATAGGACAAGACTTCTATAGAAAAGTTGACGAAAGGACCAGATTTTAGCAGAAAAGTAAGTGACAGGACGTGATTTCTATAAAAAGTTGAAGATAGAACAACATTTCTATAGAAAAGTTGACGACAGGTCAAGATTTCTATAGAAAAGTTGGCGATAGGAAAACAATTCTATAAAAAAGTTGACGATAGGTAAAGATTTCTATAAAAAATTTGAAGATAGGAAAATATTTCTACAGAAAAGTTGACGATAGGACAAGATTTCTATGGAACAGTTGACGATAGGACAAGATTTATATAGAAAAGTTGACGACAGGACAAGATTTCTATAGAAAAGTTGACTATAGGACGAGATTTTAGCAGAAAAGTTGGTGATAGCACGAAATTTTAGCAGAAAAGTTTGTGATAGGACGAGATTTCTATAAAAAAGTTGAAGATAGAAGAAGATTTATACAGAAAAGTTGACGGGAGGACAAGATTTCTATAGAAAAGTTGACGATAGGTCAAGATTTCTATAGAAAAGTTGACGATAGGTCAAGATTTCTATAGAAAAGTTGACGATAGGTCAAGATTTCTCTATAGAAGTTGACGATGGGACAAAATTTCTACAGAAAAGTTGACGATAGGTCAAAATTTCTACAGAAAAGTTGACGATAGGTCAAGATTTCTATAGAAAAGCTGACGATAGGTCAAGATTTCTATAGAAAAGTTGACGATAGGTCAAGATTTCTATAGAAAAGTTGACGATAGGTCAAGATTTCTATAGAAAAGTTGACGATAGGTCAAGATTTCTATAGAAAAGTTGACGATAGGACAAGATTTTATAGAAAATTTGACGATAGGACAAGATTTCTATAGAAAAGTTGACGATAGGCCAAGATTTCTATAGACAAGTTCACGATAGGTCAAGATTTCTATAGAAAAGTTGACGATAGGTCAAGACTTCTATAAAAAAGTTGACGATAGGTCAAGATTTCTATAGAAAAGTTTACGATAGGTCAAGATTTCTATAGAAAAGTTGACGATAGGTCAAGATTTCTATGGAAAAGTTGACGATAAGTCAAGATTTCTATAGAAAAGTTGACGATAGGTCAAGATTTCTATAGAAAAGTTGACGATAGGTCAAGATTTCTATAGAAAAGTTGACGATAGGTCAATATTTCTATAGAAAAGTTGACGATAGGTCAAGATTTCTATAGAAAAGTTGACGATAGGTCAAGATTTCTATAGAAAAGTTGACGATAGGTCAAGATTTCTATGGAAAAGATGACGATAAGTCAAGATTTCTATAGAAAAGTTGACGATAGGTCAAGATTTCTATAGAAAAGTTGACGATAGGTCAAGATTTCTATAGAAAAGTTGACGATAGGTCAAGATTTCTATAGAAAAGTTTACGATAGGTCAAGATTTCTATAGAAAAGTTGACGATAGGTCAAGATTTCTATGGAAAAGTTGACGATAAGTCAAGATTTCTATAGAAAAGTTGACGATAGGTCAAGATTTCTATAGAAAAGTTGACGATAGGTCAAGATTTCTATAGAAAAGTTGACGATAGGTCAAGATTTCTATAGAAAAATATACAATAGGACAAGATTTCTATAGAAAAGTTGACGATAGGTCAAGATTTCTTTAAAAAAGTTGCCGGTAGGTCAAGATTTCTATAGAAAAGACAGAAAGTTGATGATAGAACCACATTTCTATATAAAAGTCAACTTTTCTATAGAAATCTTGACATATCGTCAACTTTTCTATAGAAATCTTGACCTATCGTCAACTTTTCTATAGAAATCTTGACCTATCGTCAACTTTTCTATAGAAATCTTGACCTATCGTCAACTTTTCTATAGAAATCTTGACATATCGTCAACTTTTCTATAGAAATCTTGACCTATCGTCAACTTTTCTATAGAAATCTTGACCTATCGTCAACTTTTCTATAGAAATCTTGACCTATCGTCAACTTTTCTATAGAAATCTTGACCTATCGTTAACTTTTCTATAGAAATCGTGACCTATCGTCAAATTTTCCATAAAAATGTCTTCCTCCCCTTAACTTTTCTATAGAAATGTCTTTTTCTCGTTAACATTTCTATAGAAATGCCTTCTTATCGTTATCGTTTCTATAGAAATGTCTTCCTCTAGTCAACTTTTCCATAGAAATGTCTTCCTCTCGTCAACTTTTCTATAGAAATGTCTTCCTCTCGTCAACTTTTCTATAGAAATGTCTTCCTCTCGTCAACTTTTCTATAGAATGTCTTCTTATCGTCCTCGTTTTTATAGAAATTTCTTTCTCTTGTCAACTTTTCTATAGATATAACTTCCTCAACTTTTTAGAGATGTCAAATCAAATAAATTCAAGACCTTACGGGTGGTCTGGGAAAAGAAATATGAGCAGATATAATAAATTAGATACAAACTTATAATTTTCAATCTAATTAATTATCAGAAATCAACAAATTTAAATTTATAATCAAAAATAAATTGATCCATTTATTAACTTCTCCACCCCCAAAAAAAACTAAATATGTTATGAAAGAAACTTTCAATAATAATTTCTAATTTAATATTTCAAAGGTTTTTTTTTCTTTTTTTTTCAAATGGAGATAAGTTAAAGCGTTTCTGGCTTAAAAATTTCTTTAGAAAAAGGTCCGAAAAAATCAACACCCAATATTCAAAAAATATAGAGAAATACCAGCATCAAACAAACAATTTTTATTATAATGAAACCCTAAAATATTTATGTATAAAAAAATTAACAAAATTAAAATGAAACAAAAAAAATTGGAAAGTTAAAATATGAAGTGGTTTGAACGAAAACGACCAAAGTTTTAATAATGTTTAAATAAGAGGAGAGACAGAAAGCTATGGATTTTTAGATACATAGATACGGATGTGTGTTAAAATATTTAAAATAACTCTCGTATTATATAAGTCTGGTATTTAGAGTAAAACTAACTAAAATACCAAGTTTTTTAAATATTTAAACAAACAAAAACTAGTAAAATATTTTAAAAATAAAAAAGTGTAGAATGTTTAAATAATTTTTTGATGGCTAAATTTTTAACTAAGCGAATATTGGACCTGACCATGATAAAAAAAATTCGATAATACTACAAAACAAATCTAGATTTTTTATAGAAAAATCTTCTTAAATACCTCCAATTAATGTAATTTATCTCAAAATCTTTAAAAATTTATACCAAGAAAATTTGATTCTTTTAATTTCTGAAAAAAAAAAATTTCGTTGAAAATTTGTGTTTCTTTTGTCAATATCTCTAGAATACCTCAATGGTTTTGGAATGTTTTTAACAAATTATAGTCGCTCAAATGTCTATTTTATGTTTTAGTAATATTTATACATTTTCTTTGTAATTGTGAAAACTGTAGAGTTAAAACGAAAAAATGACAAATTTTATATAAGATAAATCAAAATCTCATTCTCTTATCCCAAAGTGTCAATGAAAAATCAATATTATACTCAAATGAAAGCTCAACTTCTTTAGTTCTCATAACAATAAATAATAGTATTCCTAACTTTTACAATAGTCATCAAAATATCCTAAAAAGTAACAATATCTCGAAAACTGACCATTAGGGGACATCGAAATTTTTTCTTTTATTTCAAAGGTTTTTCAATGGAATATTATGACACTAGGTCTTTAAACTCAGTTCTAAAAATTTGAGCCAAATCCAACAACGTTTTCAAGGGTCGCGCATGGGGTCCAAATTTGAAGAGCCCATTTGTATTAAGAAAAAAATGGGTTATTTTATAGTTTTTGCGTAATTTCAACCAAAAATAATTTATTTTTACAAGTAAAACTAATGGAATATTAAAGAGCACTAACACAGCTTTATTTCAGATAATCAAAGTAGTTTTGGAGTTATAGCAATTTTTCCCCGAAAATGCATGTCCCTGAAAACGCGCCCAAGGATATGCACCAAAATTGTTTTTGTAAATAAAGAAATTTAAAAGTTAAACATGATTTATCAATTAAAGTTCAGTTTTGTTTATATTCTTCTATAAAAATATTTGTCTGTGAAAATGTTCAATAAAAATATTTTTCTATCAAAACATTTTATCAAAAAAATTGTTTTTTAGAAAAATTTTCGATAAAATTTATTCCTAAGAAAATTTTTAGGTAAATTTTTTTTCTATAGAAAAATTTGTATGAAACAAATTTTCTATAGAAAAATTTTCTAAAAAACAAATTTTCTATAGAAAAATTTTCTAAAAAACAAATATTCTATAGAAAAATTTTTATAAAAAAATTTTCTCAAGAAAAATATTTGAAAAAAAAAAACATGTTCTACAGAAAAATTTTTGATAAAAAAGATTTTCTATAGAAGAATTTTTGATAAAAAAATTTTCTGTAGAAAAATTTTTGATAAAAAAATTTTCTATAGAAAAATGTTTTATAGGAAAAATTTTTGATAAAAAAAAATTGTCTTTAGAAAAATTTTTGTATAAAAAAATTTTCTATAGGAAAATTTTTGTATAAAAAAATTTTCTATAGAAAAATTTTTGTATAAAAAAATTTTCTATAGAAAAATTTTTGATAAAAAAATTTTCAATAGAAAAATTTTTGATAAAAAAATTTTCTGTAGAAAAATTTTTGATAAAAAAAATTTTCTATAGAAAAATTTTTGATAAAAAAATTTTCTATAGGAAAATTTTTGATAAAAAAATTTTATATAGAAAAATTTTTGATAACAAAATTTTCTATAGAAAAATTTTTGAAATTTTCTATAGATATTTTTTACATAAAATATTTTTCTACAGTAGTTTCTTTATGTACAAAATTTCTATAGAAAATTTTTCATTGAAACTTTTTACATAGAAAATTTTTCAAAAAATTTTTGATAAAAATTTCTATAGAAAATGTTTCTATATAAAAAATTTCTATAGAAAAATTTTCTATATAAAAAATTTCTATATAAGAAATTTCTATATAAAATTTCTACAGAAAATTTTTGTATATAAAAAATTTCTATAGAAAATTTTTCTATATAAAAAATTTCTTTAGAAATTTTTTCTATATAAAAAATTTTTATAAGAAAAATTTTTTTTTGAAAAATTTTCTATGTAAAAACTTTCAATGAAAAATTTTCTATAAAAAATTTTGTACATAAAGAAACTTCTGTAGAAAAAAATTTTATGAAAAAAATATCTATAGAAAATTTTTCCATACAAAAAATTTCCACAAAAAATTTTTTATATAAATTGCTGTAGAAAATTTTTCATTGAAAGTTTTTATATAGAAAATTTTTCAAAAAAATTTTTCTTATAGAAATTTTTTATATAGAAAAATTTTCTAAAGAAATTTTTTATACAGAAAAATTTTCTGTAGAAATTTTTTATATACAAAAATTTTCTGTATAAAAAATTTCTATATAAGAAATTTCCATAGGAAATTTTTCTATATAAAAAATTTCTACAGAAAAATTTTATACATAAAAATTACTACAGAAAATTTTTATATAGAAAAAATTTCTACAGAAAATTTGTATATATAAAAATTTCTACAGAAAATTTGTATATATAAGAAATTTCTATAGACAATTTTTCTATATAAAAAATTTCTTTAGAAAATTTTTCTATATAAACAATTTCTATAAGAAAAAATTTTTTTTGAAAAATTTTCTATGAAAAACTTTCAATGAAAAATTTTCTATAGAAAATTTTGTACAGAAAGAAACATCTATAGAAAAATATTCTATATAAAATTTTTCTATTCAAAAATTTTTATAGAAAATTTTTCATTACAAAAAATTTCCACAAAAAATGTTTTTATATAAAAAATTTCTATAGAACATTTTTTTTTGATAAAAAAATTTTCTATAGAAAAATTTTGATAAAAAAAAAAATCTATAAACAAATTTCTATAGAAACATTTTTGATTGAACTAATAAAAGTGTATTAAAAAAAATGTCTATATAATTTTTTTATATTAAAAATTTCTATAGAAAATTTTTGTATGCAAAAAATTTCTGTAGAAAATTTTTATTTCTAAAATTTCTACGGCAAATGTTTCT
Organism: Stomorhina lunata; assembly: GCA_933228675.1. NCBI lineage: Eukaryota > Metazoa > Arthropoda > Insecta > Diptera > Rhiniidae > Stomorhina > Stomorhina lunata. The sequence goes on from OW121742.1 coordinate 106,772,676, forward strand.
ATATAAAAAATTTCTACAGAAAATTTTTTATTATAAAAAATTTTCTATAGAAAAATTTTTTATTATAAAAACTTTTCTATAGAAAAATTTTTTATTATAAAAAATTTTCTATAGAAAAATTTTTTATTATAAAAAATTTTCTATAGAAAAATTTTTTATTTTAAAAAATTTTCTATAGAAAAATTTTTTATTATAAAAAATTTTCTATTATAGAAAATTTTCTATAGAAAAATTTTTTATTATAAAAAATTTTCTATAGAAAAATTTTTTATTATAAAAAATTTTCTATAGAAAAATTTTTTATTATAAAAAATTTTCTATAGAAAAATTTTTTATTATAAAAAATTTTCTATAGAAAAATTTTTTATTATAAAAAATTTTCAATAGAAAATTTTTTATAATAAAAAAATTTTTTTTTTATTATAAAATTATAAAAAATTTTCTATAGAAAAATTTTTTATTATAAAAAATTTTCTATAGAAAAATTTTTTATTATAAAAAATTTTCTATAAAAAAATTTTTTATTAAAAAAAATTTTCTACAGAAAAATTTTTTAATATAAAAAATTTTCTATAGAAACATTTTTTGTTATAAAAATTTTTCTATAGAAACATTTTTTATTATAAAAAATTTTCCCTAGAAACATTTTTTATTGTAAAAAATTGTCTCTAGAAACATTTTTTATTATAAATAATTGTCTCTAGAAACACTTGTTATTATAAAAAATTTTCTATAGAAAAATTTTTTATTATAAAAAATTTTCTATAGAAAAATTTTTTATAATAAAAAATTTTCTAAAGAAACAGTTTTTATAATAAAAAATTTTCTTAAGAAAAAATTTTTTTAATAAAAAATTTTCTATAGATTTATTTTAAAAAATTTTCTATAGAAAAATTGTTTATTATAAAAAATTTTCTATAGAAAAATTTTTTATTATAAAAAATTTTCTAAAGAAACAGTTTTTATAATAAAAAATTTTCTTAAGAAATTTTTTTTTAATAAAAAATTTTCTATAGATTTATTTTAAAAAATTTTCTATAGAAAATTTGTTTATGATAAAATATTTTCTATGGAAAAATTTTTTATTATAAAAAATTTTTCTATAGAAAATTTTTTGTTATAAAAAATTTTTCTATAGAAAATTTTTTATTATAAAAAATTTTTCTATAGAAAATTTTTTATTATAAAAAATTTTTCTATAGAAAATTTTTTATTATAAAAAATTTTTCTATAGAAAATTTTTTATAATAAAAAATTTTTCTAGAGAAAATTTTTTATAATAAAAATTTTTTTATTGAAAATTTTTTATTGAAAATTTTTTATAATAAAAAATTTTTTATAATAAAAAATTTTTCAATAGAAAATTTTTTATAATAAAAAATATTTTATAATAAAAAATTTTCTATAGAAAATTTTTTATAATAAAATATCATAAAATAAAGATTCTTAAGAATTAAAAACATAAAAATTCCCCCCACCAAAAACAATTTACCAAAAAAATGCAATTCCTTTTCATAAAGTTAACAACAAAACAACTGCAACAATAATAACTAAAGCAGCAGCAACAGCAACAACAGCTTTTTATTATAATGTAACAGCAACATTAAACACTTAAACAAGAATAAAAGTACAAAAAGTTTTAAGAAGAATAAAATATTACATGAATAAAATTTTTGTTGGTCATTTTGTTGGTTTTTATCAACAAAATGACGGACAGAGATTGAAGTAACTTCGGGGCTTTTGTTAAATTATTTTTGTTTTGCCTAAAAAAAAACTAGAAATTAACAAAAACCACAAGAAAATTTTAACAAAAAAATGCGAATAAAACCAAAAATAAACAATAATTTTACAAAAATAAACTAAACTATGGCATACTAAACTTAAAACTTACTTACTACATGTTGCATTGATTATTCCAGCAATAAAAAAATATATAAATATACATATTTATAGCAATTGCAGCAGCAAAAAGCAACAACTACAACACAACTTGTCCAAGTACACACAATACTAAGGCTTACAAAAACAAGAAGAAAAACAACAAAAAGCAAAGTCACAGCATAAAAAAACCAAAACAAAAAAGCAATAAATACAAGGAGAACATTATCAACACAAACTAATCCCCTCATAGCCTCCCTCTAGCCCAACAAAAACAATCACACGACACACATACATTATACACGATTAACAAATTCGCTGTGTACTCGTAAACGAGTACGAGTAAATTATGAACAAAAAAACGAAAAAACACACCAACGACAACAAAAATATCAACACAGAAAAAATCTAGGTCATGAGCGCAAGAGATGGATGTATAGGCCAAGAGCGCAAAGGCGGAAATGAGATAGCAAGAAGAAACAGCAACAACAACAACTACAGAAAATACAGAGTAAAAATAAGAAAAAAATGTACAAATAATATTGTTCATACGTACATTCGTATAAATGAAAACCAACAACAATTTAACGTAAAACTATTTTATAAAGTGGCGAATGTAATCATAGTCACATACTACTTGGATACAGATTTACAGACATACTTACATATCTACATATTTACACTCTACATATGAATGTATGTAAACGAGATACATATTAATATAATAAAAAAAACTATGTATATATTAAGATTTTATAGTTTGCATGCAAAATTTTTATAAGACAAAAATTCATTTTTTAAGCGGTTTGTAATGAAAATTTTTGTTTTGGATTTTTGTTTAAATGAAAGTGAAAAGAATTATGTAAACTGGAAAGGGAATTAAAGGGAATATGAAATAAAAGTTATTAAAATGATAGGGATTGTCATACCAGGGGACTGGTACTAGGATTATAAAAAAGAAATACTAGAAATACTAGAAGAAAACGTAGATCCTCACTAAAATTCTTAGCTAATGTTTTATAAAGCATTAAAATTTATAATGCCTATAAAATGTATTATAAAGCATTACTATAACGCATTATAATGCGTCTATAATGTATTATAACGGGTTAATAATGTATTTAAAAGCATTAAAATAACGCATCATGAGTAACAACGTATGCATCATAATAACGTATTATAATGCGTTATAAACGTAATATAACGCATTATAATGCGTTATCAACGTATTATAACGCATTATAATGTATTTATAATGTATCGGGTGTTTTTTATTGAGGTATAGAACTTTAAGTTTGCATCACTTTTTTAACTGGCGGCCATTTTGTCAGCTGTCAAGTGATTAATATTTAGTTTGGTTTGCCATTTCATCATGAACAGGTTGACAAAAGAACAACGCTTGCAAATCGTGCAAATTTATTTCGAAAATAATGGTTCAGTTCGCGAAGTTTACCGCAAGCTCCGTCCATTTTATGGTCGACATAATCGTCAATCAGAGCAATTAATTCCGTTAACCATGGATCGTTTTCGCACTACGTTTACTCTATGTGATAATACGCATCCGCAGCGACGTCGAACAGTGCGCACCGAAGAAGCAATTGCCGCTGTAGAGCAAAGTGTTGAAGAGGACCCGAATGAATCGATTCGCCACCATGCACAGCAATTGGAGCTTTGTCCATCAACTTTATGGAAGATTTTGCGCAAAGATCTTGGCTTGCGACCTTACAAGATCCAGCCTGTGCAAGAATTAAAGCCGCGAGACCATGCAATGCGTCGTGATTTTGGTGTATGGGCCGAAAATGAGATTGATCTCGATGCTGATTTTCATCGCAAAATTTTGTTCAGTGATGAGGCTCATTTTTGGTTGAATGGCTACGTCAACAAGCAAAATTGCCGCATTTGGAGTGAAGAGAATCCACATGAGACCCTTGAGACGCCATTACATCCACAAAAACTGACTGTTTGGTGTGCTCTATGGGCTGGTGGAGTCATTGGGCCATACTTCTTCCGAAATAATGCTGGAGAGTCAGTTACCATAAATGGAGACCGGTATAGAGCCATGATAACCGACTATTTTGTTCCCCAATTGGGTGGCATGAATGTGGATGAGTTGTGGTTCCAACAAGACGGCGCTATATGCCACACAGCGCACGTCACAATTGATTTGACACCACTGGATTATTTTCTTTGGGGATATGTGAAGTCGCTCGTCTACGCCAACAAACCAGAAACGTTAGGGGACTTGGAAGCCAACATTCGTGGCGTTATTGCCAACATACAGCCCCATATGCTCGAAAAAGTTGTTGAAAATTGGACCTGTAGAATTGGCTTTATTCAAGCCAGCCGCGGCGGCCACATGCCCGAAATCATATTTAAACATTAATGGCATAAAATTATCCTTCCAATAAAGCCAAATTGATGGACATTAAAACGATTTTCTTGTGTTTTATTTCAATTCGAAGTTCTATACCTCTAAAAAAAACACCCATTATATATAATGAGTTTATAATGTACTAGAACGCATTATAATGTGTTAATAATGTATTAAAACGCATTACACACTTTATAATGGGTTTATAAGGTATTATAACGTATTATAATGCGTTTATAAGGTATTATAATGTATTATAAGGCATTATAATGCGTTTAAAATGTATTATAACGCATTATAATGTGTTTTTAATATATTGTTACGCTTTATGATGCAACTATAATAAAGTCTGTAATGAATTATAACACATAATGCATTTGTAATGCATTATAGAGTGTTATACATTAAAATGCCTTTAAAAAGTTTTATAACACATTATGATGTATAATAACGGATCATAATAAGTAAATAATGCATTATGATACAATGACAACGTATTATCACGCATTATAATGCGTTTATAAGGTATTATAATGCATTATCATGCGTTTATAAGCTGTTATAACGAATTATAATGCATTTATAAGGTATTATGACGCATTATATGCTTTAATAAGGTATTACAACGCATTATAATGCGTTAATAATGTATTATAACGCTTTATAAAGCGTTTATAATGTATTATATAATGTGTTATAAAGGGTTTATGATATATTATAATGCGTTTATAATGTATTAAACGCATTATAATGTATTCAACGCATTATAAATTGTTTATAATGTATTATAACGCATTATAATGTTTTTATGATGTATTATGTTTGTTCAATTATAACAGTTATCTATAGAAAATTGTTCGACTATAAGTTTTCTATAGAAAATTGTTCGATTATAACAGTTCTCTATAGAAATATATTTGAATATAACAGTTTTCCATTAAAATATGTTAGATTATAACAGTCTTCTATAGAAATATATTCTTGTTTTTTAAAAAATTTATTGATTATAACAGTTTTTTATAGAAAATTTTTCGATTATAACACTTTTCTATAGAAAATTATTCGATTCTAACAATTTTCTATAGAAAATGGTTTGATTATTACAGTTTTCTATAGAAAATTGTTCGATTATAACAGTTTTCTATAGGAAATTGTTCGACTATAAAAGTTTTCTGTAGAAAATTGTTCGATTATAACAGCTTTCTATATAAAATTGTTCGATTATAATAGTTTTCTATAGAAAATTGTTCGATTATAACAGTTTTCTATAGAAAATAGTTCGATTATAACAGTTTCCTACAGAAAATTTTTCCATTCTAACAGTTTTCTATAGAAAATTGTTCGATTATAACAGATTCTATAGAAAATTGTTCGACTATAACAGTTTTCTATAGAAAATTGTTTGACTATAACAGTTTTCTACAAAAAATTGTTTGATTATAACAGTTACCTATAGAAAATTGTTCGATTATAACAGTTTTCTATAGAAAATGGTTCGATTATATAAGTTTTCTATAGAATATTGTTCGATTATAACAGTTTTCTATAGAAAATTTTTCGATTATAACAGTTTTCTATAGAAAATTGTTCGATTATAACAGTTTTCTATAGCAAATTGTCCAACTATAACATTTTTCTATAGAAAATTGTTCGTTTATAACAGTTTTCTATAGAAAATAGTTCGATTATAACAGTTTCCTACAGAAAATTTCTCCATTCTAACAGTTTTCTATAGAAAATTGTTCGATTATAACAGTTTTCTATAGAAAGTTGTTCGACTATAACAGTTTTCTACAAAAAATTGTTTGATTATAACAGTTACCTATAGAAAATTGTTCGATTATAACAGTTTTCTATAGAAAATGGTTCGATTATAACAGTTTTCTATAGAAAATTGTTCGATTATAACAGTTTTCTATAGAAAATTGTTCGATTATAACAGTTTTCTGTAGAAAATTTTTCGATTATAACAGTTTTCTATAGAAAATTGTTCGATTATAACAGTTTTCTATAGAAAATTGTTCGATTATAACAGTTTTCTATAGCAAATTGTCCAACTATAACATTTTTCTATAGAAAATTGTTCGTTTATAACAGTTTTCTATAGAAAATAGTTCGATTATAACAGTTTCCTACAGAACATTTTTCCATTCTAACAGTTTTCTATAGAAAATTGTTCGATTATAACAGTTGCGTTTATAATGCATTATAAAGTACTTATAAGTTAATAATACCTTGTAATGTCTTAATAATGCTACCTTGTTAAAGTCTGAATATTTTCCCAATTTTTTTATCCTTAGACCCCACTGTCTAATGTATCTACAGTCTAAACGAGACAAAGTATAGAAATCACTCACTCCTTTTGGATTCCCCAAATAAATTTGCAACCCCCCCTCCCAATAAATCATTTTCCAATTAATTTTAGCTGCATATATTTTCAAAATCGATTTTTTTTTACAAACTTTTCAATATTTTAATCTTGTTTTTCTTTATTTATTTCTTTAGTGTTCAACTGCATATTTCAATTTATTTTTGGACAGTTTCCAATATTTTTTTTTTCAAATAATATCTAGCTTTATAATATTTTGTTGCTATATAAATATTGCTTTTTCTTTGTATAAAACTATATTTAATTGCAAAATAGTGTTTTTTTTAGTTATCATTTCACACAATCTTTAAATAATTGAATAATAAAAGAGCAAGAAAACTAAATCTATTTGGAAAAAATTGAAAATTATTTTAGTTAATTGGAAATTACTTAAACAATTACCGGCTGACAAGCGGACGGACTAATGGAAAAGGGTAAAACAAGGAAAGATATGGAAATAGAATAGAAGTCGGCTTTAAGGCGATAGAACCTAATAATATTATAGTATAGAATAAAAATGTTTGTTTATAAAAGTTTTTTATACAAAACTATTCTATTATAACAGTTTTCTATAAAATATTGATCGATACTAACAGTTTTCTATAGAAAATTGTTTGATTATAACAGTTTTCCATAGAAAATTATTCTATTGTAACAGTTTTCTATAGAATATTGTTCGATTATAAGTTTTTTACAGAAAATTGTTTGATAGTTTTCTATATAAAATTGTTTGATAACAGTTTTCTATATAAAATTGTTTAATTATAACAGTTTTTGTAGAAATTTTTTTAATTATAACTGTTTTCTATAGAAAGTCGTTTGATTGTTATACTTTTCTATAAAAAATTGTTCAATTATAACAGTTTTATACAGAAAATTGTTTGATTTTAACAGTTTCATATAGAAAATTCTTTGATTATAACAGTTATCTATTGAAAATTGTTCAATTATAACATTTTTCTATAAAATATTGCTCGATTATAACAGTTTTCTAAAGAAAACTGTTTGGTTATAACAGTTTTATTGAGAAAATTGTTTGATTATAACAGTTTCCTGTAGAAAATTAATCGATTATTACAGTTTTCTATACAACATTGTTTGATTATAACAGCTTTTATAAAAAATTGTTCGATTATAACAGTTTTCCATAGAAATATATTTGAATATAACAGTTTTCTATCAAAATATGTTCTATTATAACAGTTTTTTAAAGAAATATGTTCTTGGTTCTTTAAAAAATTGATTGAGTTTTCTAAAAAAATGTTTGATTATAACAGATTTGTTCGAATTATAACAGTTTTCTATTAAAACAGTTTTCTATAGAAAATTATTTGATTATAAAAGTTTTCTATAGAAATATGTTTAATTATAACAGTTTTCTATAGAAATATGTAGGATTATAACAGTTTTCTATAGAAATATGTACGATTATAACAGTTTTCTAAAGAAAACTGTTCGATTATAACAGTTTTATATAGAATGTTCGATTATAACAGTTTTCTATAGAAAATTGTTCGATTGTAACAGTTTTCCATAGAAAATTATTCCATTATAACAGTTTCCTAAAGAAAATTCTTCGATTAAAACAGTTTTCTATAGAAAATTATTCGATTATAACAGTTTTCTATAGAAAATTGTTTGATTACAACAGTTTCTATAGTAAATCGTTCGATTATAATAGTTTTCTATAGAAAATTAATTGATGGTAATAGTTTTCCATAGAAAAGTATTCGTTTATAACAGTTTTCTATAGAAAATTGTTTGATTATAAAAGTTTTCTATAGAAAATTGTTCTATTATAACAGTTTTCTATAGATAATTGTCCGATTGTTACAGTTTCTATAGAAAATTGTTGGATTATGACGGTTTTCTATAGAAAATTGTTCGATTGTCATATTCCAACAGTTTTCTATAGAAAATTGTTCGATTATAACAGTTTTCTATAGATAATTGTTCGATTATAACAGTTTTTTAAAGAAAATTATTCCATTATAACAGTTTGCTATGGCAAATTGTTTGATTATAACAGTTTTCTTTATAGACAAGACCACGATTGACTATAGACGAAACCACGATTAACTATAGACAAGATCACAATTGACTATAGACGAAACCACGATTAACTATAGACAAGATCACGATTGACTATAGACAAGACCACGATTGACTATAGACAAAGACCACGATTTTCTATAGACAAGACCACGATTGACTATAGACAAAGACCACGATTTTCTATAGACAAGACCACGATTGACTATAGACAAAGACCACGATTTTCTATAGCTAAAGTCATGATTGACTTTTGACAAGGTCACGATTGACTATAGACAAGGTCACGATTGACTATAAACAAGACCACGATTGACTATAAACAAGACCACGATTGACTATAGACAAAATGACATTTGACTACAGACAAGACCACGATTGACTATAGACAAAGACCACGACTTTCTATAGCTAAAGCCATGATTGACTTTTGACAAGGTTACGATTGACTACAGACAATGTCACGACTGACTATAAACAAGACCACGATTGACTATAGACAAAATGACGATTGACTACAGACAAGACCACGATTGACTATAGACAAGACCCCCATTGATGCTAGTCAAGACCAGGATTGACTATAGACAAGACCACGATTGACTATACAAAAGATTACGATTGACTATAGACAAGATCACGATTAACTATAGACAAAAATACGAATGGCTATAGCTAAGACCATGATTGACTGTAGATAAGATCACGATTGACTAAAGGCAAGACCATGATTGACTTTAGCTAAGACATGGCTTTCATTTTAAAACTTGAACTCAACTACAGGGGCAACATATTCAGGGTAATTTTCTAAGTTAATTTTCGAAATGGTATTTTATAATCGACCAAGCTTAATTTTCAGAAGACAATTTTTGTTTAGTTCAAGATCACTACCTATTTTAAATATAATATAATTTATGGAACTAAGATTTTGTAGACCGATTATTCTGACATTAAAACTTTCTATCACTGACTTCAATATAGAAATAATGCGGGTAATGTGGTATACCTATTAATTTTTATAATGCAGAATTTTTTGTTTTGAAAAAATACTAAGCCCACAATATCAGAGTTATTTGAAAAAATATTTTAAAATTCATTAAACGAGAGAAAAGTAAATAATACCACATTACCAGCCTATACCACATTATCCGCACTTGTTCTACCTTTAAAATTACACAATTTTTATAAATTGGGCTATTTGTTAAGAAACTGCATTTAATTTTCATTTTTTTCAAATTTCCAAAACTGTTTCGCGTCTTTTGGCCTCAGTATTTCAGCTTCGGCTTCATTTCATTCATTTAATGAAAAGTTTGTTTTAGTTTAAAGAAAAAAAATCCAAACATTCAATTAAAAGTCGATTTAATAACAAACTTTAAAAATAGAACCCAAATCCAATTGCAAACCATTACACTAACATTACCATTGACATCTCATGTCACCTCATTTCATATTTAGTCTGTATTTCTGTTGCGTTTTTTTTTTCTCAAGTCTCAGACACTCAAGATCTTAACGAGTCTTTCCGATTGCCTCTGCCTCAAAAATCATATTCTTTTCCTTGACTCGATTTTCTTTAATAAATTGTAAATTTGATGTACAATTTAGATGTCGTTTCTATCAGTCAGTCTGTCTGTCTTAGATGTATTTCGTGTGTATGCAGCCGCCTTCATCAACGAAACCAGTTGTATCTCAAATAAATAAATTGTGCGCTAAAAATATCAACTATTTAAAAACTAGAGTATTGAACGCAAAAAATTAAAAAAAAAAAAAATTGAATACAAAATTTTTTTCAAACTTTAAATTGCATTTTTTGTATGGTTTTGTCTGTGTATGCGCGTTGCTCTCATTTTCAAAACGATTTCAATGCACACAAAATTTTCTTGATATTTTAGCGTCAAGAATTTGTCCTCGTAACTCACCTCGTCCTCAAGTTGAGGGCAAAATTGTCAAAAGATACAACATCTACGAGTAGCAAGAAAATAAGTGGAAAAAAATTGAAAATGTTTTCATTTTCAATACAAGGCGAATTGAATTAGTAGAGAATTATTTTATTGACTATTAAATGGCCGAAGGGGTCTTTTTCGACCCCATGAGCCTTAGAGAGTTAATTCTTATAAGGTAGCAAATTCAAAATTTTTCTATATATCAAAATATTTCTAACGAAAATTTTTCTATATAGAAAAATATTTCTAACGAAAATTTTTCTATATAGAAAAATATTTCTAACGAAAATTTTTCTATATAGAAAAATATTTCTAACGAAAATTTTTCTATATAGAAAAATATTTCTAACGAAAATTTTTCCATATAGAAAAATATTTCTAACGAAAATTTTTCCATATAGAAAAATATTTCTAACGAAAATTTTTCCATATAGAAAAATATTTCTAACGAAAACTTTTCCATATAGAAAAATATTTCTAACGAAAATTTTTCCATATAGAAAAATATTTCTAACGAAAATTTTTCTATATAGAAAAATATTTCTAACGAAAATTTTTCTATATAGAAAAATATTTCTAACGAAAATTTTTCTATATAGAAAAATATTTCTAACGAAAATTTTTCTATATAGAAAAATATTTCTAACGAAAATTTTTCTTGAAAGAAATTAATTTTAGTTGAACCAGAATTTATGTTGATGGTCGTGGGTTCGAGTCGGGCTCAGGTTCATGTCATAAATTATTTTTTTAATTTATGATTTTTAAATTAGATGAATAAATTTTAGGAATACTGAAAAAACTATGTGACACTTAGCAGTGTGGAATAAACAGAAACTTGTCAAAACAAAAATCTTTGTCTTCATTACCAGCTGATAGTTGGTTAAAGTACAAAGTAAATGTAGATTAATAAAGGATAGGAATACAAAACATAAAGGAAAAAACTATGGTGGATAAGTTCGTCTAACTGAATCGATCATATGGTCATAGGTGAAATAGAAATGAGTGTTAATATAATTCTCGTTTTCAATTTCGCTTAAGAATTCAGTTAAATAGATGATCTTAACTACTGGCATCTAACAGTTGGTGACACAGTGTGCTGATGAAGTCCGTAGCGGGACAGAAAATGCAGCATTCCACACTGCTAAGTGTCACATAGTTTTTTCAGTATTCCTAAAATTTATTCATCTAATTTAAAAATCATAAATTAAAAAAATAATTTATGACATGAACCTGAGCCCGACTCGAACCCACGACCATCAACATAAATTCTGGTTCAACTAAAATTAATTTCTTTCAATTAAATTGCATGGGCACCGCGATTTACATGTTTTCATTAACTCTTTCAAGTTGATACTAAATTCAAATTTGCATTAACGTAAAAGAATAAACAGAAACTTGTCAAAACAAAAATCTTTGTCTTCATTACCAGCTGATAGTTGGTTAAAGTACAAAGTAAATGTAGATTAATAAAGGATAGGAATACAAAACATAAAGGAAAAAACTATGGTGGATAAGTTCGTCTAACTGAATCGATCATATGGTCATAGGTGAAATAGAAATGAGTGTTAATATAATTCTCGTTTTCAATTTCGCTTAAGAATTCAGTTAAATAGATGATCTTAACTACTGGCATCTAACAGTTGGTGACACAGTGTGCTGATGAAGTCCGTAGCGGGACAGAAAATGCAGCATTCCACACTGCTAAGTGTCACATAGTTTTTTCAGTATTCCTAAAATTTATTCATCTAATTTAAAAATCATAAATTAAAAAAATAATTTATGACATGAACCTGAGCCCGACTCGAACCCACGACCATCAACGAAAATTTTTCTATATAGAAAAATATTTCTAACGAAAATTTTTCTATATAGAAAAATATTTCTAACGAAAATTTTTCTATATAGAAAAATATTTCTAACGAAAATTTTTCTATATAGAAAAATATTTCTAACGAAAATTTTTCTATATAGAAAAATATTTCTAACGAAAATTTTTCTATATAGAAAAATATTTCTAACGAAAATTTTTCTATATAGAAAAATATTTCTAACGAAAATTTTTCTATATAGAAAAATATTTCTAACGAAAATTTTTCTATATAGAAAAATATTTCTAACGAAAATTTTTCTATATAGAAAAATATTTCTAACGAAAATTTTTCTATATAGAAAAATATTTCTAACGAAAATTTTTCTATATAGAAAAATATTTCTAACGAAAATTTTTCTATATAGAAAAATATTTCTAACGAAAATTTTTCTATATAGAAAAATATTTCTAACGAAAATTTTTCTATATAGAAAAATATTTCTAACGAAAATTTTTCTATATAGAAAAATATTTCTAACGAAAATTTTTCTATATAGAAAAATATTTCTAACGAAAATTTTTCTATATAGAAAAATATTTCTAACGAAAATTTTTCTATATAGAAAAATATTTCTAACGAAAATTTTTCTATATAGAAAAATATTTCTAACGAAAATTTTTCTATATAGAAAAATATTTCTAACGAAAATTTTTCTATATAGAAAAATATTTCTAACGAAAATTTTTCTATATAGAAAAATATTTCTAACGAAAATTTTTCTATATAGAAAAATATTTCTAACGAAAATTTTTCTATATAGAAAAATATTTCTAACGAAAATTTTTCTATATAGAAAAATATTTCTAACGAAAATTTTTCTATATAGAAAAATATTTCTAACGAAAATTTTTCTATATAGAAAAATATTTCTAACGAAAATTTTTCTATATAGAAAAATATTTCTAACGAAAATTTTTCTATATAGAAAAATTTATAAATTTGTAATAACATTTAAAAATCAATAATTTAAAAATATTATAAACTGTTACTGTACGACTAAAGAACATCAGATTTATATTTAAGTTTTTTATACAACGAGTGATAAGTATAAAATAGAATAAAGGGGGTGGGCCTAATGCAAATGGCCCTATTAAAAGTGGGTGGGTGAATGGTTATCGTGTAATATTTAATGGGTCTATAGAATAAAAGAAATAGATTTTGCAATAAATCACGTGGTGGAAAAAGAAAGATTTTCCTTCAAATTAAAATATGAATAAAATTATTTCACTATTTGCGTATGAGAACTAAAGGCATTTTAATCACCATAAAATATCTTTCGTTAGAAAAACTTTTCTATAGAAAAAGTTTCGTTAGAAATATTTTTCTATAGAAAAATTTTTCTCTAGAAATATTTTTCTCTAGAAAAATTTTCGTTAGAAATATTTTTCTATAGAAAAATTTTCGTTAGAAATATTTTTCTATAGAAAAATTTTCGTTAGAAATATTTTTCTATAGAAAAATTTTCGTTAGAAATATTTTTCTATAGAAAAATTTTCGTTAGAAATATTTTTCTATAGAAAAATTTTCGTTAGAAATATTTTTCTATAGAAAAATTTTCGTTAGAAATATTTTTCTATAGAAAAATTTTCGTTAGAAATATTTTTCTATAGAAAAATTTTCGTTAGAAATATTTTTCTATAGAAAAATTTTCGTTAGAAATATTTGTCTATAGAAAAATTTTCGTTAGAAATATTTTTCTATAGAAAAATTTTCGTTAGAAATATTTTTTTATAGAAAAATTTTCGTTAGAAATATTTTTCTATAGAAAAATTTTCGTTAGAAATATTTTTCTATAGAAAAATTTTCGTTAGAAATATTTTTCTATAGAAAAATTTTCGTTAGAAATATTTTTCTCTAGAAAAATTTTCGTTAGAAATATTTTTCTATAGAAAAATATTCGTTAGAAATATTTTTCTTTTTCGTTAGAAATATTTTTCTATAGAAAAATTTTCGTTAGAAATATTTTTCTATAGAAAAATTTTCGTTAGAAATATTTTTCTCTAGAAAAATTTTCGTTAGAAATATTTTTCTCTAGAAAAATTTTCGTTAGAAATATTTTTCTCTAGAAAAATTTTCGTTGGAAATATTTTTCTCTAGAAAAATTTTCGTTAGAAATATTTTTCTCTAGAAAAATTTTCGTTAGAAATATTTTTCTCTAGAAAAATTTTCGTTAGAAATATTTTTCTCTAGAAAAATTTTCGTTAGAAATATTTTTCTCTAGAAAAATTTTCGTTAGAAATATTTTTCTCTAGAAAAATTTTCGTTAGAAATATTTTTCTCTAGAAAAATTTTCGTTAGAAATATTTTTCTCTAGAAAAATTTTCGTTAGAAATATTTTTCTCTAGAAAAATTTTCGTTAGAAATATTTTTCTCTAGAGAAATTTTCGTTAGAAATATTTTTCTCTAGAAAAATTTTCGTTAGAAATATTTTTCTCTAGAAAAATTTTCGTTAGAAATATTTTTCTCTAGAAAAATTTTCGTTAGAAATATTTTTCTCTAGAAAAATTTTCTTTAGAAATATTTTTCTCTAGAAAAATTTTCGTTAGAAATATTTAACAGTTTTTCTTTGGAAAATAATTTTGTATAACAGTATTTTATTTTAAATGTTTTAGTATAACAGTTTTTCGTATAAAAAACTTTAAGTATAACAGTTTTTCTTTTGAAAATATTTTTGTATAACAGTTTTTATTAAAAAAAAATTTCAGTATAAAAGTTATTCTTACGAAAATGTTTTAGTATAACAGTGTGTTTTGAAAATGTTTAGTATAACAGTTTGAAAATGTTTAATTATAACAATTTTTCTTTAGAAACTGTTTATAGATTTTGTTTAGAAAATATTTTTGTATAACAGTTTTTCTTAATAAAAAGTTTCAGTATAACAGTTATTCTTTGAAAAATGATTAAGTATAACAGTATGTCCTAAAGTGTGTCAATATAAAAATCTTCTTAACAAAAGCTTTAGTATAACAGTTTTTCTTCAGAAAATCTTTTTGTATAACACTTTTTGTTAATAAAAAGTTTCAGTATAACAGTTATTCTTCAGAAATTGCTTTTTTATAAGGTTTTCTTTTGAATACGTTTAAGTGTAACAATGTTTCTTTAGAACATGATTTAGTAAAATTTTTTTTTTTTTTAAATTCCAGTCTAACAGTTTTTCTGTTGTTTTGTATAACAGTTTTGCTTAATGAAAAGTTTAAGTACAACAGTTTTTCTTAGAAAATGATTCAGTATAACAAATTTCTATACAAAAGTTTAGGTATAACTGTCTTTCTTAATAAAAAGTTATGTGTAGCAGTTTTTATAAGGAAAATGTTTTAGTATAACAGTTTTTGTTAAAAAATTGTTTCAGTATAACTGAGTCTAACAGCTTTTCTGTTATTTAACAGTTTTTCTTAATAAAAAGTTTCAATTTAATAGTTTTTCTTCAGAAAATGATTCAGTATAACAAATCTCTTAACAAAAGTTAAAGTATAAAAGTTTTTCTTTTTCTAAAGAAGAAGTTTCATTATAAGAGTTTTTCTTTTAAAAAAATTCTTTTGTGTAGCAGTTGTTCTTAAAAATATATTTTAGTATAACCGTTTTCTTAAAAAAATGTTGTAGTATAACAGTTTTTATTTAGAAAAAATTTCTGTATAACACTTTTTCCTTAGAAAATAATTTAGTATAACAAATCCTTTAACAAAAGTTGTAGTATAACAGTTTTTCTTTATAAAAATTTTCAGTATAACAGTTTTTCTAAAGAAAAAGTTTCATTATCGGGCATGTTCTGCAAATCACTTTCACATGATTTTGAAATCACATAAATTTTCTAAGTCGAATTATTCATTGTTCATAAATTATTTTGACACTTTTATAACTCAGTGCACTTAAGATGAAGAAGGTCTAGAAGGTTATTGATAAATGCTCTGAAAATTTTAACAATTATAGAAATTACAGCCTTTTTGAATTTCATGTGATTTCAAAATCATGTGGAAGTGATTTGCAGAACATCCCCGTATAATAGTTTTTCTTTTAAAAAAAATGCTTTTGTAAAGCAGTTGTGCTTTAAAAATTATGTCAGTATAACAGTTTTTTTTTTAATTTTAGTATAACAGTTTTCTTGGGGAAAATTTTCTATATGACAGTTTTGCCTTAGAAAGTGTTTAAGTATAACAAATTCATTAACAAAAGTTTTAGTATACCAGTTTTTTTTATAAAAATATTCAGTATAAAAGTTTTTCTAAGGAAAAGTTTCTGTATAACAGTTTTTCTTTTAAAAAAAGCTTTGCTTAGCAGTTTTTCTTTAAAATAATATTTTAGTATAACAGTTAAAAAAAATTGTCTAACAGTTTTCTTGGGAAAAAATTTCTATATGACAGTTTTTCCTTAGAAAATGTCTAAGTATAACAAATTTATAACAAAAGTTTTAGTATAACAGTTTTTTTTTAATAAAAATGTTCAATATAACAGTTTTTCTAAGGAAAAGTTTCTGTATATCAGTTTTTCTTTTTAAAAAATGCTTTTGTATAGCAGTTTTTCTTTAAAAAATATTTTAGTTTAATAGTTTTCTTACAAATTTTTCAGTATAACAGTTTTTATTTAGAAAAAATTCTGTATAAAAGTTTGTCTTTAGAAAATGATTCAGTATTATAAATCCCTTAACAAAAATTTCAGTATAACAGTTTTTCTTTATAAAATTTTTCAGTATAACAGTTTTGCTAAAGAAAATGTTTTAGTATAACAGTTTTTCTTAAAAAAAAAAATGATTTGTTTAGCAGTTTTTTTTTTAATATTTTAGTATAACAGTTTTCTTAAAAAAAAATTCAGCATAACAAATCCCTTAACAAAAGTCTTAGTATAACAATTTTTGTTTATACAAATATTCAGTTTTTCTAAGGAAATAGTTTCAGTATAACAGTTTTTCTTTTAAAAAAAATCTTTTTTATAGCAGTTTTTCTTTAAAAAATATTTCAGTATAACAGTTTTCTTAATATAAAAAGTATATAAGTTTTCTTAAAAAAAACTGTTATACTAACTGTTTTCTTGGGAAAAAAAATTCTGTATGACAGTTTTTCCTTAGAAAATGTTCAGATATAACGAATTCCCTAACAAACATTTTGGTATAACAGTTGTGGTTTATGCAAATTTTCAGTATAACAGTTTCTTCTTAAGAAAAAGTTTCAGTATAACAGTTTTTCTTAAAAAAAAATGCTTTTGTATAGCAGTTTTTCTTAAAAAAAATATTTCAGTATAACAGTTTTCTTAATATAAAAAGTATATAAGTTTTCTTAAAAAAAACTGTTATACTAACTGTTTTCTTGGGAAAAAAATTCTGTATGACAGTTTTTCCTTAGAAAATGTTTAGATATAACGAATTCCCTAACAAACATTTTGGTATAACAGTTGTGGTTTATGCAAATTTTCAGTATAACAGTTTCTTCTAAAGAAAAAGTTTCAGTATAACAGTTTTTCTTAAAAAAATGCTTTTGTATAGCAGTTTTTTAAAAAAAAATATTTTAGTTTAACAGTTTTCTTAAAAAAAAGTATAACAGTTTTCTTAAAAAAAAACTGTTATACTAACAGTTTTCTTGGTAAAAAAAATTCTGTATGACAGTTTTTCCTTAGAAAATGTTCAGATATAACGAATTCCCTAACAAACATTTTGGTATAACAGTTGTGGTTTATGCAAATTTTCAGTATAACAGTTTCTTCTAAAGAAAAAGTTTCAGTATAACAGTTTTTCTTAAAAAAATGCTTTTGTATAGCAGTTTAAAAAAAAAAATATTTTAGTTTAACAGTTTTCTTAAAAAAAGTATAACTGTTTTCTTAAAAAAAAACTGTTATACTAACAGTTTTCTTGGTAGAAAAATTCTGTATGACAGTTTTTCCTTAGAAAATGTTCAGATATAACGAATTCCCTAACAAACATTTTGGTATAACAGTTATGGTTTATGCAAATTTTCAAACAGTCAAACAGTTTCTTCTAAAGAAAAAGTTTCAGTATAACAGTTTTTCTTAAAAAAAATGCTTTTGTATAGCAGTTTTAAAAAAAAAAAAATATTTTAGTTTAACAGTTTTCTTAAAAAAAAGTATAACAGTTTTCTTAAAAAAAAACTGTTATACTAACAGTTTTCTTGGTAAAAAAATTCTGTATGACAGTTTTTCCTTAGAAAATGTTCAGATATAACGAATTCCCTAACAAAAATTTTAGTATAACAGTTGTGGTTTATGCAAATTTTCAGTATAACAGTTTCTTCTAAAGAAAAACTTTCAGTATAACAGTTTTTCTTTAAAAAAAATGCTTTTGTATAGCAGTTTTTCTTAAAAAAAATATTTTAGTTTAACAGTTTTCTTAAAAAAAAGTATAACAGTTTTCTTTAAAAAAAACTGTTATACTAACAGTTTTCTTGGTAAAAAAATTCTGTATGACAGTTTTTCCTTAGAAAATGTTCAGATATAACGAATTCCCTAACAAACATTTTGGTATAACAGTTGTGGTTTATGCAAATTTTCAGTATAACAGTTTCTTCATAAGAAAAAGTTTCAGTATAACAGTTTTTCTTAAAAAAAAAATGCTTTTGTATAGCAGTTTTTCTTAAAAAAAAATATTTTAGTTTAACAGTTTTCTTAAAAAAAAGTATAACAGTTTTCTTAAAAAAAAGTATAACAGTTTTCTTTAAAAAAAACTGTTATACTAACAGTTTTCTTGGTAAAAAAAATTCTGTATGACAGTTTTTCCTTAGAAAATGTTCAGATATAACGAATTCCCTAACAAAAATTTTAGTATAACAGTTGTGGTTTATGCAAATTTTCAGTATAACAGTTTCTTATAAAGAAAAACTTTCAGTATAACAGTTTTTCTTAAAAAAAAAATGCTTTTGTATAGCAGTTTTTCTTAAAAAAATATTTTAGTTTAATAGTTTTCTTAAAAAATTTTTCAGTATAACAGTTTTTATTTAGAAAAAATTTCGCTATATTAGTTTTTCCTTAAAAGTGATTCAGTAAAACAAATCCCTTAGCCAAAGTTTTAGTATAACAGTTTTTGTTTATAAAAATATTCAGTATAACAGTTTTTTTTAATAAAAAGTTTCAGTATAACAGCTTTCTTTTTAAAAATATGCTTTTGTATAGCAGTTTTTCTTTAAGAAATATTTTAGTTTAGTAGTTTCCTTGAAAAATAATTCAGTATAACAGTTTTTCTTGAGAAAAAATTTCTGTATAACAGTTTTTCCTTAGAAAATGTTTAAGAATATTATTTATTTTTTAGCAAAGGACAACAAAATGTTTGTTCATTATTTCTTCATTTGTTTTGATATTTCGTTTTCTTCCTCTTCTACTGCTGCTTTGTCGTTGTCTTCAATGTATTCATGTGTAATATGTGATGTTTGATATTGACATGACGAAATACCCCAATGTGAAACTCAAACACACAAACGCTACAGTTTGAAAAGCCAACAACAACAACAACAAAAATCAACGAAAAAAAACTTTATATAAAACAAAAACAACTGAAACATCGTTTTAATGTGTGTTTGTATGTCAGTTGGCTATCAACAACAACCAAAATAAAACCCCAAAACACATTGACATACATTTAAAGCTACAACAAAAACAACAACACTCGCACTCATAACCCCCCTTTAGATCCCCAACACACACACACACTCACATGCACAGTTAACATAAATTATAACACACATGTTAACGTTTACATTTGATATGAAACGAACAAGCAAACGAACCGAAACATTTTAAATCGGCAGAAGATGAAGAAGAAGCAAAATATGAAGAAGAGTAAAATGAAATATTAACACAGATGAGAGGAAGAAGAAGAAGCAGAGGCAGAAGCATTGAAATGACAAGAAGAAATAAAAATTTACGTAAATAAAAGTAAAATTTTTTGGGTTTTGGGATAGGTCGTTCATTTATTTCGTGTGTGTCTGTCTGTCCGTATAAGCGAGTGTTCCAATTTTTCGTGCTCAATTTTTTGTTTTAGTTTATATTTATTTTAACTAAAATTATGTTAAATACACACACTTACTCATACATATTTATATTTGTATTTAATTATACCTATAAAAATAGATTTGGAATTTTCAAAAAATATTAAAAAAAATAAAATTTGTCTAAGAAACTGAAAATTTTACATATTTATATAAATTTAAATACAAACATAATTTCAGTTAAGACAGATAATGACTAAATAAAATTTTAATGATGATGACAAACAATTGGGTAACACTTTTTGTTTGTAAAAGAAAAAAAATTTTGAGTAAAAACCGAAAAAATATGATCAAAAAGTAGCCGAGAAAAAAAATAAAATTATGAAATCTTTAATGAATTTTTAAAAGAAATTTATGATTATAAAAAGTTTCTACATATTAAATATGACACAATCATGAATATTTGATTCAAAAATAAATATTTAAAAAAATTTTAAGATTTTAGGCAAATTTTGAATTATTTATTTTTGAAATTAACATAATTTTGAAATTACACAAGGTCTTATTTTTTGAATAAATGCTTTAGTTTAGTATTAAAACATTCACACGGAATTAATAGCATAATATTTTTTTTAAGGAAAATTTAATAAAAAAAAATTTTATTATTTTTAAAAATTTCTTTAAGAAATTTTGAAATTTTTAAAAATTTCTTTAAGAAATTTTGAAATTTTTAAAAATTTATTTCAAAAACAGAAACTAGACATAATTACCTCTCCAATGATATATAAAATGTTTCCAAACAATTATTTTTAATAAAAAATTTTAAGCTTGCAAAGATTTTAGAATTTTGTCAAAAAAATTTCATTATTTTAAAAAATTTCTTAAAGAAATTTCAATTAAGAAAATTTGAGAATTTTAAATTGTTGAAGTTATTTTAATAAAAATTAAAAGAGAATATAAAACTTGAAAAAAATTAAGAATAAGAAATCGAGTACAAATACCTTTCTAATGACCTATAATAGGTCTCCGAAATATTTTTAACTGTTACTCAAATATTCATTAAAAAACTTGTTCATCAAAAAACTTTACAATTTTAAATTGTTCCTGTTATTTCAACAAAAATCTTAAGAAAATTTAAAATTTTCTAAAATCTATTTTTAAAATAAGAAACTAGACATAATTTCCTTTCCAATGATATATAAAATGTTTTCCAAATAATTATTTTTTATACAAAATTTAAAGCTTGCAAAGATTTTAGAATTTTGTCAAAAAATTTCATTATTTTAAAAAATTTCTTAAAGAAATTTCAAAATTTTTAAAAATTAATTTCAAAACCAGAAATTAGACACAATTACCTTTCCAATGACCTATAAAGGCTCCCCAAAATTTTATTTACTTTTACTAAAATATTAATTTGAAATTACTGCTATTTTTATTAAGAAAATTTGAGAATTTTAAATTGTTGAAGTTATTTTAATAAAAATTAAAAGAGAATATAAAACTTGAAAAAAATTAAGAATAAGAAATCGGGTACAAATACCTTTCTAATGACCTATAATAGGTCTCCGAAATATTTTTAACTGTTACTCAAATATTCATTAAAAAACTTGTTCATCAAAAAACTTTACAATTTTAAATTGTTCCTGTTATTTCAACAAAAATCTTAAGAAAATTTAAAATTTTCTAAAATCTATTTTTAAAATAAGAAACTAGACATAATTTCCTTTCCAATGATGTATAAAATGTTTTCCAAACAATTATTTTTAATAAAAAATTTTAAGCTTGCAAAGATTTTAGAATTTTGTCAAAAAAATTTCATTATTTTAAAAAATTTCTTAAAGAAATTTCAAAATTTTTAAAAATTTTTTTCAAAACCAGAAATTAGACACAATTACCTTTCCAATGACCTATAAAGGCTCCCCAAAATTTTATTTACTTTTACTAAAATATTAATTTGAAATTACTGCTATTTTTATTAAAAAAATTTGACAATTTTAAATTTATTGAAATTATTTTAACAAAAATTAAAAGAAAATTGAAAACTTTATAAAAATTTATGAATAAGAAATAAGGCATAAATACCTTTCTAATGACCTATAATAGGTCCACAAAAAAATATTCATTTAGAATTACAGCCCTTTTCATCAAGAAACTTTAAACATTTCAATTTGTTCCTGTTATCTCAACAAAAGTCTTAAGAAATTTTTTAAGAACTGATTTTAAAATAAGAGACTAGGCGTAATTACCTTTCCAATGATATATAAAATAATTATTTTTAATAAAAAATTTTAAGCTTGCAAAGATTTTAGAATTTTGTCAAAAAAATTTCATTATTTTAAAAAATTTCTTAAAGAAACTTCAAAATTTTTAAAATTTAATTTCAAAACCAGAAATTAGATACAATTACCTTTCCAATGACCTATAAAAGCTCCCCATAATTTTGTTTACTTTTACTAAAATATTAATTTGAAATTACTGCTATTTTTATTAAGAAAATTTGAGAATTTTAAATTGTTGAAGTTATTTTAATAAAAATTAAAAGAGAATAAAAAACTTGAAAAAATTAAGAATAAGAAATTAGGCACAAATACCTTTCGAATGACCTATAATAGGTCTCCGAAATATTTTTTACTGTTACTCAAATATTCATTAAAAAACTTGTTCATCAAAAAACTTTACAATTTTATATTGTTCCTGTTATTTCAACAAAAATCTTAAGAAAATTTTAATTTTTTTAAAAACTGATTCTATAATAAGAAACTAGACATAGTTACCTCTCCAATGATATATAAAATGTTTTCCAAATAATTATTTTTTATACAAAATTTAAAGCTTGCAAAAATTTTAGAATTTTATTAAAAGAATTGCATTATTTTTAAAAAATTCTTAAAGAAATTTCACAATTTTTAAAAATTTATTTCAAAACCAGAAATTAGACACAATTACCTTTCCAATGACCTATAAAAGCAGCCCGATATTTTATTTACTATTACTCAAATATTAGTTTGAATTTAATGCTATTTTCATTAAGAAAATTTTAAAATTTAAATTTATTGAAATTATTTAAATTAACAAAAGTATAAAGAAAATTGAAAACTTTAAAATAATAAGAATAAGGAATCAGACACAAATGCCTTTCTAATGGCCTATAATAGGTCCACGAAAAATTTTTTAATCTTATTGAAATATTGATTTAGAATCACATCTTTTTTCTTTAAGAAACCTTCACAATTCCAATTTGTACCTATTTTAATAAAAGTCTTAAGAAATTTTAAGTTTTTTCAAAACTGATTTTAAAATAGGAAACAAGACATAATTACCTTTCTAATGATATATAAAATGCTTTCCAAATAATTATTTTTTATACAAAATTTAAAGCTTGCAAACATTTTAGAATTTTATCAAAAAAATTCATTATTTTTGAAAATTTCTTAAAGAAATTTCAGGTTTTTTAAAAACAGAAATAAGATACAATTACCCTTCTAACAAAAAAACTAGACATAATTTCCTTTCCAATGATATATAATATGTCTCTAATATCTATTGTTAAAACGAAATTTATTGCTTGCAAAGATCGTGTATTAAAATGAAAAATTACAAAATTTCTAAATTGTTACCTAATTTACAAAAAAAGTCTTAAAGAATTTTAAAATTTTGCAACCAAATGTTACACTAAAAGAATCTAAAGATAATTTCCTTTCAAATGATATATAATAAATTTCTCAAATGGCCTTGATTAATTCCCTTATGTCCCTTAAAAATACATCTCTTATAAATTTTTTTTTTTTAGAAATTTTAACAATTTTGCTTTATATTAACAAAAGTCTTAAAAAAAATTTTAAATTTTGTAAAAACTTTTTATACCAAAAAAATGTAGACATAATATCCTTTCAAATGATATATAATGTATACCTCAATTTAACGTAATCAATACTCAAGTAATCTCTTGAAAATGCGCCTGTTATAAAGAGAAATTGTAAAATTTTTCGAATTTTTGCTTCGTTTTTACAAAAGTCTTAAAGAAATTTTAAATTTTTACAAAAGTTATTATAACAAAGGAATATAGGCATAAATACCTTTCAAATGATATATAATGTATACACCAAATTTAACAAGTCAATACTTAAGTATTCTCCTCTTATAAAGAAAAATTGTACAAATTTTAAAATTTTTGCTTTATTTTTACAAAAGTCTTCAAGAAAGTTAAAATTTTGGAAAAAGTTTTTACAACAAAAGAATATAGGCATAATTTCCTTTTAAATGATATATAATATATACCCCAAATGTAACTAATCAGTACTCAAGTATTCCCTTGGAAATACTTCATTCATAAAGAAAAATTTTATTTTTTTTTAATTTTTCCTTCATTTTTTTTAAAACTCTTGAAAAAATTTAAAAATTTCTTCAGACATATTTTAATTAATAAATAAAGACACATTTTCCTTATAAATGATATATAACACATCCCTCAAATGGAATTCAAAAATACTAAAATATTATCTTGAAAATATGTCTTAAAAAAAATCACAAAATGTTTAACATTTTTGCTTTCTTTATTCAAAAGTCTTTAAGAAATTTTTGAATTGTTCAAATTTTGTTTTATTAAAAGAAAGTAGACACAATTTCCTATCTGATGATATATAATTTACTTGCAAAGTTACTTTAATAGCAACTGAAATTTCCTCATAGAAATGGGTCAATTATAATGAACATGTCACAATCCTATTTTTTGTTCGAGAAAGTTTTAAGTTCATAGAAATTGGTTTTATAAGCTGAAAGTAGATACAATTTCCTTTCTAATGATATACTATATATCACAATATCATTTTCTATTTTCAGGGAAAGAGCATCCATAAAAAAACTCTTAAGGAAAAATTAAAAAAAAATGTGTTATTTAGAAATATTTTTTTTGATCTTTTAACAAAATTCTACTAAAAAATTTCGATTTCCTTAAAATTTGTTTTAATAAAAGAAAGTAGACCTATTTTCCTTTCTAACGATATATAATATCTCATTAAAGTATCTTTGGGCAATACTAAAATTTTAATTCAAAATTACTTCTTTTTATATTGAAACATTTTTTAAAATAATTTTTTTTCGATTTCTTAAAAAAAATGTTCGAGAAAATTTTCTATGAAAAACTTATTTAAGTACCAGAAAGTAGACATAATATGCTTTCCAATGATATACTATATATCTAGATATCATTTAAAATTTTCAGGAATAGAGTACCCTTAAACTTGAACTCTTAAGAAAAAATTTAAACAAATTGTGTTATTTAGAAATATTTTTTTTGGTTCTTTTAACAAAATTCTTAAAAAAAAATTAGATTTCTTAAAAATTAGTTTTTATAAAAGAAAGTAGACCTATTTTCTTTTCCAACGATATATAATATCTCATTAAAGTATCTTTAGGTAATATAAAAATTTTAATTCAAAATTACTTCTTTTTATATTGAAACATTTTTTAAAATAATTTTTTTCGATTTCTTTAAAAAAAATGTTCGAGAAAATTTTTTATGAAAAACTTATTTAAGTACCAGAAAGTAGGTAGAATTTGCTTTGCAATGATATACTATATATCTTGATATCGTTTCCTATTTTCAGGAATAGAGTAACCATAAATGAACTCATAAGAAAAAATTTAAACAAATTGCGTTATTAAGAAATATTCTTTTTTTGTCTTTTAGCAAAATTCTTCTAAAAATTTTCGATTTGCTTAAAATTTGTTTTAATAAAAGAAAGTAGACCTATTTTCCTTTCCAACGATATATAATATCTCATTAAAGTATCTTTGGGTAATACAAAAATTTTAATTCAAAATTACTTCTTTTTATATTGAAACATTTTTTAAAATAATTTTTTTCGATTTCTTTAAAACAACTGTTTGAGAAAATTTTTTATGAAAAACTTATTTGAGTACCAGAAAGTAGACATAATATGCTTTCCAATGATATACTATATATCTAGATATCATTTCCCATTTTCAGGAATTGAGTACCCTAAAATGAACTCTTAAGAAAAAATTTAAACAAATTGTGTTATTTAGAAATATTTTTTTTGGTTCTTTTAACAAAATTCTTAAAAAAAATTTAGATTTCTTAAAAATTAGTTTTTATAAAAGAAAGTAGACCTATTTTCTTTTCCAACGATATATAATATCTCATTAAAGTATCTTTAGGTAATATAAAAATTTTAATTCAAAATTACTTCTTTTTATATTGAAACATTTTTTAAAATAATTTTTTTCGATTTCTTTAAAAAAAAATGTTCGAGAAAATTTTTTATGAAAAACTTATTTGAGTACCAGAAAGTAGACATAATATGCTTTCCAATGATATACTATATATCTAGATATCATTTCCCATTTTCAGGAATAGAGTACCCTAAAATGAACTCTTAAGAAAAAATTTAAACAAATTGTGTTATTTAGAAATATTTTTTTTGGTTCTTTTAACAAAATTATTAAAAAAAAAAACTTCAAGTTCCTTAAAATAAACAAAGAAGACATATTTTCCTTTCAAACGATATGTAATACCTCTTTAAAGTATCAATTTGTAATACTAAAATTTTGATTCAAAATTACTTCTTTTTAAATTGAATTTTGTTTTTAAATAAAGTTTTTTGATTTCTTTACACATTTTTTTTTCGAAAAATTTTTTATGAAAAACTTAGTTTTGTACCAGATAGTAGACATAATTTGCTTTGAAATTATATACTATATATCTCGATATCGTTTCCTATTTCCAGAAATGAAGTATTCTTAAATTAAATCTTAAGGAAAAATTAAAAAAAAAATTATGTTATTTTGGTTCTTTTAACAAAATTCTTTTACAAAATTTCGATTTCTTAAAAATTAGTTTTAATAAAAGAAATTAGACATATTTTCCTCTTCAACGATATATAATATCTCATTGAAAAATCTTTGGGTAATACTTAAAATTTGATTAAAAATTACGGCTTTTAAAAAAAAAATCGTTATTTGGTTCTTTTAACAAAATTCTTTTACAAAATTTCGATTTCTTAAAAATTAGTTTCAATAAAAGAAATTAGACCTATTTTCCTTTTCAACGATATATAATATTTTATTAAAGTATCTTTAGGTAATACTTAAAATTTGATTCAAAATTATGTCTATTTATATTGAAAATTTTTTTGAAATAAAGTTATTTTGCTTTCTTTAAAAATTTTGTTTTGGAAAATCTTTTTATGAAAAACTTATTTAAGTAAATTATAGTAGACATAATTTGCTTTCCATTGATATATAATTCATGTCAATTTTCTTTGATATTTTGAGAATATTAAAGAAAAAAAACTCTTCTGGTGAGATAAATTTAAAACATTTACTGAAAAATGATAGATTTTAAAGAGAAAAGTTGAGATTTTTTTTGAAAATTTTCTGTAAAATTTTTAAACGGCAATATTTTGAATTTTTCTTCCAAAAACTTGTTTTCAAAACCAATTTATATCTCTACAAGATTTCCTCAATTTTACAAAAAACCAAAGAATCTGTCTACCATTTTGCCAGTTCGAACATTCTAATATTTATTACAAATTAAAGTGTCATATTTCTAGTATCTAAAATATGTCTAATAAAATGATGTCTTCTTATATTTGCAACTAGTTTTTGTTATTTGGATTTTTTCTAATTTATTACTAAAAAAATTGTGTTTTTCTTCAATTAAAAGGCAAAAACTGCAAAAACAATTAAAAGGGGCAAAATAAATAAAATATCGATTTTATTTAAGTATTTTTTGTTTTGTTATAAGAGTTTTTTTCTTCAGATACTTTTTGTAGCTATTAGATTTTTTTGCAATTGTTTTTTTTTTTTTTTGTATTGTGCATGCCTCATTATCAAGTATCTGCTGGATATAGGAAACATGCTAAAAGTTATACACGAATTTGTGTGTAAATTTGCTTTTTTTCGATAATATTTCTAGTATAATTTTCGATTTGAAGCCCTTCTCTACTTGAGGGGTAAGACGGTAAGATAAAGGAGAATGTTGTTAATTTGCTAAAATAAGTTGGTAAAATTATTAAAAATTTGTTGAGAATAAACTAGAATTTAAGAACCATAAGCTATCATTCAATAGAACAAGCTATCATTTCATAGAACATGCTATCACTTTAAAGTGAGTGTTTCAGAATTTTATTTTGTTATAAGAGTTGCATTGTAAGTATCAATAAGAATTATTTTTAAACAAATTGTATATCAATTAAAAGGAAATTGAGCTTACTTTAACTTTTTGTAAGAAATTTTTAAGAAAAAAAATTTCTTTAAATCTTTTGTTAAAATAAAAAAATTACTTAAAAATTTACAAATTTTTCAAATAATCTAATCCTTTTTTAGGGTAATGTCTTTTTAACAATAAAGTATAATTTTAAGATAAATTGTATATCATTGGAAAGGGAATTGTGTCTACTTTCTTATATAAAAACAAATTTTTCTTAAATTGAAAATTTCTTGAAAACTTTTTTCAAAAATGTCCAAAAAATTTTGAATTTTTTTACTAATCCAGGATAAAATGTCTATGTTTAATGGAACTCTTTTTCAAAACAAGCAACATCTGACATCTTGAATTGTATATCATTGAAAAGGAAATTGTGTCTATTTTCCATTACTAAAAGAATTTTTTAAGAAATAAAAAAATTCTTTAACACTTTTGACAAAATTAAAAAAAAATTAAAATTTTTGTAATTTATTAAAATTATGATTACTTTTTCAAGCTAATATAATTCTTTCAAGAAAATATACATTAAAGTTGTATATCATTGGAAAGGAAATCGTGTCTACTTTATTTTATGGAAAGATATTTTGAAAAAATTTTAAATTTCTTTAAGAAAAATTTGAAAAATGTAGAAATTTTGTTTATTTTTTGGTTTGATTCTTTTTTTAAGGAAAATTTTAAGAATCAAAAGGAGGTATTTTAAGAATCAAAAAGAAGTCTAATTGTATATCATTAGAGAGGAAATTGTATCTATTTTTCTTTATTAAAATAAATTTTGAAGAAACAAAAACAGTCTTTAACACTTTTGTCAAAAATAAAACAAAAAAACTTAAAATTTTTGTAATTTTTTTAAAATGATGGTTACTTTTTCGAGCTAACATGATTCTACCAAGAAAATATATATTAAAGTTAATTAATATATCATTGGAAAGGAAATCGTGTCTACTTTATTTTATAGAAAGATAATTTGTAGAAATTAAAAAATTTTTTAACAAAAATTTGAAAAATTTAAAAATTTTGTTTATTTTTTGGTTTGATTTTGGTTCTTTTTTTAAGGAAAATTTTAAGAATCAAAGGTAGGTCTTTCGAAGTCTAATTGTATATCATTAGAGAGGAAATTATGTCTGTTTTTTTTATTAGAAGACATTTTGAAGACAGAAATTTCTGAACAATCTTTAACACTTTTGTCAAAATAAAACAAAAATATGCAATTTTTGGTAATTTTCTAAATTGATGGATATTTGTTCAAGACAATATTATTCTATTAGTAAAATTTATATTAAAGTTTAATTGTATATCATTGGAAAGGAAATCGAGTCTACTTTCTTTTATAGAAAAATATTTTGCGAAAATTTTAAATTTCTTTTGTAATATTCCATAATAATAGTTTTTTTATACCCTTCACCAATAGGTGAAAGGGTATTATAAGTTTGTGATTCCGTTTGTAATTTTTTTATTAGTGATCGTAGACCCCATAAAAATTATACCGATCGACTCAGAATCGGGAGGAGAATCGATTAAGCGATGTCCGTCTGTCTGTCTGTCTGTCTGTCTGTCCGTCCGTCTGTCTGTCTGTCTGTTGAAATCAAGTTTCTGAAGCCCCTGGAGGATGGACTTACATAAATTTTATATCAGATTTTAGGAAATTCTCCCGCAATGAACGCTATTAAATTTCATTAAAATCGGTTTATAAACACCGAAAATATCGAAAAAATACCAAAAATTAGACGAAAATTTTAAAATTTTTGATTGAAACACACTTTTAAATAACAAGAGAAAAAAGATACTCCTGGTGTACATGTGATAATATGTTATATATCAGATTGTAGGAAATATTTTCCCAAAGCACTCTGTAAAATTTTATCAAAATCGGTCCATAAACAACTGAGATATTGCCAAAACACTAAATTTTATGTATCGCAAATTGCCCAAAGTACGCATTAGGGAATGTTTGTTGAAAAAATGAAATGCAGAAATAGGAAAAAACCATCCTCCTTTAGCACGGACATACGTACATTTTATATCAGATTTTAGGAAATTCCCCCACCAAGCACGTTATTAAATTTTATCAAAAGCGGTCCATAAACAATTGAGATATCGCAATAACACTACATTTGATGTACAGCAAATTGCCCAAAGTACGTGTCTAAGAAATTTTGTTTACATTTTGTAAGTATTGTTTCAGCGATATCTCAGGTGTTTATGGACCGATTGTGATGAAATTTGACATCGTTCTTTATGGGAGGATTTTCTAAAATCTGATATATAAACTCCACATACCATTCAAATTGTACCGATCAACTCAGAATCGGCACAAGAATCGATTTCGCGACCTCCGTCCGTCTGTCCGTCCGTCTGTTTGTTTGCCCGTCCGTCCGTCTGTTTGTTTGTCCGTCCGTCTACATGTCCGTCCGTCTACCTGTCTGTCCTTTTTATACCCTTCACCAATAGGTGAAAGGGTATTATAAGTTTGTGATTCCGTTTGTAATTTTTTTATTAGTGATCGTAGACCCCATAAAAATTATACCGATCGACTCAGAATCGGGAGGAGAATCGATTAAGCGATGTCCGTCTGTCTGTCTGTCTGTCTGTCTGTCTGTCCGTCCGTCTGTCTGTCTGTCTGTTGAAATCAAGTTTCTGAAGCCCCTGGAGGATGGACTTACATAAATTTTATATCAGATTTTAGGAAATTCTCCCGCAATGAACGCTATTAAATTTCATTAAAATCGGTTTATAAACACCGAAAATATCGAAAAAATACCAAAAATTAGACGAAAATTTTAAAATTTTTGATTGAAACACACTTTTAAATAACAAGAGAAAAAAGATACTCCTGGTGTACATGTGATAATATGTTATATATCAGATTGTAGGAAATATTTTCCCAAAGCACTCTGTAAAATTTTATCAAAATCGGTCCATAAACAACTGAGATATTGCCAAAACACTAAATTTTATGTATCGCAAATTGCCCAAAGTACGCATTAGGGAATGTTTGTTGAAAAAATGAAATGCAGAAATAGGAAAAAACCATCCTCCTTTAGCACGGACATACGTACATTTTATATCAGATTTTAGGAAATTCCCCCACCAAGCACGTTATTAAATTTTATCAAAAGCGGTCCATAAACAATTGAGATATCGCAATAACACTACATTTGATGTACAGCAAATTGCCCAAAGTACGTGTCTAAGAAATTTTGTTTACATTTTGTAAGTATTGTTTCAGCGATATCTCAGGTGTTTATGGACCGATTGTGATGAAATTTGACATCGTTCTTTATGGGAGGATTTTCTAAAATCTGATATATAAACTCCACATACCATTCAAATTGTACCGATCAACTCAGAATCGGCACAAGAATCGATTTCGCGACCTCCGTCCGTCTGTCCGTCCGTCTGTTTGTTTGCCCGTCCGTCCGTCTGTTTGTTTGTCCGTCCGTCTACATGTCCGTCCGTCTACCTGTCTGTCCTTTTTTCTGTTGTAGTCAAGTTTTTGGAGCTCCTGTTTTGTCGATATCTCAGATGTTTATTTTGATGAAGTTTAATAGTGTCCTTCGCAGGGGATTATCTAAATCCTGATGCATTCTGTAATTTGTGGTAGATATAATTTAGCGTTTAAGCGATGGTGTTTTGAACGACAATGAAATGAAATTCAGGGTGGGACAATTCAGGCAGGCACACTGCATTTATCTTAATTTTGTGTCTGACTTTTGAACATTATGATAACATTTGAGAATGTATTATATATCAAATTATAGGTAATCTTCCTAGGAAGTACAAAAATGCATCTGATTACATGATATCCATTCAAAACCTACATATGTATGTAAGTATCTCACATATCAACAAAAATTTAAATTTTTTAATTGCAATTGGGAGAAATCCGTTCACGTTTGATAATTGATCCCGTATAACTTCGCCTAAGGCAATCTCTTAGTAGCTAATAAGTGACAAATTATAATAGATACGATGATGACATTTAGTATAAAGACGTTGTACAATATTGATATTCAGGACAATAGCGCCTAAAATAAACTTTCTAGAGGTACAACATTTGACAAAAGTATTTCTGATCTCTTGAAAAGTTCGATATTGAAAATGGGCGAGCTCTATTCACATTTAGTGAAATCTCCCACATAAACCCGACCGGGAATCGATTTAATGCTGATAAATTAAATCATAATAAAATTGCACAAAGAACTAGAGCAAAACTTTCCAAACATCCATCGGACAGATCGAAAGAACTAAACATCCCAAATATTATTGATGAAGTGTTCATTTTAATTAATTAACTAACTTCAAATTAATAAGTAAACTTTTCCGACAAAGCTGATAACCATCCATTCAAAAGCTATATATTTCACGTATGTATCTAAAACTAAGAGTGTATACCCTATAATTTGAAGGCTTGTATACATTGACAATCATTGTTAAAGCTTTGACCTAAATCAGTCCGCTAACTTCAGAGTTTTACATAACTAATCAAGAACTTTT
The DNA here is from genome assembly GCA_933228675.1 of Stomorhina lunata. Taxonomy (NCBI): domain Eukaryota; kingdom Metazoa; phylum Arthropoda; class Insecta; order Diptera; family Rhiniidae; genus Stomorhina; species Stomorhina lunata. The sequence continues at coordinate 106,805,802 of OW121742.1, forward strand.
ACTAGTTGGATAATTCGTACGAATTAAAGTGCACAACCCTCACTGGGCACAGCGTTTTTGGGTTGCATGTCAGAATACTTAAACTTCATCAAATCGATGTGCTATTGCAAATGTAAGGGCATCTACATTTTGAAGCATCTTTTCTGCATGGTTTATCTGGTCTATCGAACTTTATTAAATGTTCGTAAAATATGTGTCTATTTTATTTCGAAGCTACTGGCTGGCTTAAATATGCATTCTCTACTTGTAGTCTAGTAATCATTATCTTTCACAAAGGGACCACTTTAGAACCCAAGTGAAGCTTCCCTAGACATCAGCCACCTGCCCAACCTAACCTTTGGGTGCATAACTATTCTAGATGAGGACGCCACCGAAAAGGTTTTCGTTTTCCGACTCTTAACTTTGAAGACTCTTTGCATATAATACTAGTATAACCAAATATTGCTACGAATTACATTAAGTACTTTTGGAACACCATTGGTGAAGGGTATCCAAGATTCGGCAAAGCCGAATATACCACTCTTACTTGTTTAAGAAAAATTTTAAGAATCAAAATTACTTTCGAAGTCTAATTGTATGTGCAAACATGTTTAATATGGGATGAAAGTAGACACAATTTCCTTTCCAACGGCATATAATATGTCTACTTTGTCTTAAGTATTTCGAACACAACTTTGTTCAACAATTATTCGATTTTTTGTTTGTTTACTTAAGAAAATTTTAAAATTCTTCAAGATTTTTTACAGAAACTAAAAGTAAACATATTTTCCTTTCCAATGGTATACATTTAACGTATATTCCTTCGGAAAAGTAGGCATATTATAGCCTAGTTTTCCGGCCCTTAAGACAACTTGTTTAAAAATTATTAAATTTTTTGTTTAATTTTAAAAAATTTCTTAAACAAAAATTAAATTTCTTCAAGATTTTTTATAATTCAGGAAAGTAGACACAATTTTCTTTCCAATGATATACATTATGCTTAACTTTTCTGTCTTTTTGAAAGAAATAGACTCCTCTAAGGGCATCTTTGGCCAAAATAAACTAAATTTTAAATCTTTTGGTATTCACTGTAAAATTACAGATTAGACTTGGATTCGAAGTACTTTTCTAAAGAAAATATATCTCCTTAACAAAAAAAAAAAAAAAAAAAAATATATATCTCAAAGCAGAAATTTTCTATCGAAAATATAAAGGAGATAAGAGATATAGGGATAAATTTTCTATAGAAGGGAGAAATTTTCTATAAAAAATATGTTTCCTTAAGGGAAAAATTGTCTCGATTTAAACACTATTTCTTATTTTTTCAGTGTTTTCTCAAGTTTTAAATAATGTTTGAATATTCGAAAATTTCAAAATTCTTAAAATTTTTTTTCGAAGTTTTCAGATTTTGTTAGAAATCTTTATTTATAGATGTTAAAATTGATTCAAACGCTATTTTACATTATTTTAGTGTATTTTCCCGAGTTTTTGTACAATTTTTGAATGTTCGAAAATTTCGAAATTTTTTAAAAAATTTTTCGAAGTTCTCAGATTTTGTTGCAAATCACTATTTGGTGTTTATATTATGGATTTAAACACTGTTTCTCATAACCGTTTAGAGTTTTATTGATTTTTATGTCAATTTTTGAATGTTCGAAAATTTCAAAATTTTTCGAACTTCTTTGATTTTTTCGGAAATCAGATTTTAGAGGGTTTGAATCAAGTTTTTATGGTTTAAATCAAGTTTTTTTAATTCTTAATGAGTTTTTTGACGTTTCTGCTTTATTTTTGAATGTTCGAAAATTTCGAAATTTTTCAAAAATTTTTCGAAGTTCTCAGATTTTGTGGCAAATTACCTTTTTGCTGTTTATATTATGGATTTAAACACTATTTCTTATATCCCTTAAGAGTTTTATTGATTTTAATGACAATTTTTGAATGTTCGAAAATTTCAAAATTTTTCGAAGTTTATTGATTTTTTTGAAAATCAATTTTTAGACATGTTTTTATGGTTTAAATCAAGTTTTTTTTTTAATATTTAGTTAGTTTTCTAGAAGTTTTTGATTTATTTTTGAATGTTCGAAAAATTCAAAATTTTTCAATTTTTTTCGAAGTTCTCAGATTTTGTTGGAAATCACTATTTGGTGTTTATATTATGGATTTAAAGACTGTTTCTCATACCCGTTTAGAGTTTTATTGATTTTTATGACAATTTTTGAATGTTCGAAAATTTCGAAATTTTTTCGAAGTTCTCAGATTTTGTTGCAAATTACTTTTTGCTGTTTATATTATGAATTTAAACCATATTTCTAAAATCTGTTAGGAGTTCTATTGATTTTTATGACAAATTTTGAGTGTTCGAAAATTTCAAAATTTTTCGAAGTTCATTGATCTTTTTGGAAATCAGTTTTTAGAAATGCTTTTATGGTTTGAATCAAGTTTTTTAATCCTAAGTCAGTTTTCTTGACTTTTTTGCTTTATTTTTGAATGTTCGAAAATTTCAAAATTTTTTCGAAATTCACAAATTTTTTTGGAAATTAGTTTTATTGATTTTTTTTAAAGAAATTTTCTCCTTAAGGGAAACATTTTCTATGGAAAATATGTCTTCTTAAGTGAGAAAATTTTCAATAGAAAATATGTCTCCTTTAAGGAGAAATTTTCTATTGGAAATATGTCTCCTTAAGGGAGAAATTTTCTATAGAAAATATGTCTCCGTAAGGGAGAAATATTCTATAGAAAATATGTCTCTTTAAGGGAGAAATTTTCTATAGAAAATATGTCTCTTTAAGGGAGAAATTTTCTATAGAAAATATGTCTCTTTAAGGGAGAAATTTTCTATAGAAAATATGTCTCTTTAAGGGAGAAATTTTCTATAGAAAATATGTCTCTTTAAGGCAGAAATTTTCTATAGAAAATATGTCTCTTTAGGGGAGAAATTTTCTATAGAAATATGTCTCTTTAAGGGAGAAATTTTCTATAGAAAATATGTCTCTTTAAGGGAGAAATTTCTTAATATCTCTAAGATATTTTTGGAGAAAAAAGTTAACAGTTTCAAGGAAATTTATAAAAGAAAATAGTACTTATTTTCTGGAAGATATCCCCTTTTAAGGTACCTAAAGTTTTTTTTTTTTTCAAAAAATATAAAGAAAGTTTCAACACTTACCTTCCAATTTCATGCCCACCTCCAGACACTTCTGGAAGCGACAGTAGGGACACCTTTTCCGTTGTGTCTTATCGATGTGACACGAACGCTCCGCCACACAAGTGTAGACTTTCTTATTCTGTACGGTACGCTTGAAGAAACCCTTACACGATTCGCAGGTTAGCAGCCCATAGTGATAGCCACTCACCTTATCGCCGCACACGGGACACAGCTCCTCGAAGAGATGTTTGAAATCTATAACATCGGGCGTTGAACCAGTGGCCGAGGCTGAGGTACCCCCCGAGCCGCCACCACCCAAAGCCGCAACACCGCCCACCATATGGCCGGCGGATGAGCTGGTGGCGCCAACATTCGGTGGCAGTAGGGACATATAAGTGCCCGAGGCTGATGAGGCCGAGGAGCCACCATTATTGCTGCCACCAGTTAGGCCTGAGTTGGGGCCAGAATTCAAGGTGACGACCCCGTTGATGAGGGAAACGCCGCCTGAGTTTGGATTCGAGGAGTTTTGATTTGAGGAGGGACCATTGCCGCCATTGGCGCTCTGTTGTGAATGGGAGGAGGTGGTGTCCTGATAACCTGTGGGAAAAATATATTGAGAATCGATGTTATAGATGTAGGAATATTGAAAATTTGGATTATTGGCAATATTTTGTTGTTGTTGTTGTTGCTGCTGTTGTTGAGGTGGCTGTTGTTGGTAGTGTTGCTGCTGCTGTTGTTGTTGCTGATGGTAGTGATGTTGTTGCTGCTGCTGTTGTTGTTGCTGGTGATGATGTTGCTGCTGTTGTTGTTGTTGCTGCTGCTGGTTATGGGTATTTGTTAAATGTAAAGCATATGATGTATAATCATCATTGACATTTGATAAATCCGTTTCATTGTTATTATTATTATTTAACATTTGATGATTGGAATTGGAATTGCCACCACCACCGCCACCACCCACTAAGGCTGGGGAGGAGGGTTGATCTTGTTCCAATTGCAGGGAGAAGGGAGACATATTGAGCGACGATATAAACGACGCCGTCGCTTGTTGTTGTTCCATTTTTAATAACATTTTTTTAACACAAAACTAAAACATAAATTCAATTCACTGCCGTTCGTTAACAGAATTTAGTTGATATAATTCTCGTTTGTTTTTTTGCTTAAATTCTTTAAGAATTTTTTTATATTTTTAGAAAAGGTGGGTTTTTTTTTGTAATAAATTTTCTAAGGGATTTATATGAAAGGATTTTTTTAATGGTTTTAAGTTACTTAAGAGTAAATTTAAAGGGACGGTTTTGTAAGTTTGAAATAATTAACGGAGGGGAAGATTTTTGGGTTTTCTTCTTTAACACAATTTTTCTTATTATAAATTTTTAAAAATATTTTCGGATTTTAAAATTTTTTTTTTAATTAATTAAAAAATTTATTTAAATGATCTCTTTAACGTTATTTCACTTTTGTTATTTTAATTTTTTTTTTAAGAAAATTTGATGTTCGAAATTTTTCAATACTTCTTACAACTGTTTCAAATTTTCCTTATAATGTTGCAAATGTTATTTTGTAACTTTTTTCAGACAATTTCTGGATGTTTTGAACGTTTTTGGTTAAATTTCGAAAAGTTTGAATATTTCGAAATTTCTGGATTTTTCCAAATTGATATTTTTATCCGTTTTTTTACAGTTTTTGGTGGTATTTAAAGATTTAACTGTAATTTCTTTCAATTTAAATGGATTTTCTTGAGTTTTTCTTTAAGTTTTGAATGTTCGAAAATTTTGAAATTTTTTCGAAGTTCTGACAATCAATGTTTAAGATCTTTATAACCTTCCAAACACTTTTTTTAATATACTTGAACTGTTTTCTTAGGTTTTTGCACGATTTTTTAAAGTTCGAAAATTTCGAAATTCCTCAAAATTTTTTTCGAAGTTTTTAGATTTTGTTATAAATCGTTAGTAATTGGTAATATTAATGATTTAAACACTATGTCTTATTTTTTCAGTGTTTGCTCAAGTTTTAGACAGTTTTTGTATGTTCGAAAATTTTAAAAATTCTTCAAAAATTTTTCGAAGTTCTTAGATCTTGTTGAAAATTGTTAGTTATATTTGTTATAATTGATTTAAACACTATTTTGTAATTATAGTGATTTTTCCCGAGTTTTTGTACAGTTTTTGAATGTTCGAAAATTTCGAAAATTTTCAAAATTTTTTCGAAGTTCTTAGATTTTGTTAAAAATCACTATTTACTGTTCTAATTAGGGTACAAAACACTTTTTCTTATATCCGTTAAGAGTTTTATTGATTTTTATGACGATTTTTTAATGTTCGAAAATTTCAAAATTTTTCGAAGTTCTCCGATTTTTTTCGAAATCAGTTTTAGGGATGTTTTTGTGGTTTAAATCAAGTTTTTTGTAATCCTTAGTTAATTTTCTTGATGTTTTGGCTTTATTTTTGAATGTTCGAAAATTTCGAATTTTTCCCAAAATTTTTCGAAGTTCTCAGATTTTGTTGGAAATTGGTTTAATTGATCTTTTTTAAAGATTTCTAAGTGTTTTCATTTATACAAAATGATTTTGTTGGAGTTTTTGTTAAATTATTTTAAGTTCGAAAATTTTTTAAATTTTTCGAATTTGTTTATTTTTAAAAAATTATTTTTTTAAATTTTCGAAATTGATTTTTTTAACGTTTCTAACTCAATTTCTTTTGTTTTTAAACACTTTCTTTAAGTTTTCCAATTTTTGTTTTTTTTTTAATTCCGAATTTTTTTTTAATTTTCAAAATTCGTTTATTTAGTATTTTCGAATTTAGTTTTGAAGGTTAAGCTTTTTATTTTTAAATTTCGAAAATATTTTATTTTTTTATTTTTAAGGGAAAAATATTTGATTGTTGTTTTTTTATTTTTAAAAAATTATTTGAATTTTTTTTAAGGCCTTTAAGTTTGAGGGTGTTTCATTCAATATTTTTTTAAAATAACAAATATTGAAATTTTTTAAACGTTTGGGGTTTAATTTTTTTTTAGTATTGAAAATTTTTTTGTAGTTTTTTTTTTTTTTTAATTTTATTTGTTTTTATATAATATTTTTATATAAATTTTTTATGTTATTTTTAAATTTCAAAATTTTTGTAATTTGTTTGATTTTGAAAATTTTTCAAAATTTTTTTTTTGTATCAGGGAAACTTAGTTTTATTTTCAATTTTTTTCAAAAAATTTTTTTTATGTATCACAAATTTTTTAATTTTTTTTGTTACTTTTTCAATTTTTCAATATCTTTTTTTCTTAAATTTTTGAAATTTTCAAACTTTTTTTTTTAAGGTTTGGAAAATTTTCTTTAATATTTTGTTTTATTGGTTTTCAAAATAATTTAATAATATTTTTCAAATATTTATTATGTTTTAATTGTTGTTTCTTTTGAATAAGTTTGGTCAATTTTGTTTGAAACATTTTTGAACACAATATTTTCAATATTTCCAAAACGAAATCATTCAAATTATAGAGATTTAAAGGTTTAACAATTTTTCAATATTTTTTTAATTAAATCAAAATTTTCTTAATATTTATTTGAAAACAAAATATTATTTTTGAATTTTTTAACTTTTTATTTCAAAACTTTTTTAGATTGAAAATATTTTTTTTTATAAGAGAAATTATTTTTATAATTTTTTAAATACTTTTTTATAATTTTTAAATATTTTTTGAATATTTTAAAATTTTTTTGTTATAATTTTTAAATACTTTTTTTATGTTTAAATATTTTTTTAAATTTTAAATATTTTTTTAAATTTTAAATATTTTTTTAAATTTTAAATATTTTTTTATAATTTCAAAAATTTGTATTTTTCTTGCATTAAACAGGTACTCGGTTATTTTAGGGATTATTTTAAATATTTTTTTATATATTTCTTAAATATTGGAAGATTTTTTTGTTATATTCAAAAAGGGTTATGTTTCATTTTTAATGAATTTTTTTTTATATTGCACTTTTTTCTGTTTAATTTTGTTTTGAATAATTTTTTGTTTAAATATTTATTTATATTATTTAAAAAAAGTGTTTCGTTTTAGCAATAAACATAATCCTGGGGCTGGTTATTGCTGGAAAACTTAACAACTTTTTTTTTGTAAATGTTTAAATTATGTTAAATTAAGTTTTTAGAATTTTTCCAAAATCTTTTAGATTCAATTTTTTTATTAAATGTAAGTTTAATTAATTTTTTATTTGGTTAAATTAATTTTCAAATTTCAAAATTTTGTTTGTTTCTTTTTAATTATAAAGAGTTTTCTTTATTTTTTAAATTTATTTAATTGTTTATTTGTTTTATTTTGAATTTGTTTGCCGAAAAACACGACCAACATCAACCACGTATCTCGATTGACTAAACCCATGAAATGGCGAGGATACCCGCATTACTCTATAATAGTTTAACGCCTATGTCCTACGATAATGTATCCGTAAGCTTCCCCAAACTCAGTCAACGTCCGGACGTTAACGTCAACTTTATGCCCCAAAAGATTACGTATTGTTCATATATTCTTTATTAATGTAATGTTTTGGGCCACACACACACATACACACACACTCAAATTAAAACAAACTCAAAATATTTCGTTTTTTTTATTAAAAACGAAAACGAAACTGAAAATGAAAACGAAACTGAAAACGAAAACTTAAAATAAAGCTCTTCACTCACAACAACATTAACTAAAACATGGCAAACACACACATACACACACACTCACACGTAAAAAGTTTCACTTTCATTAAAGAATTGAAAAAAAAACCCGAGAGTATAAAAGACAACAAAATAAAAAACTCTCAATAAATTTTACTTTCAATTCATTTATAAAAGGCAGAGCTGTAAAAGTATGATTATGTCAAAGACTCTATAATATAAAGATGTTGCACTTCTTTCACGTTTTTACTCTAATTCGAAAACAACTAATGAAGACCAATATCCAACACGTACTCATGAAATATAAAAAATGTTCTATAAACAATTTTTTTTATTCAAAAATTTTTTTATAAAAATTTTTTTATCCAAAAATTTTTTTTTTTAAATTCTAAAACCGAAAAATTTTCTACCAAAAATTTTTAGACCGAACAATTTTCTATAAAAAATATATATAAAATATGAAATATAAAAAATGTTCTATAAACAATTTTTTTTATTCAAAAATTTTTTTATAAAAATTTTTTTATCCAAAAAATTTTTTTTTTAAATTCTAAAACCGAAAAATTTTCTACCAAAAATTTTTAGACCGAACAATTTTCTATAAAAAATTTTTGTACCGAATTTTCTTTAAACAATTTGTATACCAAAACATTTTTTATAAAAAAATTGTATACGAAAGAATTTTGTATAATAAATTTTTATACCGAAAAATTTTCTATAAAAAATTTTTATACCAAAAATTTGTCTATAATAAATGTTTATACCGAAAAATTTTCTTTAAAAACTTTTAATACCAAAAAATTTTCTGCAAAAAACTTTATACCGAAAAATGTTTTAGAAAAAATTTTCTGAAGATAATTTTTATACCGAAAAATTTTCTATACAAAATTTTAAAACCGAAAAATTTTCTTGAAAAAATTTTCTAAAATAAATTTTTAAAATAAAAAATTTTTGTACCGAATTTTCTTTAAAAAATTTGTATACCAAAACATTTTCTATAAAAAAAATTGTATACGAAAGAATTTTGTATAATAAATTTTAATACCGAAAAATTTTATATAAAAAATTTTTATACCAAAAAATTTTCTAGAAAGAATTTTCTAAAATAAATTTTTATAACGAAAAATTCTCTAGAAAAAAATTTTATACCGAAAAATTTTTGACAAAAAATATTCTAGATAAAATTTTTATATCGAAAAATTTTCTACAAAAAATTTTTATAACGAAAAATTTTCTATAGAAATTTTTTATACCGTAACATTTTCTACAAACATTTTTATAACGAAAAATTTTCTATTAAAAATTTTTAGACCGAATTTTCTTTAAACAATTTGTCTACCAAAACATTTTCTATAAAAAATTTCTATACGAAAGAATTTTGTATAATAAATTTTTATACCGAAAAATTTTCTATAAAAAATTTTTATACCAAAAAATTTTCTATCAAAAATGTTTCTACCAAAAATTTGTCTATAATAAATTTTTATACCGAAAAATTTTCTTTAAAAACTTGTAATACCAAAAAATTTTCTGCAAAAAATTTTATACCGAAAAATTTTCTAGAGAAAATTTTCTGTAGATAATTTGTATACCGAAAAATTTTCTATACAAAATTTTAAAACCGAAAAATTTTCTAAAATAAATTTTTAAAATAAAAAATTTTTGTACCAAATTTTCTTTAAAAAATTTGTATACCAAAACATTTTCTATAAAAAATTGTATACGAAAGAATTTTGTATAATAAATTTTTATACCGAAAAATTTTCTATAAAAAATTTTTATACCGAAAAATTTTCTAGAAAGAATTTTCTAAAATAAATTTTTATACCAAAAAATTTTCTAGAAAAAAATTTTATACCGAAAAATTTTTGACAAAAAATATTCTAGATAAAATTTTTGTATCGAAAAATTTTCTACAAAAAATTTTTATAACGAAAAATTTTTTATAGAAATTTTTTATACCGAAATATTTTCTACAAACATTTTTATAACGAAAAATTTTCTTTCAAAAACTTTTAGACCGAATTTTCTTTAAACAATTTGTAGACCAAAACATTTTCTATAAAAAATTTGTATACGAAAGAATTTTGTATAATAAATTTTTATACCGAAAAATTTTCTATAAAAAATTTTTATAACAAAAAATTTTCTATCATAAATGTTTCTACCAAAAATTTGTCTATAATAAATGTTTATACCGAAAAATTTTCTTTAAAAACTTTTAATACCAAAAAATTTTCTGCAAAAAAACTTTATACCGAAAAATGTTTTAGAGAAAATTTTCTGAAGATAATTTTTATACCGAAAAATTTTAAAACCGAAAAATTTTCTTGAAAAAATTTTCTAAAATAAATTTTTAAAATAAAAAATTTTTGTACCGAATTTTCTTTAAAAAATTTGTATACCAAAACATTTTCTATAAAAAAAATTGTATACGAAAGAATTTTGTATAATAAATTTTTATACCGAAAAATTTTCTATAAAAAATTTTATACCGAAAAATTTTCTAGAAAGAATTTTCTAAAATAAATTTTTATAACGAAAAATTCTCTAGAAAAAAATTTTATACCGAAAAATTTTTGACAAAAAATATTCTAGATAAAATTTTTATATCGAAAAATTTTCTACAAAAAATTTTTATAACGAAAAATTTTCTATAGAAATTTTTTATACCGAAACATTTTCTGCAAACATTTTTATAAAGAAAAATTTTCTATCAAAAATTTTTAGACCGAATTTTCTTTAAATAATTTGTATACCAAAACATTTTCTTTAAAAAAATTGTATACGAAAGAATTTTGTATAATAAATTTTTGGACCGAAAAATTTTCTATAAACAATTTTTATACCAAAAAATTTTCTATAAAAAATGTTTATACCAAAAATTTGTCTATAATAAATTTTTATACCGAAAAATTTTCTTTAAAAACTTTTAATACCAAAAAATTTTCTGCAAAAAATTTTATACCGAAAGATTTTCTAGAGGCAATTTTCAGTAGATAATTTTTATACCGAAAAATTTTCTAGAGAAAATTTTCTTTAAAAAGTTTTTATACCAAAAAAATTTTTTGTAAAAAATTTTATACCGAAAAATTTTCTGTAGATAATTTTTATACCGAAAAATTTTCTTTAAAAACTTTTTATACCAAAAAATTTTTTTGTCAAAAATTTTATACCGAAAAATTTTCTAGAGAAAATTTTTATACAGAAAAATTTTCTAGAGAAAATTTTTATACCGAAAAACTTTCTAGAGAAAATTTTTTTACAGAAAAATTTTCTAGAGAAAATTTTTATACCGAAAAATTTTCTACAAAAAAAAATTTATAACGAAAAATTTTCTATAAAAATTTTTTATACCTAAAAATTTTCTATTACAAATTTTTGGACCGAAAAATTGTCTATTAAAAATTTTTATACCTAAAAATTTTCTATTTTTATACTTAAAAATTTTCTATTACAAATTTTTATACTCAAAAATTTTCTATTACAAATTTTTATACTAAAAAATTTTCTATAAAAAAATCTTTGTACTAAAAAATTTTCTATAATAAATTTTTATACCCAAAAATTTTCTTTAAAAAATATTTAGACCGAAAAATTGTCTGTAAACAATTTTTATGCCGAAAAATGTATATGGACTGATCGCTTGTTGGTAAAGCGATATCATCACCGAGAAGGCGGTTTAACCAAAAATAACCTGTATATAAAAATGCTATTCAGAAGTCATATTGATAGGATATTAAAGATGGAATGCTCTATCATATGGTCTGATCAAGGGAGGGATAATTCTGCAGATACGAATGCACTACGTCTTAAATAGATCCGTATCAAAAGAAGATCAGAATAAGTCGAAAATGGAAGCCTGATAAATGGGCATAAAGCGTAACAATGGCAATAACATTCTGATATAATCCGATCGAAAATGAAGACCATGTATGTTGATCCAAAGCCGCAAGGAACGCACTTAAGAAGGCACATTCTTATGTTTTAATACTGATCAGTTTACGATTTAATTCATTTTGAGTAATTTTCAGTGGAGTCACCTGCAGAATCCTTTGTCGGCTCATGGGCAACAACTTTGCTAAAGATCATAATATGATCAAATGCATGGTTTACTTTTCTATGAAGGACATACATAAGGACATAATAAGGGGGTAAAAAGGGGAAAAAATCTAAAACGTTATATCTGCTAAAGTAATAGTTATAAAAATAAAATTTAAATAACGTTTTTAATAGCTATGAAAACATGAGGACAGGTATTTGGTACTTTTTTGAAACCATGCCCGATAGGGGGTAAAAAGGGTAAAAATGGTTTTGTTGGTACTTTTGTTAGCCACTCTTTTGAACCAAAGAATATAAAAAGGAAATTTGTACTGCAATCAATAGAAAAGCAACAAGTATGTGTATGGAACTTTTATGAAATTAGGGGATAAAAAGGGGGAAAAATTGGTACCGTTATAACTTTTAAAGTAATAAAAAGTAATAATTAAAAAGAGTTTTGAAATCCATAATCCATAAACTCTTTTATTCATTTAGAAATTTATCAGCAATCGAAGCGGGTATGCTTAGATACAGGCATGAGGGACACTCCAGTATCCTGGGCTTGGAGTCGGGTCTACCACGATCTGACTACTTAGTCAAGGAGCTACTGTTTGGCTCAGCACCATAGATCGTAATCCCTGGCAGATCCGACTGGAAGGGGCAAACAGCACTTTTTCAAGGCTCTTCGTTCTTCACGGATGGCTCTAAAATGGATTGCGGGACTGGATCTGGGGTTTTCCTGTGGGACCAAAATGTTAGGAAATCCTTTAGACTCGCGGATGAGTGCAGTGTCTTCCAGGCAGAGATTTTTGCCATCTGGAAGGCCACAGAACTCATTCAGGGTCTTATAGCAGTCAACAGTGAGGTGACAATTTATGTTGATAGCCAGGCCGCGCTCAAGGCGTTGCGGGGCTATAGTGTTACCTCCAGATTAGTCAAAAAATGTAGGAAAGCTCTTCTTGAGCTATCTCTTTGCTATAGGATTAGATTGTGCTGGGTTCCGGGTCATTGTGACATCGTTGGCAATGAAGTTGCGGACGAAGTTGCCAGACAAGGCTCAAGTCTAGACTTAAGCCAAAAAGTGTCAGAAATAACTCCGCCTATCTGTCACTTCTATCTGGGCATTAAGTCCTGGACTAGCCAGGAAACATCAAGGCGATGTGGTAACATGGTTACGTGTAGGATATCTAGAGCTATATGGCCTAAACTGGACAGCAATGGAACTAAGCTTCTATTAGGTCTAAATAGGTCAAGCTTAAGAATATGTATAGGGTTCCTTACGGGACATTGTGCCTTAAATTCGAGGTTACATAGGTGGGATGGCAGCATTTCAGACCTCTGCAGACTATGTCTAGATGAGGATTCGTCCGAGTCGGTAGAACACATTCTCTGTCACTGCCCAAGGCTGCAAAACCTAAGACTCAAGTATTTAGGCTGCAGATTCCTCGCAGACCTACAGGATCTTCAACAGTGTAGACTGATTGATATAGTAGGGCTGATCTCTGGTCTCAACTGGCCTAGATAGGGTAGTCTTCTCTACAATTCTCTACTGTTTTCTCTTTCTCTATCTCTATCTTCATTCTTTTATTCTTCCTCTACACCATTTTCAATTGTAATTGAGAAATTTTCAAATTGAATTGAGAAATTTTCAATTGAAATTGAGAATTTTCAATTGAAATTGAGAAATATTCAATTGGAATTGAGAATTTTCAATTGAAATTGTGAAATTTTCAATTGAAATTGAGACTTTTCAATTGAAATTGAGACTTTTCAATTGAAATTGAGAAATATTCAATTGAAATTGAGAATTTTCAGTTGAAAATGAGAAATTTTCAATTTAAATTGAGAAATTTTCAATTGAAATTGAGAATTTTTCAATTGAAAATGAGAATTCGTAAATTGAAATTGAGAAAATCCCAATTGGAAATGAGAAATTTTCAATTGAAATTGAGAATTTGTAAATTTAAATTGAGAATTTTTCAATTGAAATTGAGAAAAGCCCAGTTGAAAATGAGGTTGGTTTTTTTAATTGAAATTGAGAAATTTTAAATTGGAATTGAGAAATTTTCAAATGAAAATGAGAAATTTTCAATTGAAAATGAGAAATTTTCAATTTAAAATGAGAAATTTTCAATTGAAATTGAGAATTTTAGAATTGAAATTGAGAAAACCTAAATTGAAAATGAGGTTGAAATTCCACTTGGGGTGTTCTCAATTTCAATTGAAAATTTCTCAATTTAAATTTAAAATTTCTCATTTTCAATTGAAAATTTCTCAATTTCAATTGAAAATTTCTCATTTTTAATTGAAAATTCTCATTTTCAATTGAAAACTTCTCAATTTCAATTAAAAAATTCAACCTCATTTTCAATTGTGCTTTTCTCAATTTCAATTGAAAAATTCTCAATTTCAATTTAAAAATTCTCAATTTCAATTGAAAATTTCTCATTTTCAATTGGGCTTTTCTCAATTTCAATTCAAAAATTCCCAATTTCAATTGAAAATTTCTCAATTTGAACTGAATGTTTCTCATTTTCATTTAGGGTTTTCTCAATTTTAATTGAAAATTTGTCATTTTTAATTGAAAATTCTCAATTTCAATTGAAAATTTCTCAATTTCAAATGAAAATTCTCAATTTCAATTGAAAATTTCTCATTTTCAATTGAAAATTCTCAATTTCAATTGAAAATTTCTCAATTTCAATTAATTATTCTCAATTTCAATTGAATATTTCTCAATTTCAATTGAATATTTCTCAATTTCAATTGAAAATGGTGTAGTAAAGGATCACAATGGACCCCTGGGGTCTCTGAGTGTTGGTGTCGCTTGACACCTCCTTTACTACCTAACCTATACGCAACCAAAGGTTTTATATACCCGAGGTTAAGAAACAAGTGATGAATAACTCTTTTACAGCTCTGGCCCAATTCACACACACACAAAAAACTTTATACTAGCGAGTATTTTTAATATTATGAAATACAAACATTAAAATGAATAAAATCATTCATATGCCTAGTATGAGCAAACAAACTCTCTCTTTGTTTAGCTCGCTCTCTCTCTCTCCCTCTTTCTCTCTCTTACGCTAAGTGTTTTATGATTAAGCTCTTGTATAGAAAATGAAAACGAAAGTGAAACTTTTTTTTTTTTTTGAAACAAACTCATAAAATTATGAAAGACTTTGTTTGAAACCCCCCTCTGGTGATGATAGTACACTCTGACGGGGCTGTACTCTTTTTTTCTGACTTATACTCTTTGGACTCGACTCTTTGGGGAGAAACTAACTAATGGTTTGTTTATATTGAAAATGTGTATTTTTTCCAAACAATTCCTATATAAATAAATGATCATCTTTTGTTAAACATTAAAAGTTAAACAATTAAATTGCAGCAATCGTTTTTTTTTTGTTGCTATTGCTGTTGTTGTTGTTGGCTTAACAATTGTCATCATTTTGAAAATGTTGTAATATTTATTTGTTAATAGAGTAGAGTAGAGAAGACTGACTTGACTTGACTGTGTCATAAAAGAGTTTTGTAATTTTACAAGACTCTTTTATTTTATGTTTTTTTTTTTTGAATAAAGAGGAATTTCTTTTATTTTGAATATGTATGGACTTATGTGTCGTTTTAAGTTAAACTTAAGTCTTAACTTAAATAATTTCATGATGACGTTTTCTTTTTCAAAAAAAAAAAAAAAAAAAAAACTTTTTGTCTTTTCTGTTTTGTAGTTGTTGCATTTGTTCATGACACCGTTTTTATTTTTCTGTGTTTTCGTTTTCTTTTATAACGAGTTCGAGATTTTTTTTTTCAGTTGGATATTTACTAGATTTGGTCTCGTTTTTTTGTGTTACTAGAAATCAATTTTTTTTGTTGCTGCTGTTGTTTAAAGCACGTTTCCTATTTGGTGGATTTTTATAGAAATGTACCCAAAATAAAAAAAAAAAAAATATTAAAAAAATTTTCTAACTCAATCCAAAAGAAAGAAAAAGAAAAAAAAAACAACTTAAAAGATAATTTTAAACTTTTTTTTGTTATGGTTTATAAAAAGCTAACGTTACTAGGTTAGACTAGGGATAAAATATTGATTTCATTATAATTTTTTTCATAAGAAAGTTTTAGATAATAAATGATTTTTAAAGATTTCCCTAAAATTTTACTATAAAATATCATTTTTCTTCATTTTAAACTAAATTTTAAGAAATTTCTTATGTTCGAAAATTTTTCGAAGTCAAAAAATTTCCTTAAAACTAAAGTTTTGAGGAGTAAAATTTGTTCTTTATACAAGTTTTATTCGATTAAAACATTTTGACCTCAATTTTAGGCAAAATTTTAATGTTCGAAAATTTTCGAAGTTAGAAATTTTTAACAGAAATGGGATTGAAAAAAGGAATCTTAAAATTTCTCTAAAAATTTAGCATTTTCTACATTTTAAACTAAATTTTGAGAAATTTTTTATGTTTGAAAATTTTTTGAAGTTAAAAAATTTCCTCAAAATTAACGTTTTAAGGAGTAAAATTTGTTTTGTATTCAAGTTTTATTCGTTTAAAACATTTTGACCTCAATTTTAGGCAAAAATTGTTATGTTCGAAAATTTTCGAAGTTACAAATTTTTAACAATTCTGGGGTATAAAGAAAGAAAGCTCGTTTTTTTTGTTAAAATATTTTTGTATAAAAACAATTTTTCTTTAATTTTTTGAAAATTTACAATTTTCGAATTTCGAAAATATTTTCGAAGTTGGAAATTTTGCTGAAACTTGCTTCACTAAGGAGTAAAATTAGATTTTTATTCAAGTTTTATTTAGTTTAAACATTTTTTCATCAATTTTAGGCAAAACTGTAATGTTCGAAAATTTTCGAAGTTAGAAATTTTTGACAAATCTAGGGTTTTAAAAAAGATACTACAGTTTATTTCGATTTGAATATTTTTTGAAAGAAAGTTTTCCATAATAAATGATTTTTAAAGATTAGCTCAAAATTTTAAAAGAAAATATAATTTTTCTTCATTTTAAACTAAATTTTGAGAAATTTCTTATGTTCGAAAATTTTTCGAAGTTAAAAAATTTCCTTAAAACTAAAGTTTTGTGGTGTAAAATTTGTTCTCTATACATGTTTTATTTGGTTAAAACATTTTGACCTCAATTTCAGGCAAAATTGTAATGTTCGAAAATTTTCGAAGTTAGAAATTTTTAACAGAAATGGGGTTGAAAAAAGGAATCTTAAAATTTCCTTAACATTTTAGTATTTTTCTACCTTTCAAACCAAATTTTGAGAAATTGTTTATGTTCGAAAATTTTTCGAAATTAAAAAATTTCCTTAAAACTAAAGTTTTAAGGAGTAAAATTTGTTTTTTATACAAGTTTTAATCGGTTAAAATATTGTTTTCCTCAATTTTAGGCAAAATTGTAATGTTCGAAATTTTTCGAAGTTAGAAATTTTTAACAAATCTGGGGTTTTTAAAAAAAATCTTGTTTTTTATAAAAAAAAATGTTGTATTACTACTATACCTAAGTTTATTTCGATTGGAACATTTTTTTTACAGATAATAAATTATTTTTAAAGATTAACTCAAAATTTTAAACGAAAATATTATTTTTCTACATTTAGGCAAAATTTTGAAAAATTTTCTATGTTCGAAAAATTTTCAAAGTTAGAAATTTAACTCAAAACATAAGCTAAATTAGTTGTTTTTTAAGTTTTTTTTTTTCATTAAAATCATTTTTCTTTAGTTTGATGTAAATTTGCAAAATTCGAAGTTATTCGAAGTTAGAAAATTTCATCAAAACTTGGTTTTTAAGGCATACATTTTTGTTGTATTAAAGTTTTATTGAATTTAAATACTTTTTCTTTAATTTTATAAAACTTTGCAATGTTCGAAACTTTTCGAAGTTACAAGCATTCCTCAAAACTTAGTTTTCAAAGAGTAAAGTTTTTTTTTTTTATTAAAGTTATTCAATAAAATAATTTTTCGTTCATTTTATGCAATTTTATAATGTTCGAAAATTTGAAGACATTTTCGAAATTTTTCGAATTTGAAAATTTTACTTTAAAAATGTTTACTAATTAATATAAAGTTGATTTAAACACTAATTTATGTTATCGAAAGAATTAAATTTTATTTTAAAGCCAATTTTTGTTTTTCGAAAATTTTCAAAATTTTTCGAAGTTGGAAATTTTGTTTCGAAAATGTTGTTTTATAAATTTTTATGTTGGGTATGACTATAATGAATGCAAATTTTTCTTATCCAAGAATTTATTTTCATATTCATGAAATTTTTGATTTTCGAAAATCTTGAAAAATTTTCGAAGTTTAAAATTTTGTTTCAAAAATGTGTGTTTATGATTTTTAATGTTCATGTTAACACAAATTTCAGTTTTCGAAGAATTTACGTAAATTTTTGTGTAAATTTTAAGTGTTCGAAAATTTTCAAAATTTTTCGAAGTTGAAAATTTTACCTTAAAAAATGACTTTTTATTTATTTTAATTAATTTTATCACTTATTTTGGTTTTCTAGATAATTTTCCATAATTTTTATGCAAATTTTTGATGTTCGAAAATTTGGAATAATTTTCGAAGTTTGAGATTTTGCTTTAAAATTTCTGTTTATGAATTTGATCGTTTATTTTAACACTAACAGAAGCTTTCGCAAGAATTTACCTCCATTTTTTCGAAATTATATTTAAATAGATTTTGTTAGTGATTTTCTTTAATGTTTTCTGAAAAATTTTGCATTGGCTTTAATTAAATTTTTTAATATGCAAAAATATTTCAAATTAATTATCTTGACCTATTTTTTGCTAAAATTTTTAATTTCTCGCAAAAACTAAATTTAAATCATCTTCAGAGAAAAGAAATTATCATAATCATTATTTAAGAATGAAATTCTCAGAATTTACTTAAACGGAAGTAAAACGAAGAAAATGTTTAAGTAAAGCATAACAAAAATTCATAGGAAAACCGCAAAAAAGGCATTTAAAACACCTCAAAAGTAACTAAATTTACCTAGAGATTGCGTAAAAATCGTTTGTATTTTAAGGAGGAGTTTTACACAAAGTAAATAAAATCCATAATCTACAAGTACTCCACAAAAAGCAGCAACAGTTTAATTATAGGGAACCAAGTGACAAACACTCTAAAGATGGAGAAACACTCTAATATAAGTATCTTTCAAACAACAAATTTTAAATACCAAAAATAAAAACTGCCAAACATTTAATGAAATAAAATTACCATAAAATATTTAAAATCCTAAAAAAGTTTTTTAAACATTGGTCAGTTTCAAAAAATACAGAAAAATAAAATCATTCTAGTCAATTTTATTGATATTAGATTGGGAAAATTTTGCCATAAATTTATTTCATTTTGGGTTATAAACATTTAAACAAACAAACGAATGTAATTCCTCCAGGCAATTGAGATTAACAGCTTAAAAACATAAGAAAAGACGTAAAAGGCCAAATTCAAAACACGAAATTAAAAAAAATTTAAACCTCTTACAAATTTGCATAAAATTAAAAACAAAATTGCTAGAAAAACTAAAAATTGTGTTGAAATGGGTAATAAACACCATAAAAATACATTTTCGATGAAAATTTCAAAGTTCGAAAAATTTCGAAAATTTTCGAACATCAAAAATTTGCATAAAAATTAAGTTAAATTCTAACAAAAACTTATGGTAATGTTAAAATCAATATTAAAATTCATAAACATACATTTTTGTAGCAAAATTTTAAGTTCGAAATAATTTCGAAAATTTTCGAAGATGAAAAATAGACATACAAATTAAGGTGATTTTTTCTAAAACAGATATTAGTGTTTAAATTAATAATAAAACTCCTCAAAACACATTTTTGTAGTAAAATTTCTAACTCCGAAATAGTTTCGAAATTTTCGAACATCAAAAATGTTTACAAAAAAGTTTTCGAACATCAAAAAAATGTTTATAAAAATAGAGGTAAATCCAACGAAACACGAAATAAGTATACAAATCAACATTGCAATTCAAAAACACGCATTTTAAAGTAAAATTTTCAAATTCGAAAATTTTCGAACATCGAAATTTTAAAAAAAATTAAGTTAAATTCCTAAAATAAACAGAAATTAGTGTTAAATACAACATTACAATTTAAAAGCATACATTTTAAGGTGAAATTACCAACTTCGAAAATTTTCGAACTTCAATACAGTCATAAAAACTAAAGTAGATTCTACAAAAAGAGAAATTACAAACTTTACAATGCAAAAACATACATTTTGAAATAAAACTTCCAACTTCGAAAATTTTCGAACATTAACATTTTTCATTAAAATTAAGACAAATTCCTACGAAAATAGAAATTAGTATTCAAATCAACTTTACAATTAAAAAAAAAAACACATTTTAAAGTGAAATTTCTAACTTCGAAAATTTTCGAACATTTAAACTTTTTGTTAAAATTAAGGCAAATTCACACGAAAAAAAATTAGTATAAAAATCAACTTCACAATTTAAAAACACACATTTTAAAGTGAAATTTTCAACTTCGAAAATTTTCGAACATCAAAATTGTTCATAAAAAATAAGGTAAATTCTTACGAAAACAGAAATTAGTGTTAAAATTAACATCACAATTTAAAACACACACATTTTAAAGTGAAATTTCCAACTTCGAAAATTTTCGAACATTAAAATTTTTCATTAAAATTAGGATAAATTCTTACAAAAACAGAAATTAGTGTTAAAATCAATATAACAAATCAAAAACACTAATTTTTAAGTAAAATTTCCAACTTCGAAAATTTTCGAACATAACAAATTTGCATGAAAACTAGAGAAATTTCTCATGAAAAAGAAATTAGTGTTGAAATCAATATTAATATTCATAAAAACTAACTTTTATAGCAAAATTTCTAACTTCGAAAATTTTCGAACATCAAAAATTTGCTTAAAAATTAAGGAAAATTGTCATGAAAACAGAAATTAGTGCTTAAATAAACATTACAATTTTAAAACGCACATTTTAAAGTGAAATTTCCAGCTTCGAAAAATTTCGAACATTCAAATTTTTCATAGAAATCAAGGTAAATTCTTACAAAAACAGAAATTAGTGTTAAAATCAACATAACAAGTGAAAAACACTAATTTTAAAGTGAAATTTCCAACTTCGAAAATTTTCGAACATCAAAATTTTTCGTTAAAACTAAGGTAAATTCTTTCGAAAATGGAAATTTTTGTTTAAATCAAGAATATTTTAAGTCGAGATAGCAAACAATGTTCGTTCTAGTTAACTAAAGATAGAAAATTACAATAAAATTTTTTTATTTTTCTTGAATTTATTTATCTTTTTAAGCCAATTCTACAATCTCGAATCATTTCCTTAACAATTTATTTCGGTATGGAAAAACATTTGCATGACATTTCTATGTTTTTTTAGCATGATAATGGATATGCTACAACAACAAAAGCTAAATATGTTGCAATATCATTGTTATCGTTTAATGCAACATATTAACCGTAAATCCAGAACTTACAACACAACAACAAAAACAATAACCACCATCAGCACCGCCATCAACCATTTTACAACGACTCAGCATGAAATCCTCAAAGAACTCTTGTATTTCTATTAGACAAAAGTTTAAACAAACAAAAAAAAAGTTTTAAAAAAATGCTTACAATTGTTGATTACAAACTGTGTTTTTTTTTTGTTGTTGTTTGGAAGTTTTTAGTTTTTGTTAAGTTGTGACATTATCGCATTAAAAGCAACTGAATGGAAACAAAAATCTAAAAATATATTTAAACATTTTACGTTTTCTATTACAACAATTGGAAGTAGCGAAAACGACAACAACTACCATTACGAAAATTACAAAAAAAAAACAACAAAAAGTTACGAAAATCTTTAAAAATAATCTTATAATTTTACCACGACATTAACTTTGTGCTTAGGCAAATCTTAGGCATTAGTCAGTCAAGTCAGTCTTTTTTGGAGAGACGTCAGTCAGAAATCATTCAATTTTCTCGGCAGACAATTGTGACACACTATTTGTCTGTCTGATTTGACGACTGACTGGCTTTAGATTAAATGAGTTTTTGAGTTAAATAAGTCGGTAAGTCTGTCCATCTTACTCCTTCACACTCCCGACATTCGGTCTTTTTTAAAATCAAGCTTCAACTTTGTATTGCCTTTGAGAAGCCATAAGTTATGGACTGTTATTTTTGTAATTTAAGTTAAAGTTTGTTAAACATTTAAATTGTCCCAGAAACTTATATTACATTGTTTACTCTGAACCCCAGTAGTTACTTATTTAAGTTGTTGCATTTAAACATTTAACATACAATGTTGTTGTTTAAATTTTAAATCTGTCTGTCCTTTGGCGGTTTTATGGTGGCATGCAACATAATTTTTAGACAATTTACTTACAACAAAACTCATTAAAATTGACTGGAAAACTGTTTTAAAACTTATAAGGGAACTTAAACAAATTAAGTGGCAAAAACATAATTTTTCACAAAATTAAACCATAAAATTCGAATTTTATAAAAAACTTAAGTTTCTAAAATTTTCAATTTCAAAAATTTTCTAACCTTAAAAATTGGCTTCAAAACTGAAATTAATTATAAAATTAACATCAAATATAATAAAAATTCATTTTTGAAGTAAAATTTTCAACTTCGAAAATTTTCGAACATCAAAAATTTAGGTTAGAATGAGGGTAAATTTAACCGAAAACAGAAATTAATGTTTAAATCAATATCAAATATAAAAAACACATAATAAAAGAACAAAGTTTAACTTCGAAAATTTTCGAACATCAAAAATTTGTGTAAAAATGGGGATTAATTTAACCGGAAATATAAATTAATGTTTAAATTAACATAAAATATAATAAAACCCATTTTTGAAAAAAATTTCCAACTTCGAAAAATTTTGAAAATTTTCGAACATCAAAAATTTAGGTTAAAATGAGTGTAAATTTAACCGAAAACAGAAATTAATGTTTAAATCAATATCAAATATAATAAAAACACATAATAAAAGAACAAAGTTTAACTTCGAAAATTTTCGAACATCAAAAATTTGTGTAAAAATGGGGATTTATTTAACCGAAAATAGAAATGAATGTTTAAGTTAACATTAAATATAAAAAAACACATTTTTGAAAACAATTTCCAACTTCGAAAAATTTTGAAAATTTTCGAACATCAAAAATTTAGGTTAAAATGAGGGTAAATTTAACCGAAAACAGAAATTAATGTTTAAATCAATATCAAATATAATAAAAAAAAACACATTTTTAAAGAACAAAGTTTAACTTCGAAAATTTTCGAACATCAAAAATTTGTGTTAAAATAAGAGTAGATTTAAGGAAAACAGAAATTATTATTGAAATCAATATTAAAATTCATAAACACAAATTTTTAAAGCAAAATTTTCAACTTCGAAAAATTTTAAAAATTTTCGAACATCAAAATTTTGCTTGCAAATGATGGTTAAATCTTTCCAAAACAGAAAATAGTAGTAAATTCAATACTAAAAATCAAAAAAATATTTCTTTAAAGTAAAATTTCCATTTTTTTAAGAAAAATTTTTAACTTCGAAAATTTTCGAACATCAAAAACTTGTGTAAAAATGGGGATTAATTTAACCGAAAATAGAAATTAATGTTTAAATCAGCATAAAATATGAAAAAAACACGTTTTTGGAAAAAAATTCCAACTTCGAAAAATTTTGAAAATTTTCGAACATCAAAAATTTAGGTTAAAATGAGGGTAAATTTAATCGAAAACAGAAATTAATGTTTAAATCAATATGAGATATAATGAAAACACAATTTTAAAGAAAAAAGTTTAACTTCAAAAATTTTCGAACATAAAAAATGTATGTAAAATGAGGGTAGATTCAACCGAAAACAAAAAATAATATTTAAATCAACTTTAAAATTCATACACACAGATTTTTGTAGCAAAATTTTCAACCTAGAAAAATTTTTAAAATTTTCGAACATTAAAATTTTGCTTGCAAATGATGGTTAAATCTTTCCAAAACAGAAAATAGTAGTAAATTCAATACTAAAAATCAAAAAAATATTTCTTTAAAGTAAAATTTCCATTTTTTTAAGAAAAATTTTTAACTTCGAAAATTTTCGAACTTCAAAAATTTGTGTAAAAATGGGGATTAATTTAACCGAAAATAGAAATTAATGTTTAAATCAACATAAAATACAAAAAAAAAACACATTTTTGAAAAAAATTTCCAACTTCGAAAAATTTTGAAAATTTTCGAACATCAAAAATTAAGGTTAAAATGAGGGTAAATTCAACCGAAAACAGAAATTAATGTTTAAATCAATATGAGATATAATGAAAACACAATTTTAAAGAAAAAAGTTTAACTTCGAAAATTTTCGAACATAAAAAATGTATGTAAAATGAGGGTAGATTCAACCGAAAACAGAAAATAATATTTAAATCAACTTTAAAATTCATAAACACAGATTTTTGTAGCAAAATTTTCAACTTCGAAAAATTTTAAAAATTTTCGAACATCAAAATTTTGCCTGCAAATGATGGTTAAATCTTTCCAAAACAGAAAATAGTAGTAAATTCAATACTAAAAATCAAAAAATATTTCTTTAAAGTAAAATTTCCATTTTTTTAAGAAAAATTTTCAACTTCGAAAATTTTCGAACTTCAAAATTTTTTGTAAAAATGGGGATTAATTTAACCGAAAATAGAAATTAATGTTTAAATCAATATCAAATATAAAAAAACACATTTTTGAAGAAAAATTTTCAACTTCGAAAATTTTCGAACATCAAAAATTTGTATAAAAATGGGTGTAGATTCAACGGAAAACAGAAATTAATTTTTAAATCAACTTTAAAATTCATAAAATCAGATTTTTATAGCAAAATTTTCAACTTCGAAAAATTTTGAAAAGTTTCGAACATCAAAAATTTGCTTAAAATTTATGGTAAAATCTTTTCAAAACATTTTTGAAACAAAATTTCCAACTTCGAAATATTTTGAAGTTTTTCGAACATCAAATATTCATAGAAATGAAGGTTAATACTACAAAAAAACGAAATGAGTGCTTAAATCAACATAAAACTCATAAACACACAAAACAAAAACAAAAATTTTCAACTTCGAAAAATTTTTTAAATTTTCGAACATCAGAAATTAGCTTCAAAATAATGTTAAAATCTTTCCAAAACAGAAAATAGTTCATAGTTCATTCAAGTAAAATTTACAACTTCGAAAAATTAAGAAAAAATCGAACATCAAAAATGTTCATTGAAATGACTGTTAATCCTACGAAAACAAAACATTGTGTTTAAAGCAACATTACAATTTATAAACACAAGTTTGTGAAATAAAATTTCCAATTTCGAAAATTTTGAAAATTTTCGAACATTAAAAATGTTTATAAAAATGGAGGATAATTCTACGAAAATCGAAATTAGAGCTTAAATCAACATAAAACTTATAAACATACATTTTTAAAACAAAAATTTTCAACTTCGAAAAATTTTTTAAATTTTCGAACATCAAAAATTTGCTTGAAAATGATGGTAAAATCTTGCGATAACAGAAATTAAAAGTAAAATAAATATTAAAAATCGAAAAAACATTATTTTGAAACAAAATTTTCAATTTCGAAATATTTTGAAAATTTTCGAATATCAAAAATTTGCTTATAAATTATGTTAAAATCTTGCAATAACAGAAATTAGAAGTAAAATAAATATTAAAAATCAAAAAACATAATTTTAAAAGAAAATTTCTAACTTCGAAATATTAAAAAAAATTCGAACATCAAAAATTTGTTTGAAATTTATTTCGATTACAGAAATTAATAGTAAAATTAATATTTAAAATAAAAAAAAAACATAATTTTAAAACAAAATTTCCAACTTCGAAAAATTCAAAAAATTTTGATTATCATACATTTTCATAAAAGTGAAGGAAAATCCTACGAAAATAGAAATTAGTATTAAAATCAATATTACAATTCAGAATAACACATTTTTAAAACAAAATTTTCAATTTCGAAAAATTAAAAAATTTCGAACATCAAAAATTTTTGTAAAAATGAAGGTAAATCCGAAATTTGTGGTAAAAATCAATGTAATAATTCATAAATACAAAATTTCAAACTTCGAAAATTTTCAAAATTTATATTCAAATTAACATAATAATTCATAAAGACGCATTTTTAAAACAAAATTTTTAATTTCGAAAATTTTCGAAAAATTTCGAACATCAAAAATTTTTGTAAAAATGGAGATAAAATCCTAAGAAAACAAAAATAAGTGTTAAAATCAACAAAACAATTTAAAAACACACATTTTTAAAACAAAATTTCCAACTTCGAAAAATTTCAAAAATTTTCGAAGATCAAAATTTTTTGTTAAAATGGAAATAAATCTTGCGAAAACAAAAATTTGTGTAAAAATCAACACAACAATTCATGAACACTAATTTTTCTAAAAAAATTTCAAACTTCGAAAAATTAAAAAAATTTCGAACATGTAAAATTTTCGTAAAAATTAAGGTAAAATCGAAATTTGTATTAAAATTAACATTAAAGTTCATAAAGACGCATTTTTAAACCAAAATTTGTAACTTCGAAAATTTTCAAAAATTTAAAAAAAAATTCGAAAATCAAAAATTTTCGTAAGAATGAAGATAAAATCCTACGAAATCAAAACTTAGTGTTAAAATCAATATAACAAATCATAGACACGCATTTTTAAAACAAAATTTCCAACTTCGAAAATTTCAAAATATTTCGAACATTAAAAATTTACGTAACAATGGAAGTAAATCCAAAATTTGTGGTAAAAATCATCATAATAATTCATAAATACACATTTTTAAAACAAAATTTCTAACTTCGAAAATTTTCGAACATTGAATTTTTTTAAGAAAGTTTGTTTTTATGGATTATTTTATTGAATTTTAGTAACTTTTAGCTAATTAAGACCTCAATCTGGTACTTAATAAGTTCGTTAGTCCAGCCTAGTCCTTGGTAGCCTAACTATCTAGTCCACAGTCTAATTATCTCTATTTCCCATGCAAATGGAGTAGAAGAGGCGCGCAACATTTGAAAACATCAAAATCTAGGTCTTCAAACCGGTTTCAAACAAAAAAAAAAAAAAACAGCACAAACATTTATTGTCAAACTAAATGGAGGTAACTGTGAGCCACAGTTTGATCGTTTTGTGTTTATTTTTGGAAAGACTTTTTTGTTAAAATACAATTTCTGCTTCCTCTTTGTTTAGTAACTGCAGAACGACCCCTTTAAATATTTATTTCGCTCTAAACCAGTTTCCATAGAGAGTGAGAGTGAATATGAAGTGCGTGAAATTTTGTGCAGGTTTGGATCAAGCGGCTGGCAGTTAGGTTTGATCATACGTCCGTCCTCAACAAGAGGCGATTGCTTAATAGTTTTTTTGTTTGATTTTATTTTGGTAACCAAAAATAGCTTTAGACTTACTGAAAGTTTAAATGAAGCACATTATGTTTGATTTTTAATTTCCTTCCTTTTAAAGTTCCTATTTACCCAACAAGATCTCCAGTAACTCTCTGGTTTCGATCAGACACTCTCTCTTCGTCTCTTTTTGGTTCAAAACTATTTCATTATTTAAGTTTCTGTGTTAAAATCAAGGTATTTTGCAATCTTTTAAACCGGGTTTTTCTTTTTTTTTTTTACTTTAAACCCAAATTTGAGGTTTCTTTTTTGTTGTTTCTTGGTGGCCGATTTGTATGAGCTTAATTTTATTTTTGGCCAGTTTTTTTGGTCTTTGTCTTTGCCAAAGCCAGCAAAGACTTCAATGGCTACAAACTGCATTTAAGCCAAAACATACATACGTTATAAACAAAACCATGTGCGACCATCTGCTTTGTTTTACCTGATTTTATTGTTGAAATTTTGTGAGTGAAATCTTTATATATTTTTTTTGGGTCTACAAAATGTTCGAAATTGTGTGTGATTTGAATGTTTTTGGTTGGTACTCTTATACGAATGAATGTATTTCAATTTTATTTCATGTAATTTTCTGTAACCGAACGTGAGTTGAGACATGTTGGGAAATTTGTATAAAAGCCATGGGAAACACGACGAGTTGAGTTTATCAGTTAATGATGAAAATAATCAAATTGAAGAATATTAAAATGCTTTATTTCTTAAGTTAATTCTTTGGAAATTCAGTAAATTACAGTATTTTCCATAGTCTCTTCAATAGTCTCCTTCATAGTCTATTCAATAGTCTCTTCCATAGTCTATTCCATAGCCTCTTCCATAGTCTCTTCCATAGTCGTTCCATAGTCTATTCCATAGTCCTTTACATAGTCTCTTCCACAGTCTATTTTATTGTCTCATCCATTGTCTATTTCATAGTCTATTCCATAGTCTTTTCCTTAGTCTATTCCATAGTCTATTCCCTAGTCTCTTCCATAGTCTCTTCCATAGTCTATTCCCTAGTCTCTTCCATAGTCTATTCCCTAGTCTCTTTCATTGTCTCTACCATAGTTTATTCCACAGTCTGTTCCATAGTCTCTTCCATAGTCTATTCTATAGCCTCTTGCATAGTCAATTCCATAGTCAATTCCCTAGTCACTTCCATTGTCTCTTCCATAGTTTATTCTATAGTCTATTCCATAATCTGTTCCATAGTCTATTCCACAGTCTCTTCCATAGTCTATTCCATAGTCTCTTCCATAGTCTCTTCCATAGTCTCTTCCATAGTCTCTTCCATAGTCTATTCCATAGTCTCTTCCATAGTCTATTCCCTAGTCTCTTCCATTGTCTCTTCCATAGTCTATTCCACAGTCTATTCCACAGTCTATTCCATAGTCTTTTCCATAGTCTATTCCATAGTCTCTTTCATAGTCTATTCCCTAGTCTCTTCCATAGTATCTTCCATAGTATCTTCCATAGTCTATTACATAGTATATTCCATAGTCTATTCCCAAGTCTCTTCCATTGTCTCTTCCATAGTCTATTCCATAGTCTCTTCCATAGTCTATTCCATAGTCTCTTCCATAGTCTATTCCCTAGTCTCTTCCATAGTCTATTCCATAGTCTATTCCATAGTCTATTCCATAGTCTATACCATAGTCTATTCCATAGTCTATTCCATAGTCTATTACATAGTCTCTTCCATACTCTATTCCCTAGTCTCTTCCATAGTCTATTCCCTAGTCTCTATCATTGTCTCTACCATAGTTTATTCCACAGTCTCTTCCATAGTCTATTCCATAGTCTCTTCCATAGTCTCTTCCATAGTCTCTTCCATAGTCTCTTCCATAGTCTCTTCCATAGTCTATTCCATAGTCTCTTCCATAGTCTATTCCCTAGTCTCTTCCATTGTCTCTTCCATAGTCTATTCCACAGTCTATTCCACAGTCTATTCCATAGTCTTTTCCATAGCCTATTCCATAGTCTCTTTCATAGTCTATTCCCTAGTCTCTTCCATAGTATCTTCCATAGTCTATTACATAGTATATTCCATAGTCTATTCCATAGTCTCTTCCATAGTCTATTCCATAGTCTCTTCCATAGTCTATTCCCTAGTCTCTTCCATAGTCTATTCCATAGTCTATTACATAGTCTCTTCCATACTCTATTCCCTAGTCTCTTCCATTGTCTCTTCTACTGTCTATTCCAGAGTCTCTTACAAAGTCTAATCCATAATCAATTTCTTAGTATATTCCCAAGCCTCTTGCATCGTCAATTCCATAGTCTCTTCCATAGTCTATTCCATAGTCTCTTCCATAGTCTATTCCATAGTCTCTTCCATAGTCTATTACCTAGTCTCTTCCATACTCTATTCCATAGTCTATTCCATAGTCTATTACATAGTCTCTTCCATAGTCTATTCCCTAGTCTCTTCCATTGTCTCTTCCACTGTCTATTATAGAGTCTCTTACAAAGTCTATTCCATAATCAATTTCTTAGTATATTCCCAAGCCTCTTGCATCGTCAATTCCATAGTCTATTCCATAGTCTCTTCCATAGTCTATTCCATAGTCTCTTCCATAGTCTATTACCTAGTCTCTTCCATACTCTATTCCATAGTCTATTCCATAGTCTATTACATAGTCTATTACATAGTCTCTTCCATAGTCTATTCCCTAGTCTCTTCCATTGTCTCTTCCACTGTCTATTCCAGAGTCTCTTACAAAGTCTAATCCATAATCAATTTCTTAGTATATTCCCAAGCCTCTTGCATCGTCAATTCTCTCTCTTCCATAGTCTATTCCATAGTCTCTTCCATAGTCTATTACCTAGTCTCTTCCATACTCTATTCCATAGTCTATTCCATAGTCTATTACATAGTCTCTTCCATAGTCTATTCCCTAGTCTCTTCCGTTGTCTCTTCCACTGCCTATTATAGAGTCTCTTACAAAGTCTATTCCATAATCAATTTCTTAGTATATTCCCAAGCCTCTTGCATAGTCAATTCCATCGTCTATTCCCTAGTCTCTTCCATAGTCTCTTCCATAGTCTATTCCCTAGTCTCTTCCATAGTCTATTCCATAGTCTATTCCATAGTCTATTCCATAGTCTCTTCCATAGTCTATTCCCTAGTCTCTTCTATAGTCTCTTCCATAGTCTCTTCCATAGTCTATTCCATAGTCTATTCAATAGTTCATTCCCTAGCCTCTTCCATAGTCTATTCCCTAGTCTCTTCCATAGTCTATTCCCTTGTCTCTTCCATAGTCTCTTCCATAGTCTATTCCATAATCTATTCCATAGTTCATTCCCTAGCCTCTTCCATAGTCTATTCCCTAGTCTCTTTCATAGTCTATTCCCTAGTCTCTTCCATAGTCTATTCCCTAGTCTCTTCTATAGTCTATTCCCTAGTCTCTTCCATAGTCTATTCTCTAGTCTCTTCCATAGTCTCTTCCATACTCTATTCCATAGTTCATTTCCAAGTCACTTCCAAATTCTGTTCGATAGTCTATTCCCTAGTCTCTTCCATAGTCTATTCTATAGTCTCTTCCTTAGACTATCCCATAGTCTCTTCCACAGTCTATTCCCTAGTCGCTTCCAAAGTCTATTCTAAAGTCTATTCCATAGTCTCTTCCTTTGACTATTCCATAGTCTCTTCCACAGTCTATTCCCTAGTCTCTTCCAAAGTCTATTCCAAAGTCTATTCCATAGTCTATTCCATAGTCTCTTCCTTTGACTATTCCATAGTCTCTTCCACAGTCTATTCCCTAGTCTCTTCCATAGTCTATACCATAGTCTCCTTCGTAGTATCTTCCTTCCCTGCAAATTTTTAAATTTCCCAGACTGTAAAGAAGCTTCATCGTTTTTGGTAATTCTTTTTTTTTTTTTTGTAAAATTTGTTTAACAAAAATTTCGTAATCCGATTTTTGTTGTTGCTGTTGTTGTTGTTGCAATTGTTTATGGCTTTTGTTTGTTGTTGTACAAATGGTACGCGTTGAATTTTGAAAGCGTTTTTTGTGTTTTCTGTAGCTGCTTTCTTGGATATTATTTCATCGTTTCAGACGCGATGATGATCATTTGGTAAATGATATTGGCATGAAATTTTAATTTCGTTTTTTAGGCTGCGAAGGTGTTGCTAATGCATGGCTTTTTAAGGTAAATCATCTTTATTTGAGGAAAAGGCAAAAATGGAAATGTAACTGCAGTATCACGTTTTTTTCGGGAGTTAAAAATGTAAAATATGTCTGTCATTCCTTTGATATTTCGTAAATTTTGGTTGTATGATTTTTTTAATTTTTGCTTTCTTCTTTGATTTGGCTTTTACATATGCCCTCCAAGACATGCTAGACCCCACTGTGATATTGGATGTTTTGGTCGATCATTTTGCCTGCCTGCCTATCTCTCTTTCTCTCCTAACCAGAGTCCGGTTTTTAACAACAATTTCTTGTTTGGTATTTCGTTTACTTACAACATAATATTGTCTTTCTGTCTGTCTGTCAGTCGCATGATAATGATTTTTAATGTTTCATCGATGATGTGATGACGCTCAAGTCGAGTTTTTTTTTTTTTTTTTTTGTTTGCCTCGACTTCAGTTCATTTTTAATGTTTGTGCTGTTATTGACAATGACGTTTATTACGATCACCCATGACTTCATGGCTTGGGATTTTTATTACATTTTGTGAAATAAAATTAAAAATTTTGTCTTTTTTAAGGAAATTTTTTACAATATCTTGTGGTATTTTTGTGGTGTTAAAAAAAGCAAAAAAGGGATGGAAAGGTACCAGGTATTTGGGGTTTTTCCCTTTTTAACATGATTTTTTTTTTTATTAAAGTGTTAACTAGAGGATTGTGAAATTTTGGGCTTGTGAATAAGAAAAAAAGGGATAGACAGAAATGTATAAAAATGACAAAGCAAAAGTGAGCTAAAACCCTTTTTTGAATAAAATATATAAAAATTTTCTATTTTAGAGACACAAATTTTGAATTCCACATTATTTTTTAAGAATCCCATTAAGTGGGTATTCCTGATAAGAAATTAGGAATTCAACAATATGAAACAAATCACAATGTATTTGACTTAGAAATAAAAATGATCGATTTTTACGAATTTTTTAAGAATTCCCACGAAAATTTTGAATTCCACATTATTTGTTAAGAATCCCAGAAAGTGGGTATTTCTTAAAATAAATTAGGAATTCAGCAAAATGTAACAAATATCAATGTATTGGACTTAGAATTAAAAATGATCGATTTTTAAGAATTTTTTTATAAATTCCCACGAACTGTTAAAAAATTCCCATACATTTTTTTTAAGAAATCCCACGAATTTTTAAATAATTTTAGAAAATGGGAATTTTTAATAAAAATTTGAGATTTTTAAAATAATTTATAAACTTACCTAATTCATAAACGAAAAATATAGCTATGACAAGCTTATAATTCAAATTCGCCTACTATAAGACTTTGAAGATTTTAAAATTCGTTTATGAATTAGGACTTAACAGTTTATTTTAAGATGCTTTTAATCTTCACAATTTAAAGTTTCAACACAAATAAACACCTCCCCACACATTTTAAAGGAATCCCGAAAAATATTGTTCAAGATTTTTGTTCTACTGCCAGTTTTAATTTTTTTGCATCGGCCGCGTGTTATTGCTATTAACACAGCCTGACAAAATGAAAACTTTTTTGGTGCCTTAAATTTCGTAGTCAGTTTGTATGCTTCTAGTATTGGGCTTCAATACATCTAATTCACTTTTTTTATATCAGCTCTAGTTTTCGAGATATTAATTTTTTAAGATAACTATTTAGTTAAGCGATTTAAAGTAAAGTAACTCATAAACGGTTTATTTTATTCATTTAAAATAAAAAATCGAAATTCGGCTACACTATTATCTTTAACCCAAATTAAAATTATTTTGGTTCCATGGAGCAGTTTTGGAGATATCGCTTAACTTTTAAGGAATTTTTTTTTTTTTATAAATTTTTTTATATTCCAAAAATCCACAAAAAATAGAGAAAACCATAAATTTTCCTTTAGTTTTCTTCAGTCATAGAGGGAAATATGTTAAGCCTATAGCAGCCAATATCTTGAAATCTATCCCAAACTATGGGTTTTATTCAAAATAAAGTAACTCTATATCATTAAAAGAAAATACGTCTTGTAAAGCAACAAGCAAAAACCACATTTTATGTTCACAAAATTGAGAATAAAATCAAAACTATTGGGTCCATATTTAAAAGAAATATTGCATTTTATGCAGGACATAAAATGCCTATAAGGCTATAGAAAAATATTGGAACTTTTGTTATTATCTCGATTTTTTTTTATGAATTTTTGGAAAAACAAAAAAAAATTTTGAAATATTTTTTGGTCATATTTTTGGCTATATCTCCAAAACTAATAAGTCTAGTAAATATTAAGTTAGGGCAACATGAAGGTTATGGAGTAGCTAACTTTAGATTTTTTTCTTTTCTCTATTATTTATGGATTATCTCTATTTTTTAAAAATTTTTTAAAAACAAAAAAATTTTTTAAAAAAATTTTGTTCGTCATATTTTTGGCTATATCTGCAAAACTACTGACTGGCGTGAATATTATATTGGGCCAGAATGAAGGTTACAATGTAGCTATATTTTGATTTTTTTTCTTTCTTTCTTTTGTGGATTATCTCTGTTTTGTATGAATTTTTGAAAAAAAAAATTTCAAGTATTATTTTTTGTCACATATTTGGCTATATCTCTAAAACTACTAAGTGAAGTAAATATTGTGTTGGAGCAGAATGAAGGTAATATTGTAGCTAAATTTTGATTTTTTTCTTTTCTCTATTTTTTTTTATTAATCGTATCTTTTTTTTAAGATTTTTTTAAAAACCGAAAAAAAATTTAAGTATTTTTTGTTCGTCATATTTTTGGCTATATCTCCAAAACTACTGAGTGGAATAAATATTATGATGGGACAGAATGATGGTTATAAAGTAGCTAAATTTTGATTTTTTTCTTTTCTCAATTTTTAAGGGATTATCTCTATTTTTTTAAGAATTTTTTAAAAACAAAAAAATTTTTTAAATAATTTTTGTTCGTCATATTTTTGGCTATATCTCCAAAACCACTGACTGGCGTAAATATTATATTGGGGCAGAATGAAGGTTATAAAGTAGCTAAATTTTGATTTTTTTCTTTTCTCAATTTTTAAGGGATTATCTCTATTTTTTTATGAATTTTTTGAACAACAAAAAAATTTTTTTAAATAATATGTTTTCGTCATTTATTTAGCTATATCTCCAAAACTACTGAGTGAAGTAAATATTATGTTGGGGCAGAATGAAGATAATATTATAGCTAAATTTTGATTTTTTATTTTTTCTATTTTTTATAAATGATCTCTAATTTTTTAAAGAATTTTTGAAAAAAAAAAAATTTAATAATATTTTTTTCGTCATATATTTGGCTATATCTCCAAAACTACTAAGTGGAGTAAATATTATGTTTTTGCAGAATGAAGGTAATAATGCAGCTAAATTTTGGTTTTTTTTCTTTTCTCTATTATTTATGGATTATCTCTATTTTTTAAAGAATTTTTGAAAAACAAAAAAAATTTTAAAATATTTGTTCGTCATATATTTGTCTATACCTCCAAAACTACTGAGTGGAGTAAATATTTTGTTAGGACAGAATTAAGGTAATAATGTAGCTAAATTTAGATTTTCTTTCTTTCTTTTTTTTTTATGGATTATCTCTATTTTGTATGAATTTTTGAAAAAAAAATTTCAAGTATTATTTTTTGTCACATATTTGGCTATATCTCTAAAACTACTAAGTGAAGTAAATATTGTGTTGGAGCAGAATGAAGGTAATATTGTAGCTAAATTTTGATTTTTTTCTTTTCTCTATTTTTTTTATTAATCGTATCTTTTTTTTAAGATTTTTTTAAAAACAGAAAAAAAATTTAAGTATTTTTTGTTCGTCATATTTTTGGCTATATCTCCAAAACAACTGAGTGGAATAAATATTATGATGGGACAGAATGATGGTTATAAAGTAGCTAAATTTTGATTTTTTTCTTTTCTCAATTTTTAAGGGATTATCTCTATTTTTTTAAGAATTTTTTAAAAACAAAAAAATTTTTTAAATAATATTTTTTCGTCATTTATTTAGCTATATCTCCAAAACTACTGAGTGGAGTAAATATTATGTTGGGGCAGAATGAAGATAATATTATAGCTAAATTTTGATTTTTTATTTTTTCTATTTTAATATAAATGATCTCTAATTTTTTAAAGAATTTTTGAAAAAAAAAATTTAATAATATTTTTTTCGTCATATATTTGGCTATATCTCCAAAACTACTAAGTGGAGTAAATATTATGTTTTTGCAGAACGAAGGTAATAATGCAGCAAAATTTTGATTTTTTTTCTTTTCTCTATTATTTATGGATTATCTCTATTTTTTAAAGAATTTTTGAAAAACAAAAAAAAATTTTAAAATATTTGTTCGTCATATATTTGTCTATATTTCCAAAACTACTGAGTGGAGTAAATATTTTGTTAGGACAGAATTAAGGTAATAATGTAGCTTAATTTTGATATTTTTCTTTTTTCTATTTTTTATGAATTATCTCTACTTTTTTAAGAATTTTTTAAAAACAAAGAATTTTTTAAAATGATTTTTTCGTTATATATTTTTGGCTATATCTCAAAAACTACTGAGTGGAGTAAATATTATGTTAGGGCAGCATGAAGGTTAGACAGTAGCTAAATTTAGATTTTTTTCTTTTCACTTAGTAGGTTAAATTGTTCTTCAGTTTTGTAACTCAAAATCGTGTAACTAGGTAATTTTTAAAAAAATTTATATCTCGAAAACTAGAGTAGATCCAAAAAAATGAGTTAGAGGAATTGAAGCCCTATATAAGATTAATGTATACAAATTGAATAAAAAATTTGAGTAATTTAATAGAAATAAATAATTACAGAAATTTATGTTGCCTTGACTGGGGCTCGAACCCAGGCAAAATATAATATTTTGTGCTTGGTAGTCGACCCTCTTTGGTGTGGCCAATGAATCGCACCTTTAACTAAATATTTTAATAGTTATAACATAATTTATGGAATAAAGAGTAGACATCCCCTGAAGATATCCCCAGATATTTTCTTAAAAAAAATCTCAAAATTTTGATTAAAAATCAAAAAAAAAATCCAAATGTCATCTTATTATCTCTTAAAATTAAACTATAAATATTTTTGATTTCCAAAACAATTTCATCATTACAGGAAATTAAAAATGATAAAAAGAAACCCACCAAAAATTTCTCAACTATGGCCACACTAACACCATAAATGGAGCATACGTTCATCATCAATAAAGAAAGTTTTTGGTACAAAACCAAAAATTTTCTTTTAAAATATTTTAATCATTAATCGTTTAAAATGACGTCAGTTTAATGTGTGTGAAGATAAATATACCGAGTTAAATATGTCTTTGGTATGGTTATAAAAAATATCGCATGCGATAAAAAAGTTTTCAGTATTTTTAATATGGATATTTTTACAGAAATTTTCAACATTTTAATAAATTTATATTATAAAAATTGCAGTTATATTAAATAATATCATCGAATTTACCTTTATATACAATAAAAGGCAAATTTAAATAGTTTTTGTCACATATTTAATATAAAAAGTTCTTAGTAAAAAAATGAGGCATATGAGTTTTCTGACAGATTTGGCCACTGTGGCCAAACGCTAAGATGTCAACGAATTGAAGCTAGTGGAGAATAAAGTCAAGGAATACTACTATTAAACTACGTTAATGGTTTTTCCGAATTGTATTTGAGAGAAATTTTATACTTTGTTGAAAATATGACTTAGTCAAAAAATGTCATATGAGTTCTCTGAGGGATTTGACCACTGTGGCCAAACGCTAAGATGTCAATGAATGGGAGCTAGTTAAGAATAAAGGCAAGGAATAATACTATTAAACTATGTTAATGGTTTTTCTGAATTGTATTTGAGATAAATTTTATACTTTGTTGAAAATATGACTTAGTCAAAAAAATTACATATGAGTTCTCTGAAGGAATTGGCCACTATGGCCAAACGCTAAGATGTCAATGAATGGGAGCTAGTATAGAATAAAGGCAAGGAATACTACTATTAAACTGCGTTAATGGTTTTTCCGAATTGTATTTGAGAGAAAATTTATACTTTGTTGAAAATATGACTTAGTCAAAAAATGTCATATGAGTTCTCTGAGGGATTTGACCACTGTGGCCAAACGCTAAGATGTCAATGAATGGGAGCTAGTGGAGAATAAAGCCAAGGAATACTACTATTAAACTACGTTAATGGTTTTTCCGAATTGTATTTGAGAGAAAATTTATACTTTGTTGAAAATATGACTTAGTCAAAAAATGTCATATGAGTTCTCTGAGAGATTTGACCACTGTGGCCAAACGCTAAGATGTCAATGAATGGGAGCTAGTTAAGAATAAAGGCAAGGAATAATACTATTAAACTATGTTAATGGTTTTTCTGAATTGTATTTGAGATAAATTTTATACTTTGTTGAAAATATGACTTAGTCAAAAAAATTACATATGAGTTCTCTGAAGGAATTGGCCACTATGGCCAAACGCTAAGATGTCAATGAATGGGAGCTAGTATAGAATAAAGGCAAGGAATACTACTATTAAACTGCGTTAATGGTTTTTCCGAATTGTATTTGAGAGAAATTTTATACTTTGTTGAAAATATGACTTAGTCAAAAAAATTACATATGAGTTCTCTGAAGGATTTGGCCACTGTGGCCAAACGCTAAGATGTCAATAAATGAGAGCTAGTGGAGAATAAAGGCAAGGAACACTACTATTAAACTATGTTAATGGTTTTTCTGAATTGTATTTGAGATAAATTTTATACTTTGTTGAAAATATGACTTAGTCAAAAAAATTACATATGAGTTCTCTGAAGGAATTGGCCACTATGGCCAAACGCTAAGATGTCAATGAATGGGAGCTAGTGGAGAATAAAGGCAAGGAATACTACTATTTAACTACGTTAATGGTTTTTCTGAATTGTATTTGAGAGCAATTTTATACTTCGTTGAAAATATGACTTAGTCAAAAAAATTACATATGAGTTCTCTGAGGGAATTGGCCACTGTGGCCAAACGCTAAGATGTCAATCAATGGGAGCTAGTGGAGAATAAAGGCAAGGAATACTACTATTAAACTACGTTAATGGTTTTTCCGAATTGTATTTGAGAGAAATTTTATACTTTGTTGAAAATATGACTTAGTCAAAAAATGTCATATGAGTTCTCTGAGGGATTTGACCACTGTGGCCAAACGCTAAGATGTCAATGAATGGGAGCTAGTGGAGAATAAAGCCAATGAATACTACTATTTAACTACGTTAATGGTTTTTCTGAATTGTATTTGAGAGCAATTTTATACTTTGTTGAAAATATGACTTAGTCAAAAAAATTACATATGAGTTCTCTGAGGGAATTGGCCACTGTGGCCAAACGCTAAGATGTCAATCAATGGGAGCTAGTGGAGAATAAAGCCAATTAATGCTACTATTAAACTGCGTTAATGGTTTTTCCGAATTGTATTTGAGAGAAATTTTATACTTTGTTGAAAATATGACTTAGTCAAAAAAATGTCATATGAGTTCTCTGAGGGATTTGGCCACTATGGCCAAACTCTAAGATGTCAATGAATGGGAGCTAGTGGAGAATAAAGGCAAGGAATACTACTATTAAACTACGTTAACGGTTTTTATACCCTTCACCAATAGGTGAAAGGGTATTATAAGTTTGTGATTCCGTTTGTAATTTTTTTATTAGTGATCGTAGACCCCATAAAAATTATACCGATCGACTCAGAATCGGGAGGAGAATCGATTAAGCGATGTCCGTCTGTCTGTCTGTCTGTCTGTCTGTCCGTCCGTCTGTCTGTCTGTCTGTTGAAATCAAGTTTCTGAAGCCCCTGGAGGATGGACTTACATAAATTATATATCAGATTTTAGGAAATTCTCCCGCAATGAACGCTATTAAATTTCATTAAAATCGGTTTATAAACACCGAAAATATCGAAAAAATACCAAAAATTAGACGAAAATTTGAAAATTTTTGATTGAAACACACTTTTAAATAACAAGAGAAAAAAGATACTCCTGGTGTACATGTGATAATATATTATATATCAGATTGTAGGAAATATTTTCCCAAAGCACTCTGTGAAATTTTATCAAAATCGGTCCATAAACAACTGAGATATCGCCAAAACACTGAATTTGATGTATCGCAAATTGCCCAAAGTACACATTAGAGAATGTTTGTTGAAAAAATTAAATCCAGAAATAGGAAAAACTATCCTCCTTTAGTACGGACCTACATAAATTTTATATCAGATTTTAGGAAATTCCCCCACCAAGCACG
This sequence comes from Stomorhina lunata, assembly GCA_933228675.1. Classification (NCBI taxonomy): domain Eukaryota; kingdom Metazoa; phylum Arthropoda; class Insecta; order Diptera; family Rhiniidae; genus Stomorhina; species Stomorhina lunata. Next base: position 106,845,512 of record OW121742.1, read on the forward strand.
TTATTAAATTTTATCAAAAGCGGTCTATAAACAATTGAGATATCGCCATAACACTACATTTGATGTACAGCAAATTGCCCAAAGTACGTGTCTAAGAAATTTTGTTTACATTTTGTAAGTATTGTTTCAGCGATATCTCAGGTGTTTATGGACCGATTGTGATGAAATTTGACATCGTTCTTTATGGGAGGATTTTCTAAAATCTGATATATATACTCCACAAATCTGATTACGAATACCATTCAAATTGTACCGATCAACTCAGAATCGGCACAAGAATCGATTTCGCGACCTCCGTCCGTCTGTCCGTCCGTCTGTTTGTTTGCCCGTCCATCCGTCTGTTTGTTTGTCCGTCCGTCTACATGTCCGTCCGTCTACCTGTCTGTCCTTTTTATACCCTTCACCAATAGGTGAAAGGGTATTATAAGTTTGTGATTCCGTTTGTAATTTTCGTAGTGATCGTAGACCCCATAAAAATTATACCGATCGACTCAGAATCGGGAGGATAATCGATTAAGCGATGTCCGTCTGTCTGTCTGTCCGTCTGTCTGTCTGTCTGTTGAAATCAAGTTTCTGTAGCCCCTGGAGGAAGAACCTACATAAATTATATATCAGATTTTAGGAAATTCTCCGTCCGTCTGTTTGTTTGTCCGTCCGTCTACCTGTCTGTCCTTTTTTCTGTTGTAGTCAAGTTCTTGGAGTTTCGGTTTTGTCGATATCAGGTGTTTATTTTGATGAAATTTAATAGCGTCCTAAATTCTGATGCATTTGCGTTTATGCGATATTTCAGGTGTTTTGATCGACAATGATTAAATTCAGGTGGGACAATATCCTAAAATTTTGTGTAAAATCCAGGAGCTCCACAAATCTGATTTTAGTTGACAGACACACTGCATTTATCTCGATTTTGTGTCTGACTTTTGAACATTATGATAACGTTTGAGAATGTATTATATATCAAATTATAGGTAATCTTCCTAAGAAGTCCAAAAATGCAGCTAAGTACATGATATCCGTTCAAAACCTACATATGTATGTATGTATCTCACATATCAACGATAATTTAAGTTTTTTAATTGCAATTGGGAGAAATCCGTTCACGTTTGACAATTGCTCCAGTATAACTTCGCCTAAAACAATCTCTTAGTAGCTAATAAATTACAAATTATAATAGATACGATAATGACATTTAGTTTAAAGACATTGTACAATATTTTTATTCAAGGCGATAGCGCCTAAAATAAACTTTCTAGAGGGACAACATTTGACAAAAGTATTTCTGATTTCCTGAAAAGTTCGGTATTGAAAATGTTCACATTTAGTGAAATCTCCCATATAACCCCGACCGGGAATCACTTTAATGCTGATAAATTAAATCACACTATGATTGCACAAAGAACTAGAGCAAAACTTTCCAAACATCCATCGGACAGATCGAAAGAACTATACATCCCAAATATTATTGATGAAGTGTTCATTTTAATTAATTAACTAACTACAGATAAACAAGTAAATCTTTAATAACTTTTCCGACAAAGCTGATATTCATCCATTCAAAAGCTATATATTTCACGTATGTATCTAAAACTAAGAGTGTATACCCTATAATTTTAAGGCTTATATACATTGACAATCATTGTTAAAGCTTTGACCTAAACCAGTTCAGAGTTTTAAATAACTAATCATGAACTTTTAATAGTTCTATAATTCGTACGAATTAAAGTGCACAACCCTCACTGGGCACTGTGTTTTTGGGTTGCATGCCAAAATACTTAATCTTCATCATATCGATGTGCTTTTGCAAATCTAAGGGCATCTACATTTTGAAGCATCTTTTCTGCATGGTTTATCTGGTCTATCGAACTTTATTAAATGTTCGTAAAATATGTGTCTATTTTATTTCTAAGCTAGACATCAGCCACCTGCCCAACCTAACCTTTGGGTCCATAACTATTCTAAATGATGACGCCACCGAAAAGCTTTTCGTTTTCCGACTCTTAATTTTAAAGACTCTTTGCATATAATACTAGTATAACCAAATATGGCTAGGAATTACATTGAGTACGAACAACAGAAAATTAATATACATATCAAGCATTTGTGTGGAGCTCAACTTAGTCAGTAATCAGGAACTATATAATTATCAATATATTCTTACGATTTTGTACTTTACTTTTAGAACACCAGTGGTGAAGGGTATCCAAGATTCGGCAAAGCCGAATATACCACTCTTACTTGTTCTGAATTGTATTTGAGATAAATTTTATACTTTGTTGAAAATATGACTTAGTCAAAAAAATTACATATGAGTTCTCTGAGGGAATTGGTCACTGTGGCCAAACGCTAAGATGTCAATCAATGGGAGCTAGTGGAGAATAAAGCCAAGGAATACTACTATTAAACTACGTTAATGGTTTTTCCGAATTGTATTTGAGAGAAATTTTATACTTTGTTGAAAATATGACTTAGTCAAAAAAATTACATATGAGTTCTTTGAGGGATTTTTGGCATATGAGTTCTTAAAGGGATTTGGCGACTTTGGACAAATAGTAACATGCCAATGCATATAAACAATTAGGTATGGATGAATCTTTCTAGACGAAAAAATATTTATAAATAAAACTTGAAAAAAAAAACAAAACAATATTGATTTGACAAATGCTGTTATATAATTTATTTTAAATTGTCACAGCAAAACTATAAAGACGATTGGAAATCGACTTGGGATTAAATACAAAAAAATATGTACATTGTTGTTAATAACCATATCTCATAAATCACATATTTACTTAAAAATTACGTAATAAATACTTAAAATCTTAAATTAAAAATGAAAAGATTTTAAATCAGTCAGATTCATTTTTGTTAATTTCAGTAACATTACATTATTATCACATATTTCACTTTTTAGTATTTATGGTTCCTAGTTTGAGTAATTAAATAAAAATAATTATAAGTTAGTTTAATTATTTTAGATTCTGTCTTTAAATTCTTATTTTTATCACATCATTTAGCAAAAATTAAGTCTACATAAATTTTTAAGAATGTATTAAAATGTTTTTAAATATGTACATATGTAGGTATTCTTTAAAATCAAAATATCAAGAAATTTCACATTTTAAATGATGATGATGTCAACAACAATCATTCAAATTCGAAGGATATAATGAAAAATAATTACATGTTTTAAATAACGTTGTTTTACAAAAAAAAGTAAAAAATTTACGAGCAAAAGTTTATAATTTCAGTATGCATTATTGAATAAATTTTTGGGGAAATCCGTTTCAACGAATGATTATTTATTTTTACAGGATTTTATGAGGCTGGACCCACATTGTATGTTGTTTTAATAAAAAATGTAATCATGTATTGGAGAACAATGAAGATCAATAATATCCTTGACTCAAGGATATTTCGAAAAGCATATCTTCCATTTTCTTTATCTTTCTGTTAAATATACATAATAGCGTTGGCAACAAAATATAGAAAACAAAAATGTGCCCCTTAGAGGGGATCGCGAAATAATAAACTTTTTCTAAAACAACTCATATTATTTTAGTACAAATTAAATTTTTTTTTTTCCTGAATCTTTTAATTAAAAAAGCATAAAACTAAAGGACATACGCTAAAATATGTGCCTAGTTTTATAAAAATCTGATAACCATATCATATATCAGTTATAGGCATATAAAATGGGTATATTTTGAACAAAAATCTTGAAAAACAAACTTTGGACCGTCATAAAATCTTAACCAAAGGGAAATTAAATTTTTTTAAGAAATCTAAAAATTGTATGAGGTAGGAGAATGTATATACCAAATTTTATCCAATTCGGAGATGGTGTGGTATAGTACGTGTTCGAAAATTTTAAATTTGATTTATTAAAAATTTTTGTCAAAAAAGGACCAACTTCAAGAGGCCATAAAAACGAAACTCGAGCTAACTTTTTAAAGTCCTTTCGCAGTTCTGTTTTCTTAATGGTCTACTTTCATTTGCCATTGGAATTGTTGAGGCTGATTTTTCCTGTTGCACTGTGTAATATGTGCTGTTTTACGAACTGGTTATTGGTCGCAAAATATGCACAAATGATTTTTGGAATTATTTGAACCATAATGCCAGCTATAGCAACCATTGCAAGCTGGTCTTTCACACAGAGAGCAGATATACGATTTTTTTTCCGCAAAAATACCACAGTGGACGCATATTTCTTTCATGTTATCAGCATATTTTAATATATTATTTTTCATTATTGAGAGGTATGAATTAGGGTCTTTTAACTTGTTAAGGGGTTTCTTTTGAATGATTGCCTCAATATATTGACAAACAAACACCCCGCAGTTGAAACTGTCTGTTTGGAAATCCCTATCTGTGTTACCAATGATCCAATCGTTTGTGTTTTTAAATTTTTTTTTTTTAAATACAAAACATTTTATTTGTATCTTTTAAATTGTCCCTTAAAGGGTCAAAATAATAAAACTCCTTACTTTTTGTTTTTAAATAAATTAGTGTAAAGTGGGCCATATGAATAATAGGAATAAAAATTTCGTTTGTACTTTCCATCGGAACATTAATTAGCGCATCAGTGTAAAACAGATGTTCACCTTCTTCAGTGGAAAGCGCATACGCAGAACTATTATTTTGAATTATTAAGATAGTTATAAAAATGTCTAGTATATGATTATATAATTGTTCCCGCGGATTGAAGCAATTGATTTCATTTAATTCTATTGAATTGGGGTATTCTCTATTTAGATTTTTATACAAATTGTTGAAAGACTTTTTGTTTTTTATAGGATTTGGGATATTTCGTTTATTTTTTAATATTTTTTGGAAAACTAATTTACTTGTTAAATTTTTTGTTGTTTGATTTTGTACTTTTGTATCTAAGTTTTGAAAATCTCTAAGTTTTTCAATTTTCATATGTGTTAAATTGATGTCACGTTTTATTTTTTTGGGGGTTCTTTTCCAATGATCTTCATTTAATTTCTGTCGTGTTCTTTTTAATTTGTTTTCACTTGAAAATGAATAAAAATTATTTTTTATTTCCTTTATTTTCGCCTGAATATACCGTTTCGCATACCTAACATAGCTACTGGGCCTGACAAATCGTTTACCTTTTAAGGTAATATTCTTATTTATATTAAAATAGCTCTCAACAGGACTGTTTGCAATTTTAGTATTTTTTGAGTCCACCATAACCCCCATTAGATTTGACCAAAGGGGTGCATACGGAATATATTTTTTTAGCATTAAATTTAAAAAATCTGAATTTTTTCGAACATTATTTTTTCCGTCTGTGGAAATACTATTTTTAATGGAGTTATGTATTTTTATTCCCTTTTTATAAAACGGACTTTTTATAAATTTTGGCCCTTTAAATTCTTTTTTTCCTATGAATGATTGATTGTTTTTGAAATCTTCATCGTTTGTGTCATCTTGACATATACGATTTTCGATATATTGTTTTGCAGTATTAAATCTGAAATCAGTTTTTGATGACATCATTACAATACAAACATTTTTCCACCATGTCCAAAAATTTCCAATTGAGGAAATATTGATTCCCTTTATCATAATTCGTTTATAGAAAAGTGTTTGTATATCGTTCATAGCATTTTCTTCAATGTCATTGAGGCATATTTTTAAAAAATGACAATAGCAAATTTGTACAATTAAAAAATTTTGAGGCAACTTTTCATTAAATTGTAGTATATCATAACACTTTTCAAGGTATGATGCTACTGAATCCAAATTATTAAATACTTTTACTGTAGCATTTATCAACGCCCAACTCCAATCCATACAAAATCGTTTACATATAGGCCATTTTATTTTATTTATAATACAATAAACTTTTAAATCCATAAAAAAATTTTTAATATCTTCTTCGTAATGCCGTGATATTAACGCTTCCGCTAAAGGTACTAAAACTCCTTTCTTAGCGTTTGGCCACACTGGCCAATTCCTTCAGAGAACTCATATGTAATTTTTTTGACTAAGTCATATTTTCAACAAAGTATAAAATTTATCTCAAATACAATTCAGAAAAACCGTTAACGTAGTTTAATAGTATTATTCCTTGCCTTTATTCTCTACTAGCTCCCATTCATTGACATCTTAGCGTTTGGCCACAGTGGTCAAATCCCTCAGAGAACTCATATGACATTTTTTGACTAAGTCATATTTTCAACAAAGTATAAAATTTCTCTCAAATACAATTCGGAAAAACAATTAACGTAGTTTAATAGTAGTATTCCTTGGCTTTATTCTCCACTAGCTCCCATTGATTGACATCTTAGCGTTTGGCCACAGTGGTCAAATCCCTCAGAGAACTCATATGACATTTTTTGACTAAGTCATATTTTCAACAAAGTATAAAATTTCTCTCAAATACAATTCGGAAAAACCATTAACGTAGTTTAATAGTAGCATTCCTTGGCTTTATTCTCCACTAGCTCCCATTCATTGACATCTTAGCGTTTGGCCACAGTGGTCAAATCCCTCAGAGAACTCATATGACATTTTTTGACTAAGTCATATTTTCAACAAAGTATAAAATTTCTCTCAAATACAATTCGGAAAAACCATTAACGTAGTTTAATAGTAGTATTCCTTGGCTTTATTCTCCACTAGCTCCCATTGATTGACATCTTAGCGTTTGGCCACAGTGACCAATTCCCTCAGAGAACTCATATGTAATTTTTTTGACTAAGTCATATTTTCAACAAAGTATAAAATTTATCTCAAATACAATTCAGAAAAACCGTTAACGTAGTTTAATAGTAGTATTCCTTGCCTTTATTCTCCACTAGCTCCCATTCATTGACATCTTAGAGTTTGGCCATAGTGGCCAAATCCCTCAGAGAACTCATATGACATTTTTTTGACTAAGTCATATTTTCAACAAAGTATAAAATTTCTCTCAAATACAATTCGGAAAAACCATTAACGCAGTTTAATAGTAGCATTAATTGGCTTTATTCTCCACTAGCTCCCATTGATTGACATCTTAGCGTTTGGCCACAGTGGCCAATTCCCTCAGAGAACTCATATGTAATTTTTTTGACTAAGTCATATTTTCAACAAAGTATAAAATTGCTCTCAAATACAATTCAGAAAAACCATTAACGTAGTTAAATAGTAGTATTCATTGGCTTTATTCTCCACTAGCTCCCATTCATTGACATCTTAGCGTTTGGCCACAGTGGTCAAATCCCTCAGAGAACTCATATGACATTTTTTGACTAAGTCATATTTTCAACAAAGTATAAAATTTCTCTCAAATACAATTCGGAAAAACCATTAACGTAGTTTAATAGTAGTATTCCTTGCCTTTATTCTCCACTAGCTCCCATTGATTGACATCTTAGCGTTTGGCCACAGTGGCCAATTCCCTCAGAGAACTCATATGTAATTTTTTTGACTAAGTCATATTTTCAACGAAGTATAAAATTGCTCTCAAATAGAATTCAGAAAAACCATTAACGTAGTTAAATAGTAGTATTCCTTGCCTTTATTCTCCACTAGCTCCCATTCATTGACATCTTAGCGTTTGGCCATAGTGGCCAATTCCTTCAGAGAACTCATATGTAATTTTTTTGACTAAGTCATATTTTCAACAAAGTATAAAATTTATCTCAAATACAATTCAGAAAAACCATTAACATAGTTTAATAGTAGTGTTCCTTGCCTTTATTCTCCACTAGCTCTCATTTATTGACATCTTAGCGTTTGGCCACAGTGGCCAAATCCTTCAGAGAACTCATATGTAATTTTTTTGACTAAGTCATATTTTCAACAAAGTATAAAATTTCTCTCAAATACAATTCGGAAAAACCATTAACGCAGTTTAATAGTAGTATTCCTTGCCTTTATTCTATACTAGCTCCCATTCATTGACATCTTAGCGTTTGGCCATAGTGGCCAATTCCTTCAGAGAACTCATATGTAATTTTTTTGACTAAGTCATATTTTCAACAAAGTATAAAATTTATCTCAAATACAATTCAGAAAAACCATTAACATAGTTTAATAGTATTATTCCTTGCCTTTATTCTTAACTAGCTCCCATTCATTGACATCTTAGCGTTTGGCCACAGTGGTCAAATCTCTCAGAGAACTCATATGACATTTTTTGACTAAGTCATATTTTCAACAAAGTATAAATTTTCTCTCAAATACAATTCGGAAAAACCATTAACGTAGTTTAATAGTAGTATTCCTTGGCTTTATTCTCCACTAGCTCCCATTCATTGACATCTTAGCGTTTGGCCACAGTGGTCAAATCCCTCAGAGAACTCATATGACATTTTTTGACTAAGTCATATTTTCAACAAAGTATAAAATTTCTCTCAAATACAATTCGGAAAAACCATTAACGTAGTTTAATAGTAGTATTCCTTGCCTTTATTCTCCACTAGCTCCCATTGATTGACATCTTAGCGTTTGGCCACAGTGGCCAAATCCTTCAGAGAACTCATATGTAATTTTTTTGACTAAGTCATATTTTCAACAAAGTATAAAATTTCTCTCAAATACAATTCGGAAAAACCATTAACGTAGTTTAATAGTAGTATTCCTTGCCTTTATTCTCAACTAGCTCCCATTCATTGGCATCTTAGCGTTTGGCCACAGTGGTCAAATCCCTCAGAGAACTCATATGACATTTTTTGACTAAGTCATATTTTCAACAAAGTATAAAATTTCTCTCAAATACAATTCGGAAAAACCATTAACGTAGTTTAATAGTAGTATTCCTTGACTTTATTCTCCACTAGCTTCAATTCGTTGACATCTTAGCGTTTGGCCACAGTGGCCAAATCTGTCAGAAAACTCATATGCCTCATTTTTTTTACTAAGAACTTTTTATATTAAATATGTGACAAAAACTATTTAAATTTGCCTTTTATTGTATATACAGGTAAATTCGATGATATTTTTTAATATACCTGCAATTTTATAATATAAATTTATTAAAATGTTGAAAATTTCTGTAAAAATATCCATATTAAAAATACTGAAAACTTTTTTATCGCATGCGATATTTTTTATAACTATACCAAAGACATATTTAACTCGGTATATTTATCTTCACACTCATGTCAGTTTAACTAAAAATAAAACTCCTCTTCCTATATTGGTAACAAACCACCTTTAACATGAAATATCTTCGAAAAAAATCGACTAAATAAACATTTAATGATTATTGTTTAAAGAAACATAAAAAAAGAAACAAAAAAAAAATATTAACAAAAAAAATTAACTAAAATCTTTAACAAAAAAAAAAGGAAAATAAAATCTCAAAAAAACATAAATTAAATAAAAAACAAAAAAATGTATAATAATAAAAATAAGATACAAAACAAAACTTTTTTATAGTAAAAAAAAATATATCGCAAAAAAATCAAAAAAAAACCTTGTAACAGATTTTTTTTTATTTTATTTCTCGGTTTTTAAGTCAGAAACTAAGAAGAAGAAAAAAATTATAATTTAGCTTAAAATGCATAAAATCTTAAACACAAAACAGAAAATTAAATAAAATAAAATATATAATAATCAAAAAAAAAAAAAAAATTGGCAAAAAAATAAAGACAAGGTTTTTTTTTATTAAAAAAAAGTTTGACGCCGGTATTTAAAAAAGATTTAATAAATATTGTAAATATTTGAGGAAATAAATTAATGGAAGAAGATAATTGAAAAAATTAGTAATTTAGTATTTTCAAAGAAAATTTTTAAACAATTTTTGTATTTTTATAGGAAATTTTTCATTTTTTTATAGCAAATTTTAATTTTTTTCTAGGAAATTTTCCTATCTTTATAAGAAATTTTTCCTATTTTAATAGGGAATTTTTCCTATTTTTATAGGAAATTTTTCCTATTTTTATAGGAAATTTTTCCTATCTTTATAGGAAATTTTTCCTATTTTTATAGGAAATTTTTCCTATTTTTATAGGAAATTTTTCCTATTTTTATAGGAAATTTTTCCTATTTTTATAGGAAATTTTTCCTATTTTTATAGGAAATTTTTCCTATTTTTATAGGAAATTTTTCCTATTTTTATAGGAAATTTTTCCTATTTTTATAGGAAATTTTTCCTATTTTTATAGGAAATTTTTCCTATTTTTATAGGAAATTTTTCCTATTTTTATAGGAAATTTTTCCTTTTTTTAAAGGAAATTTTTCCTATTTTTATAGGAAATTTTGCCTATTTTTATAGGAAATTTTTCCTATTTTTATAGGAAATTTTTCCTATTTTTATAGGAAATTTTTCCTATTTTTATAGGAAATTTTTCCTATTTTTATAGGAAATTTTTCCTAACTTTATAGGAAATTTTTCCTATTTTTATAGAAAAATTAAGACATTTTTTTTTAAATTTCCTATAAAAATAAGAAATGTTTGAAAAAATTTCTATAAAAATAAGAAATTTTTGCAAAATTTTTTATAAAGATTTGAAATTTTTGAAAAATTGCCTATTAAAATAAGAAATTTTTGAAAAATTTCCTATCAAAATAAGAAATTTTTGAAAAATTTCCTATAAAAATAAGAAATTTTTGAAAAAATAACATTAAACATTTTTGAAAATTTTCTTATAAAAATAAGAAATTTAAAAAAAATTCCTATTAAAGATAGAAATTTTTGAAAAATTTCCTATCAAAATAAGAAATTTTTGCAAAATTTCCTATAAAAATAAGAAATTTTTGAAAAATTTCCTATAAAAATAAGAAATTTTTGTAAAATTTCCTATAAAACTAAGAAATTTTTGGAAAATTTCCTATAAACACAAAAAAATTTTTGAAAAATTTTTTATAAAAATAAGAAATTTTTAAAAAATTTCCTATTAAAGTAAGAAATTTTTAAAAAATTTCCTATAAAAATAAAAAATTTTTGAAAAAATTTCCATAAAAATAAGAAATTTTTGAAAAAAATTCCCATAAAAATAAGTGATTTTTGAAAAATTTCCTATTGATATAAGAATTTTTTGAAAAAATTCCCATAAAAATTAGTGATTTTTGAAAAATTTCCTATAAAAATAAGAAATTTTTGAAAAATTTCCTATAAAAATAAGACGTTTTGAAAAATTTCCTATAAAAATAAGAAATTTTTGAAAAATTTCCTATAAAAATAAGAAATTTTTTTTAAAATTTTCTATTAAAGTAAAAAATTTTTGAAAAATTTCCTATAAAAATAAGATTTTTTTTTAAATTTCCTATAAAACTAAGAAATTTTTGCTAAAATTACTTTAAACATAAGAAATTTTTGAAATATTTCCTATAAACATAAGAAATTTTTGAAAATTTTCCTATAAAAATAAGGAACTTTTGAAAATTTTCCTATAAAAATAAGAAATTTTTTAAAAATTTCCTATAAAAATAAGAAATTTTTTAAAAATTTTCTATTAAAGGAAGAAATTTTTGAAAAATTTCCTATAAAAATAAGAAAATTTTAAAAAATTTTCCATAAAAATATGATTTTTTTTTAAATTTCCTATAAAAATTAGAAATTTTTGAAAAATTTCCTATAAAAATAAGAAATTTTTGAAAAATTTCCTATAAAAATAAGAAAATTTTAAAAAATTTCCCATAAAAATATGATTTTTTTTTAAATTTCCTATAAAAATAAGAAATTTTTGAAAAATTTCCTATAAAAATAAGAAATTTTTGAAAAATTTCCTATAAAAATAAGAAATTTTTGAAAAATTTCCTATAAAAATAAGAAATTTTTGAAAAATTTCCTATAAAAATAAGAAATTTTTGAAAAATTTCCTATAAAAATAAGAAATTTTTGAAAAATTTCCTATAAAAATAAGAAATTTTTGAAAAATTTCCTATAAAAATAAGAAATTTTTGAAAAATTTCCTATAAAAATAAGAAATTTTTGAAAAATTTTCTATAAAAATAAGAAATTTTTGAAAAATTTCCTATAAAAATAAGAAATTTTTGAAAAATTTCCTATAAAAATAAGAAATTTTTGAAAAATTTCCTATAAAAATAAGAAATTTTTTAAAAATTTCCTATAAAACTAAGAAATTTTTGAAAAAATTTCTTTAAACATAAGAAATTTTTGAAAAATTCATATAAAAATAAGAAATTTTTTAAAAATTTCCTATAAAAATAATAATTTTTTTAAAAATTTCCTATAAAACTAAGAAATTTTTGAAAAAATTTCTTTAAACATAACAAATTTTTGAAAAATTTCCTATAAAAATAGAAAATTTATGAAAATTTTCCAATAAAAAGTCTAAATTTTTCAAAAATTTCCTATTTTTATAGGAAATTTTTCAAAAATTTCCTATTTGAATAGGAAATTTTTCAAAAATTATTTATGGAAAATTTTTCAAAAATTTCCTATTTTTATAGGAAATTTTTCAAAAATTTCCTAATTTTATAGGAAATTTTTCAAAAATTTCTTAGTTTTATAGGATATTTTTCAAAAATGTCTTCTTTTTAGAAGAAATTTTTCAAAAATTTCTTATTTTTGTAGGAAATTTTTCAAAATTTTCTAATTTTTGTAGGAAATTTTTTCAAAATTTCTTATTTTAAAGGATATTTTTCAAAACAGGATTTAACATTTAATATTCCCAAAACAGCTCAATTACATTTTCATAGGTATAACCACATACCATGTCTAATTGGATTTAAAATAATTTTCCGGTGACCTAAAAAGACTCACAAGAAGAAAATATTAGGAGAAAGAAATCAATCAAACTTTTTAAAGAAATCCCTAAATAATTCAAAAGAACCTTTAATTCCTACCACCTACATTTAAAGCTACCCCTCCTGACACACACCCACTTTGAAGCATTCCAAAATTAGTCTTGTAATAACCAAGTTACCAACTCGTTTATAAACCTTTAAGAAAACCAACAGAAAAAAGCTTTAGAACATCGTGAAATATGTGAACACATACAGAGAAAAAAAAATGTTGTAATTAAAATGTAAAGAACGAAAAAGGAATAAAAACAAAAAATTCAGAATTAAACCGGGGGAGGATGGAATGAGGAAACCCCCAAAAACCAACAACAACGAACAACAAAAAAAATCATTAAAAACACAACCTACATTAACAATAAATTTAGTAGCAGCTAAAGCCGAAATGAATTTTTTCAAGAAAATACTCTTTTGTTAAGGGGGGGTTTCTAAAGAGAGCGTAAGAGTTTCATACGCTCTCTCTCTCTCTCTTTTTAAACACGGCCAAATTATTTAATGTTTATTTTGAATTATTATGACAAAAATGATCACATGCTCTAAAAATTGTGTTGAATTCTTTTTTTCTTGTTCGTTAATTTTACTTTTGCTTTCAATATGAAATAATATTTTATTTTGACGTAGTATTCGCAGTCATCGTTGTCGTCATTCGCCGGCAGCTCCGTTGGCTTTAATGTGTCATTACGTTAAGAAACTAGCAACAACGATACAATAGTAGTGTAACGAGGCCGTTTAAACGAGTACTTACGAGCTATAAGTCGCGTTGCTTTCGTCTTGTCGTGTTTATTGCAAACACCAACAAACCAAAACTAAAGTAATAAAGAAACAGAGCGTCATTTTTCAAAAGCCACTACAGAAAAGGCAAGAGAGGAGGAGCGGTTGGGAGGGAGGGAGGTAGAGTGTTTAGGGCTAAAGAGCATTTTGGGGGGACCCTAAGTACATGTGAGTAAAATCACGTTTTTCCATACAAAGGGGCATGCCTGAGAGTAAGTGTATGTACGTTCAAAACGAAGAGTATTCGTGAGTTAGTATTTGAATTTATTTTGTTGTATTTGTTAAAATATTACAAAATAGCTTAATACATGTACATTTGGCTACATACATACTTACGTTGTAGGTACAAGAGCAAGAGTACTACTATTTTGTACATTTGTTGTCGTAGTCAAGCTCTTGCTGCTCACCGTGATTCAGACCAGCTGTACACAGTGGGGTCTAACGAAAAAAATGTTTATAAAAAATTTAAAAAAATTTCCCAATTTTATAAGAAATTTTTCAAAAATTTCCTATTTTTTAAAGGAAATTTTTCAAAAATTTTCTATTTTTTAAAGGAAATTTTTCAAAAATTTTCTATTTTTTAAAGGGAATTTTTCAAAAATATCCTATTTTATAAAATAAATTTTCAAAAATTTCCAATTTTTTAAAGGAAATTTGTCAAAAATTTCCTATTTTTTTTAAGGAAATTTTTCAAAACTTTGCAAAAATTTCCTAGTTTTTAAAGGAAATTTTGCAAAAATTTCCTATTTTTTAAAGGAAATTTTAAAAAAATTTCCTATATTTAAAAGGAACTTTTTCAAAAATTTCCTATCTATTAAAGAAAATTGTTCAAAAATCCTCTTAATTTTAAAGGAAATTTTTTAAAAACTTCTTAAAGGAAAAATTTCCTATTTTTTAAAGGAAATTTTTCAAAAATTTCCTCTTTTTTAAAGGAAATTTTTCAAAATTTTCCTATTTTTTAAAGGAAATTTTTCAAAAATTTCCTATTTTTTAAAGGAAATTTTTCAAAAATTTCCTATTTTTTAAAGGAAATTTTTAAAAAATTTCCTATTTTTTAAAAGAAATTTTTTAAAAATTTCCTATTTTTTAAAGGAAATTTTTCAAAAATGTCCGATTTTTTGGAGGAAATTTTTAAAAAATTCTCTTAATTTTAAAAGAATTTTTTCAAAAATTTTTTAATTTTAAAGGAAATTTTTCAAAAATTTTCTATTTTTTAAAGGAAATTTTTCATAAATGTCCTATTTTTTAAGGAAATTTTTCAAAAATTTCCTATTTTTTAAAGGAAATTTTTCAAAAATTTTTGATTTTTTATAGGAAATTTTTCAGAAATTTTCGATTTTTTATAGGAAATTTTTCAAAAATTTCCTATTTTTTAAAGTAAATTTTCAAAAATTTCCTATTTTTTAAAGTAAATTTTTCAAAAATTTCCTATTCTTTAAAGGAAATTTTTCAAAAATTTCCTATTTTTATAGGAAATTTTTCAAAAATTTCCTATTTTTATAGGAAATTTTTCAAAAATTTCCTATTTTTATAGGAAATTTTTCAAAAATTTCCTATTTTTATAGGAAATTTTTTTAAAAATTTCCTATTTTTATAGGAAATTTTTCAAAAATTTCCTATTTTTATAGGAAATTTTTCAAAAATTTCCTATTTTTATAGGAAATTTTTCAAAAATTTCCTATTTTTATAGGAAATTTTTCAAAAATTTCCTATTTTTATAGGAAATTTTTCAAAAATTTCCTATTTTTATAGGAAATTTTTCAAAAATTTCCTATTTTTATAGGAAATTTTTCAAAAATTTCCTATTTTTATAGGAAATTTTTCAAAAATTTCCTATTTTTATAGGAAATTTTTCAAAAATTTCCTATTTTTATAGGAAATTTTTCAAAAATTTCCTATTTTTATAGGAAATTTTTCAAAAATTTCCTATTTTTATACGAAATTTTTCAAAAATTTCCTATTTTTATAGGAAATTTTTCAAAAATTTCCTATTTTTATAGGAAATTTTTCAAAAATTTCCTATTTTTATAGGAAATTTTTCAAAAATTTCCTATTTTTATAGGAAATTTTTCAAAAATTTCCTATTTTTATAGGAAATTTTTCAAAAATTTCCTATTTTTATAGGAAATTTTTCAAAAATTCCCTATTTTTATAGGAAATTTTTCAAAAATTTCCTATTTTTATAGGAAATTTTTCAAAAATTTCCTATTTTTTAAAGGAAATTTTTCAAAAATTTCCTATTTTTTAAAGGAAATTTTTCAAAAATTTCCTATTTTTTAAAGGAAATTTTTCAAAAATTTCCTATTTTTTAAAGGAAATTTTTCAAAAATTTCCTATTTTTTAAAGGAAATTTTTCAAAAATTTCCTATTTTTATAGGAAATTTTTCAAAAATTTCCTATTTTTATAGGAAATTTTTCAAAAATTTCCTATTTTTATAGGAAATTTTTCAAAAATTTCCTATTTTTATAGGAAATTTTTCAAAAATTTCCTATTTTTATAGGAAATTTTTCAAAAATTTCCTATTTTTATAGGAAATTTTTCAAAAATTTCCTATTTTTATAGGAAATTTTTCAAAATTTTCCTATTCTTAAAGGAAATTTTTCAAAAATTTCCTATTTTTAAAGGAAATTTTTCAAAAATTTCCCATTTTTATAGGAAATTTTTCAATAATTTCCCATTTTTATAGGAAATTTTTCAAAAATTTCCTATTTTTTAAAGGAAATTTTCTATAAAAAATTTCCTATTTTTATAGGAAATTTTTCAAAAATTTCCTATTTTTATAGGAAATTTTTCAAAAATTTCCTATTTTTATAGGAAATTTTTCAAAAATTTCCTATTTTTATAGGAAATTTTTCAAAAATTTCCTATTTTTATAGGAAATTTTTCAAAAATTTCCTATTTTTATAGGAAATTTTTCAAAAATTTCCTATTTTTATAGGAAATTTTTCAAAATTTTCCTATTCTTAAAGGAAATTTTTCAAAAATTTCCTATTTTTAAAGGAAATTTTTCAAAAATTTCCCATTTTTATAGGAAATTTTTCAATAATTTCCCATTTTTATAGGAAATTTTTCAAAAATTTCCTATTTTTTAAAGGAAATTTTTCAAAAATTTCCTATTTTTTAAAGGAAATTTTTCAAAAATTTCCTATTTTTTAAAGGAAATTTTTCAAAAATTTCCTATTTTTTAAAGGAAATTTTTCAAAAATTTCCTATTTTTATAGGAAATTTTGCAAAAATTTCCTATTTTTATAGGAAATTTTTCAAAATTTTCCTATTTTTATAGGAAATTTTTCAAAATTTTCCTATTCTTAAAGGAAATTTTTCAAAAATTTCCTATTTTTAAAGGAAATTTTTCAAAAATTTCCCATTTTTATAGGAAATTTTTCAAAAATTTCCCATTTTTATAGGAAATTTTTTAAAAATTTCCCATTTTTATAGGAAATTTTTCAAAAATTTCTTATTTTTATAGGAAAATTTTCAAAAATTTCCTATTTTTATAGGAAATTTTTCACTTTACCCCACTGTGCATTGCATCTCTTAAAGTGACTCTTCTATAATACAAAACCAATTCCAATGTTCGGCGAGTACACACTCCCGTAGACTATGAAGATTATCATTATTGAATAATGTAATAAGTGAAAGTGTAGCTCTGCCTTATATCTCTAAAATGTATTTCGTTAATACTCAACAAACGAGCGGAGCGAACCAACTAACGTTCAGTCAGCCCAAACCAACAACTGTCATACAGCAACTACGTATCAACAACGTCGTCTACTACTGCTACTAGAAGTCTATGGGCTATGAATGTCTGTCACCACTTTATACCAGCTCTGCTTGACCTACTTTTTGGGCAGAGCACAACAACAACAACGGCATAAAACAACCATAAAACGTTTTACACAACAACAACAACTACAACAGAACAGAAAAACCTCAGAAACAGATTCAGGTCTATGTTAGAGAGATTAATTTCATTTTCATTTAAATTTTCATCGTTGTCTTCGTTTCTTCTATTTGCTGTCATAAATTAAGGTTAACTGATATTATACTGAATATGTAAAAGTACGAGTATGTAAATTAAAGGAAAAAGGGAAAATCACAAGAGCAGTTATACCGTACAAAAAAAAAAAGAGAGTGTGAGAGAGAGTATGGGAATTTTCCGTTTTTCAATAAAATTTTATTACGGCTTTAATTCGTATCCTGTAAAAGCCTAGAACGTGAGTTGATTCCTTATGTTTCTATTAGGAAGAAGAAAGAAAGTGGGTGTTATTTTCTTTACATTTATTGGGTATTTATGTTTTGTTTGTTTTGAAATTAAGGACAGTTTGTGGGAAAATAGGAAACAAAAGGAAAAGAGATGGTGGAAGAAAAGTTCTTCCTTTTATGTTCTACTTTGTAGGGGGACGTAAATAGCACAAAATCGTTTATAAAGTCATTCCTTAGTGTATTTCTTCCATTTTCTTATTCATATTCTCTTTCACATCGTATTCCATTGCCTTTTTCACATCCTATTCCATAGTCTCGTCCATATCGTATTCCAAAGTATCTTCCACATCCTATTCCATTGTCTCTCTCATATATTATTCCATAGTCTCTTCCACGTACAATTTCATAGTCTCCTCCGCATCCTATTCCATAGTTTCTTCCATATCCTATTCCATAGTCTCTTTCACATCCTATTCCATAGTTTCTTCCACATCCCATTCCATAGTCTCTTCCACTTCCTATTCCTTAGTCACATCCATATCCTATTCCATAGTCTGTTCCACTTCCTATTCCTTAGTCTCTTTAACATCCCATTCCATAGTATCCTTCACATCCTCTTTCATAGAATCTTCCACATCCTATTCTATAGTCCTTTCCACATCCTATTCCATAGTCTCTTCCACATCCTATTCTATTCTTTCTTCCGCATCTCTTTCAAATCCTATTCCATAGTCTCTTTTAAATCCTATTCCATAGTCTATTTCAAATCCTATTCCATAGTAACTTCCACATCCTATTCTATACTTTCTTCCGCATCCCATTCCATAGTCTCTACCACATCATATTCCAAAGTGTCCTCCAGATCCTTTTTCATAGCCTCTTTCACATCCTATTCCATAGTCTCTTCCATATCCTATTCCATACTTTCTTCCGCATTCCATAGTCTCCTCCACATCCTATTCCATAGTATCCTCCACATCCTCTTTCATAGTCTCTTCTACATCCTATTCCATAGTCTCTTTCACATCATAATCCATAGTCTCTTCGCCATCCTATTCCATAGTCTCTCTATGTCCTATTTCATAGTCTCTTTCACATCCTATTCTATACTTTCTTCCGCATCCCATTCCATAGTCTCTACCACATCATATTCCAAAGTGTCCTCCACATCCTCTTTCACATCCTATTCCATAGTCTCTTTCACATCCTAATCCATAGTCTCTTCGACATCCTATTCCATAGTCTCTTCCTCGTCCTATCCCATAGTCTCTTCCACATCCTATTCCATAGTGACTTCCACATCCTCTTTCATAGTCTCTTCCACATCCTATTTCATAGTCTCTTCTATATCCTATTCCATAGTCTCTTTCACATCCTAATCCATAGTCTCTTCGACATCCTATTCCATAGTATCTTCCATGTCCTATTTCATAGTCTCTTTCACATCCTATTCTATACTTCCTTCCGCATCCCATTCCATAGTCTCTTCCACATCCTATTCCATAGTATCCTCCACATCCTATTCCATAGTCTCTTCCACATCCTATTCCATAGTCTCTTCCTCATTCTATTCCATAGTCTCTTCCATATCATATTCAATAGTCTCTTCCACATCCTTTCCCATAGTCTCTTCCACATCCTATTTCATAGTCTCTTCCACATCCTATTCTATAGTCTCTTCCACATCCTATTCCACATCCGATTCCGTAGTCTCTTCCACATCTTGTTTCATAGTCTCTTTCACATCCTATTCCATAGTCTCTTCCACTTTCTATTCCATAGTATCTTCCACATCCAATTCCATAGTCTCTGCCACATCCTATTCCATAGTCTCTTCCATATCCTATTCCATAGTCTCTTCCACATCCTATTCCATAGTCTCTTCCACATCCTATTCCATAGTCTCGTCCACATCCTAATCCATAATCTCTTCCACATTATATTCCATAGTATCTTCCATATCCTATTCTATACTTTCTTCCGTATCTTATTCCATAGTCTCTTCCACATCCTATTCCATAGTCTCTTCCATATCCAATTCCATTCACTCAACATCCAGTCTCTTCCACATCCTATTCCGTAGTCTTTTCCTCATCCTATTCTATACACTCTTTCACATCCTATTCCTTAGTATTCTCCACATCCTATTCCATTGTATCTTCGAGATTCTATACCTTCTTCCGCATCCTATTCCACAGTTTCTTTCGCATCCTATTCCATAGTCTCTTCCACATCCCATTCTAGAGTCGCTTTCACAACCTATTCCATAGTCTCTTACATCCAATCCTATAGTCTCTTCCAAAATGCTTTTCATAGCCTCGTACATATCTCATTCCATGATCTCTTCCAAATTATTTTCAAGAGTCTACCCAAAGTATATAGCATTATATATTCTGTAGTCATTGTGGGTGTTCAAACTGGACCGGAATAGACCAGCCAAAATTACACCTGCTGGTCTTCCATCCCTCTCTACTTCAAACCTATTTCAAAAGCCTTAATGCCTTTTTTTATAAATAAATAATTTATTTATGTTCATTATTATTAAAAAGCCCAAAAAAGAAACTTTTACTAAGTGAATACAACAAAAAAGAAAAAGGTATACCCAACAAAGAAACTAGAAAGTCACACCAGGAATACTATTGTGTAAGGTTCGAAAAAATGTGGTTGGTTTCTATCCGAAGAAAAACGCACAAAAAAAAAATTGTATACATTTTTTTTATAAATTTTGTTGTATTTGCTTTCATCATCATCAAACAACAAAAAAAAAGTTTTATTTTGTTTGAAATTTTCTACATATTTTGGCTTTTGTTGCCTAAGTTTCTTTTTTTTCATTTTCATAAATTCGGTAATATTTTCCTCGACATTCATGACTGACTGTTTGTCTGTCCTCAGATCCGTCCGTCGTGAATATTCAAAATTTGTTTTATGGGTCATGGGGTGTGTAATTTACAGGCGGTTACATGTTATTGTTTAGTGGGTGGTACAACTTTGGGAAATCAGGTGGTGTTTTTTCGACGAGTTTGGAAAACTCAAATGTTTTTTTTTTGTTTGTTAATGGTAATGATTGGAACTTGATGCGTTTTTACTACATTTTTCTTCTTCTCTGTTTGGGTACTTATTATTATTCATGTTCGGCTTTATTTTCAGTTAACAACAGTAATAAACAGTAAACGAGAGCTTTGCAAAAGATGTCGGGGGGTGTGTGTGTGTGTAAGAGTATAACCGTAAAATCCATTATCTGGAACATGACCTACATTCACAAAAGCAAACAACGACGTAGGACAACAACAAACATGTTAAGTTTACCACAAAAGTATCCTTCTTTATTTTGTGAATGTAGAGTGTAATGAAGTTTGGAAGAAAATATTTTTCATTTCCGTGTTTAAGTGGACCTAATGAAGAGAACAAATGTTGACAAAATTTTTTTGAAAGGTGGAATGTACTTTCAAAATATGAGACTTTTAGGGTACTTTTTGTACTTAAAGGTACTTTTTAAAGAAAAATAGGAAATTTTTGAAAATTTCCTATTAAAATAGGAAATTTTTGAAAATTTCCTATTAAAATAGGAAAATTTTGAAAAATTTCCTATAAAAATAGAAAATTTTTGAAAAATTTCCTATAAAAATAGGAAATTTTTGAAAAATTTCCTATAAAAATAGGAAATTTTTGAAAAATTTCCTATAAAAATAGGAAATTTTTGAAAAATTTCCTATAAAAATAGGAAATTTTTGAAAAATTTCCTATAAAAATAGGAAATTTTTGAAAAATTTCCTATATAAAAATAGGAAATTTTTGAAAAATTTCCTATATAAAAATAGGAAATTTTTGAAAAATTTCCTATATAAAAATAGGAAATTTTTGAAAAATTTCCTATATAAAAATAGGAAATTTTTGAAAAATTTCCTATATAAAAATAGGAAATTTTTGAAAAATTTCCTATATAAAAATAGGAAATTTTTGAAAAATTTCCTATATAAAAATAGGAAATTTTTGAAAAATTTCCTATATAAAAATAGGAAATTTTTGAAAAATTTCCTATATAAAAATAGGAAATTTTTGAAAAATTTCCTATATAAAAATAGGAAATTTTTGAAAAATTTCCTATATAAAAATAGGAAATTTTTGAAAAATTTCCTATATAAAAATAGGAAATTTTTGAAAAATTTCCTATATAAAAATAGGAAATTTTTGAAAAATTTCCTATATAAAAATAGGAAATTTTTGAAAAATTTCCTATATAAAAATAGGAAATTTTTGAAAAATTTCCTATATAAAAATAGGAAATTTTTGAAAAATTTCCTATATAAAAATAGGAAATTTTTGAAAAATTTCCTATATAAAAATAGGAAATTTTTGAAAAATTTCCTATATAAAAATAGGAAATTTTTGAAAAATTTCCTATATAAAAATAGGAAATTTAGAAAAAATTTCCTATATAAAAATAGGAAATTTTTGAAAAATTTCGTATATAAAATAGGAAATTTTTGAAAAATTTCCTATATAAAAATAGGAAATTTTTGAAAAATTTCCTATATAAAAATAGGAAATTTTTGAAAAATTTCCTATATAAAAATAGGAAATTTTTGAAAAATTTCCTATATAAAAATAGGAAATTTTTGAAAAATTTCCTATATAAAAATAGGAAATTTTTGAAAAATTTCCTATATAAAAATAGGAAATTTTTGAAAAATTTCCTATATAAAAATAGGAAATTTTTGAAAAATTTGCTATATAAAAATAGGAAATTTTTGAAAAATTTGCTATATAAAAATAGGAAATTTTTGAAAAATTTCCTATATAAAAATAGGAAATTTTTGAAAAATTTCCTATATAAAAATAGGAAATTTTTGAAAAATTTCCTATATAAAAATAGGAAATTTGTGAAAAATTTCCTATATAAAAATAGGAAATTTGTGAAAAATTTCCTATATAAAAATAGGAAATATGCGAAAAATTTCCTATATAAAAATAGGAAATTTGTGAAAAATTTCCTATATAAAAATAGGAAATTTTTGAAAAATTTCCTATATAAAAATAGGAAATTTTTGAAAAATTTCCTATATAAAAATAGGAAATTTTTGAAAAATTTCCTATATAAAAATAGGAAATTTTTGAAAAATTTCCTATATAAAAATAGGAAATTTTTGAAAAATTTCCTATATAAAAATAGGAAATTTTTGAAAAATTTCCTATATAAAAATAGGAAATTTTTGAAAAATTTCCTATATAAAAATAGGAAATTTTTGAAAAATTTCCTATATAAAAATAGGAAATTTTTGAAAAATTTCCTATATAAAAATAGGAAATTTTTGAAAAATTTCCTAAATAAAAAAAGGAAATTTTTGAAAAATTTCCTATATAAAAATAGGAAATTTTTGAAAAATTTCCTATATAAAAATAGGAAATTTTTGAAAAATTTCCTATATAAAAATAGGAAATTTTTGAAAAATTTCCTATATAAAAATAGGAAATTTTTGAACAATTTCCTATATAAAAATAGGAAATTTTTGAAAAATTTCCTATATAAAAATAGGAAATTTTTGAAAAATTTCCTATATAAAAATAGGAAATTTTTGAAAAATTTCCTATATAAAAATAGGAAATTTTTGAAAATTTTCCTATATAAAAATAGGAAATTTTTGAAAAATTTCCTATATGAAAATAGGAAATTTTTGAAAAATTTCCTATATAAAAATAGGAAATTTTTGAAAAATTTCCTATATAAAAATAGAAAATTTTTGAAAAATTTCCTATATAAAAATAGGAAATTTTTGAAAATTTTCCTATATAAAAATAGGAAATTTTTGAAAAATTTCCAATATAAAAATAGGAAATTTTTGAAAAATTTCCAATATAAAAATAGGAAATTTTTTGAAAAATTTCCTATATAAAACTAGGAAATTTTTGAAAAATTTCCTATATAAAAATAGGAAATTTTTGAAAAATTTCCTAAATAAAAAAAGGAAATTTTTGAAAATTTTCCTATATAAAAATAGGAAATTTTTGAAAAATTTCCTATATGAAAATAGGAAATTTTTGAAAAATTTCCTATATAAAAATAGGAAATTTTTGAAAAATTTCCTATATAAAAATAGGAAATTTTTGAAAAATTTCCTATATAAAAATAGGAAATTTTTGAAAAATTTCCTATATAAAAATAGGAAATTTTTGAAAAATTTCCTATATAAAAATAGGAAATTTTTGAAAAATTTCCTATATAAAAATAGGAAATTTTTGAAAAATTTCCTATATAAAAATAGGAAATTTTTGAAAAATTTCCTAAATAAAAAAAGGAAATTTTTGAAAAATTTCCTATATAAAAATAGGAAATTTTTGAAAAATTTCCTATATAAAAATAGGAAATTTTTGAAAAATTTCCTATATAAAAATAGGAAATTTTTGAAAAATTTCCTATATAAAAATAGGAAATTTTTGAAAAATTTCCTATATAAAAATAGGAAATTTTTGAAAAATTTCCTATATAAAAATAGGAAATTTTTGAAAAATTTCCTATATAAAAATAGGAAATTTTTGAAAAATTTCCTATATAAAAATAGGAAATTTTTGAAAAATTTCCTATATAAAAATAGGAAATTTTTGAAAAATTTCCTATATAAAAATAGGAAATTTTTGAAAAATTTCCTATATAAAAATAGGAAATTTTTGAAAAATTTCCTATATAAAAATAGGAAATTTTTGAAAAATTTCCTATATAAAAATAGGAAATTTTTGAAAAATTTCCTATATAAAAATAGGAAATTTTTGAAAAATTTCCTATATAAAAATAGGAAATTTTTGAAAAATTTCCTATATAAAAATAGGAAATTTTTGAAAAATTTCCTATATAAAAATAGGAAATTTTTGAAAAATTTCCTATATAAAAATAGGAAATTTTTGAAAAATTTCCTATATAAAAATAGGAAATTTTTGAAAAATTTCCTGTATAAAAATAGGAAATTTTTGAAAAATTTCCTATATAAAAATAGGAAATTTTTGAAAAATTTCCTATATAAAAATAGGAAATTTTTGAAAAATTTCCTATATAAAAATAGGAAATTTTTGAAAAATTTCCTATATAAAAATAGGAAATTTTTGAAAAATTTCCTATATAAAAATAGGAAATTTTTGAAAAATTTCCTATATAAAAATAGGAAATTTTTGAAAAATTTCCTATATAAAAATAGGAAATTTTTGAAAAATTTCCTATATAAAAATAGGAAATTTTTGAAAAATTTCCTATATAAAAATAGGAAATTTTTAAAAAATTTCCGATATAAAAATAGGAAATTTTTGAAAAATTTCAGGTATAAAAATAGGAATTTTTTTAAAATTTTTGATCATTAGGACTGCGATCAAAATTTCGACTAACTGCTTGATCCATTTAAAGATCTCCTAATACTATATGTAGACAGTTTCTGTATATCTTAGTACAATCCCTGGTCATAATTCCTAAAAACAATTAAATCAAGTTTAATATACATTTTATTTATAATCAATCAAAACTTCTAGGCTGGAGGTTTTTTGTTTCGTTAAATTTAAAACGCAAAAAATTTTTTTTATAAGTCGTTCTATTTTTTTTAATTTTTATTTTTGAAAAACACTCCCCATTTCAAAACTATTCCACCTTCAAATCAGCAAACATTTTATTGTTAACAAATTAATTTGTTTAAACTAGATACTATTCGAATTGGCCACAAAACATACATAAATTTTGAAAAAAAAAAAACACATCAATTTATTTTTTTTTTTTAATAATTTAAATCTATTTATAATTATGCGTAAAAAATATTTCAATTCATTTAAATTTATATTTCTAATGATAACTACTTAAAGGTTTAACATTTTTTTTTGACGTATTTTTTTTATTAAAATTTTTTATGAATCCGATTTTTTTCCGATATCAACCTTGAAATCGAAATCCAAAACCTCATAAAAAAAATCATGTATTTGTGTTTTCTGATTCAAAAAAAAAAAAAAAATGAAAAAAAAATCGCACAAAAACTAATAAAATTTGTAGACAAAAAAAGCGTTAAAGTAGACCTAGATTTTTTGCGTGTTTTTAATAATAATAATCGTAAAAAAACCGATCGTAAAAAGTAACACAGAAAATAGCTAATTAAAAATTTGAAATTTTAATTAGAATTTTTTTGCAAGAAAATATAGTTTTTAAATGAAATGGGGCCAAGAAGGTTAAAGCATAAAAAAGGCATTACCTTGTCAGCAGTAGATCGAAAGAAAGCAGGACTAGATTTCTGAAATTCGATATTGAACTAAAAAGACTCCAAACTGTTCTCTTTAAGTCTTCAGTATCAGTATAAGTATTGATATTAGTATCAGTATAAATATCAATATTAAGATCAGTACTATTGTAAGGATTAGTATCAGTATCACTACTAATATCAGTATTAGTGTGAATACTAGTATCAATATCAGTACTAGTATCAATATTAGTATCAGTATCACTATTAATAATATAATCAGTGTTAGTATAAGTTTCAGTATTAATATTAATATCACTTTTAGTATAAGTAACAGTATTAGTATCTGTATTAGTATCAGTATTTGCACCAGTATAAGGCATCGAAAGAAAGCAGGACTAGATTTCTGAAATTCGATATTGAACTAAAAAGACTTCAAACTGTTCTCTTTAAGTCCTCAGTATCAGTATAAGTATTGATATTAGTATCAGTATTATTATTGATATTAGTATCAGTATTATTATTGATATTAGTTTATCAGTATCTGTATTAGTATCAGTAGAAGTATCAGTATAAATATCAATATTAAGATCAGTACTATTATAGGGATTAGTATTAGTATCACTACTAATATCAGTATTAGTGTGAATATTAGAATCAATATATTATTGGTATCTGTATTAGTATCAGTATAAATACAAGTATTAATATTAGTATAAGTATCACTATTAGCACCAGTATCATTATTTGTATCAGTATTAATAATAATATTAGTGATAGTATCTGTATAAGTAACAGTATTTGATTCTGTACTAGGATCAGTAGAAGTATCCACCAGTATAAATGTCAATATTAAGATCAGTACTAGTATCAGTATCAGTATTAGTATAACTATTTATATCTGTATTGGTATCAGTATAAGTATATAATTATCAATATTAATATCAGTATAAGTATTGGCATCAGTATTAGTATCAGTACTAGTATCAATATATGTATCAATATCACTATTAATATAATCGGTATTCATATAAGTTTCAGTATTAATATCAATATTAATATCACTTTTAGTATCAGTATAAGTAACAGTATTAGTATCTGTATTAAGGCATTACCTTGTCAGCAGTAGATCGAAAGAAAGCAGGACTAGATTTTTGAAATTCGATATTGAACTAAAAAGACTCCAAACTGTTCTCTTTAAGTCTTCAGTATCAGTATAAGTATTGATATTAGTATCAGTATTATTATTGATATTAGTTTAACTATCACTATCTGTATTAGTATCAGTAGAAGTATCAGTATAAATATCAATATTAAGATCAGTACTATTATAAGGATTAGTATCAGTATCACTACTAATATCAGTATTAGTGTGAATATTAGAATCAATATATTATTGGTATCTGTATTAGTATCAGTATAAATACAAGTATTAATATTAGTATAAGTATCACTATAAGCACCAGTATCATTATTTGTATCAGTATTAATAATAATATTAGTGTTAGTATCAGTATAAGTAACAGTATTCGTTTCTGTACTAGGATCAGTAGAAGTATCCACCAGTATAAATGTCAATATTAAGATCAATACTAGTATCAGTATTAGTATAACTATTTATATCTGTATTGGTATCAGTATAAGCATATAATTATCAATATTAATATAAGTATAAGTATTGGCATCAGTATTAGTATCTGTACTAGTATCAATATTAGTATCAATATCACTATTAATATAATCGGTATTAATATAAGTTTCAGTATTAATATCAATATTAATATCACTTTTAGTATCAGTATAAGTAACGGTATTAGTATCTGTATTAGTATCAGTATTTGCACCAGTGTATTAGTATCAGTATTTGCATCAGTATAAGGCATTACCTTGTCAACAGTAGATCGAAAGAAAGCAGGACTAGATTTCTGAAATTCGATATTGAACTAAAAAGACTCCAAACTGTTTTCTTTAAGTCTTCAGTATCAGTATACGTATTGATATTAGTATCAGTATTATTATTGATATTAGTTTAACTATCACTATCTGTATTAGTATCAGTAGAAGTATCAGTATAAATATCAATATTAAGATCAGTACTATTATAAGGATTAGTATCGGTATCACTACTAATATCAGTATTAGTGTGAATATTAGAATCAATATATTATTAGTATCTGTATTAGTAACAGTATAAATACATGTATTAATATTAGTATAAGTATCACTATTAGCACCAGTTACATTATTTGTATCTATATTAATATTAGTGTTAATATCAGTTACTTATACTGATATTAACACTAATATTAGTATTCGTATCTGCACTAGGATCAGTAGAAGTATCCACCAGTATAAATGTCAATATTAAGATCAATACTAGTATCAGTATTAGTATAACTATTTATATCTGTATTGGTATCAGTATAAGTATATAATTATCAATATTAATATAAGTATAAGTATTGGCATCAGTATTAGTATCAGTACTAGTATCAATATTAGTATCAGTATCACTATTAATATAATCAGTATTAATATAAGTTTCAGTATTAATATAAGTTTCAGTATTAATATCAATATTAATATCACTTTTAGTATCAGTATAAGTAACAGTATTAGTATCTGTATTAGTATCAGTATTTGCACCAGTATAAGGCATTACCTTGTCAACAGTAGATCGAAAGAAAGCAGGACTAGATTTCTGAAATTCGATATTACTTTAACTATCGATATCTGTATTAGTATCAGTAGAAGTATCAGTATAAATATCAATATTAAGATCAGTACTATTATAAGGATTAGTATCAGTATCACTACTAATATCAGTATTAGTGTATATATTAGAATCAATATATTATTGGTATCTGTATTAGTATCAGTATAAATACAAGTATTAATATTAGTATAAGTATCAATATTAGCACCAGTATCATTATTTGTATCAGTATTAATATTAGTG
Organism: Stomorhina lunata; assembly: GCA_933228675.1. Classification (NCBI taxonomy): domain Eukaryota; kingdom Metazoa; phylum Arthropoda; class Insecta; order Diptera; family Rhiniidae; genus Stomorhina; species Stomorhina lunata. Next base: position 106,874,355 of record OW121742.1, read on the forward strand.
TTTACAGATCCTGAAGTTCAGCGAAGAATCTGCTGCCCAGATGACAGAGCCTTTGACTTTGAAGCCTCGGACAGTGACAAATAATGTGTTCCACCGATTCGGACGAATCCTTATCTAAACATAATCTGCAGAGGTACCATCCCACCTATTTAACCTCCCATTAAGAACTCTATACATCTTCTTAAGCTTGACCTATTCAGACCTAGTAGAATTTTGGTTCCACTAATGTCCGGTTTAGGCCATAGAGCTCTTGATGTCCTACACGCAACCATGTTTCCCCATGTCTTTGTGGTTTCCTTGCTGGTCCTAAAGTTAATGCCCAGATAAAAGTGACAGATAGGTGGAGCAATATCTGTCACTCTTTGACTCAAGTCTTGGCTCGAGCCTTGTCTTGCGACTTCGTCCGCAACTACCTTGCTAGCGATGTCACAATGAACCGGAACCCAGCACAATCTAATCCCACAGCTGAATGATAGGTCAAAAAGATCTATTATACATTTTTTAACTAGTTTGAAGGTGCTACTATGTACCCGCAGTGCCTTGAGCGCAGCCTGGCTATCGACGAATATAGTCATCTCACTATTTTCAGCTATAAAACTCTGAATGAGCTCTGTAGCCTTTCAAATCTGCCTGGAAGACACAGAACTCGTTTGCAAGTCTGAAAGATTTCCTAATATTTTGTTCCCTCTGGAAAACACCAGATCCAGTAACGCAATCCATTTTAGATCCATCTGTGAAGATCGAAATGCCTTGAAAAAGTGTTGTTTGCCCCTTCCAGTCGGCTCTATTAGAGATTACAATTTCTGGTGCTATGATAAACAGTAACTCCTTGACTAAATAGTCAGATCGTGGCAGGCCTGACTCTAAGCCCAAGGAGTCGGTTAAGCTCAGAATACTGGAGTGTCCCACATGCCTATATCTAAGTATACCTGTCGCCTATATCTAAGTATACCAGACTTACTAGACTTCTGGTTGCCACTCCCTTTATGAAAATATCAAGAGGGTACAGTGACAACATGATGTTTAGGGCTGCTTGAGGTGTGCTTTTAAGGGCAGCGGTTATACCAATACTACCACAACGTTGTACCTTGTTGAGAGAAGCCAGGACTGAACCTTTGCCAATAGCTTCCCACCATACTGCACAGCCATATGTTAAAATAGGCCTTACAATGGTTGTGTAAATGCAATACACAACTATTGGTCTTAAGCCCCATTTTTTCGCTACGGAGTTCCTGCAGAAGTAGTAAGCGTTTAGCCCTTTTTTTCATCTTTTCTAGCGTATTTTTCTTCCAAGATAACTTACTCTATACCATTTAGCGCAGGAAGTTTGAAGCTTTCAACCTTATACCTTCTGGTGAAGAGGACTAACTCCGTCTTGTCGGGATTTATTCCCAGTCCTTTATTACTGGCACAGGAGGAAAGTTGTACTAGAACCGAACAAATAAAATCGCTTATTGTATCTGGGAATTCGCCTGATACTAGCAATACTACGTCATCGCCGTAGTCTACGACCTTTCTCCCCAGCTGGTCAAATCTTCCAAGGATGACATTGACAGAAAGCAACCATAGCAATGTTGTTAGAACCTCTCCTTGTAGAGTACCCCTAGTCACTTTTTAAAGAAGGAGCAAAGACTTATAGGTCTGAAGACCTTTGGTTTCGTATGTGTAGCTTTAACTGCTTTGGGAATAAAGATAACGTTGCACCTGGTCTAGGCTTGTGGTATTTGAGTTAGCTTGAGGCAACCGACATATATCAGTATTAGCCAGGGCATTAAGAGATCGGCATTATGTTACAAATCGGCTGGAATGATACCATCAGGAACCGCAGCTTTATACGGGTTGAAGCTATCTAGAGCCCATTGAATTTTTAAGCTCTTAAGAGAGATCGGAGTGGACTCGAAGACGGTGTGGTTATTGGCTGTGTGCGCATTTAGAGGCTTAAAGCCTGGAAAGTGTGTTTCTAAAAGGACCTCAAGAGTTTCAGTTCCTCCCGTAGTTTATCGATCGCTTTCCTTTCGAATGTAGGCAGCGAACGAGTGCCACTTTGTTTTCGCTGCAAAAGTTCCTCCAGGACTGTCTCTTCGCATTTCTAACAAGATTTTTAAATCTGTTAACAGAGGCTTTGTAGGGATTTCAGTTAGAGGTCCCTTTGTCCTCGCTGAATTCCGCTGATTCCTTTCTGAGTGTCACAATGTCAGAGGACCAACAGGGGGTTTCTTTTTACCTCTTCTGGTGGTGAATGTACTACGTTTATTCGTGGCTTGGTCTAAGGGTCAGTTAGTAATGGGTGTTTTTTTTTAGAGGTATAGAACTTCGAATTGAAATAAAACACAAGAAAATCGTTTTAATGTCCATCAATTTGGCTTTATTGGAAGGATAATTTTATGCCATTAATGTTTAAATATGATTTCGGGCATGTGGCCGCCGCGGCTGGCTCGAATAAAGCCAATTCTACAGGTCCAATTTTCAACTACTTTTTCGAGCCTATGGGGCCGTATGTTGGCAATAACGCCACGAATGTTGGCTTCCAAGTCCCCTAACGTTTCTGGTTTGTTGGCGTAGACGAGCGACTTCACATATCCCCAAAGAAAATAATCTAGTGGTGTCAAATCGCACGATTTTAGTGGCCAATTGACAGGTCCATTCCGCGAAATTATGCGCTCATCGAATGTTTCCTTCAATAAATCAATTGTGACGTGCGCTGTGTGGCATGTAGCGCCGTCTTGTTGGAACCACAACTCATCCACATTCATGCCATCCAATTGGGGAACAAAATAGTCGGTTATCATGGCTCTATACCGGTCTCCATTTATGGTAACTGACTCTCCAGCATTATTTCGGAAGAAGTATGGCCCAATGACTCCACCAGCCCATAGAGCACACCAAACAGTCAGTTTTTGTAGATGTAATGGCGTCTCAAGGGTCTCATGTGGATTCTCTTCACTCCAAATGCGGCAATTTTGCTTGTTGACGTAGCCATTCAACCAAAAATGAGCCTCATCACTGAACAAAATTTTGCGATGACAATCAGCATCGAGATCAATCTCATTTTCGGCCCATACACCAAAATCACGACGCATTGCATGGTCTCGCGGCTTTAATTCTTGCACAAGCTGGATCTTGTAAGGTCGCAAGCCAAAATCTTTGCGCAAAATCTTCCATAAAGTTGATGGACAAAGATCCAATTGCTGTGCACGGTGGCGAATCGATTCATTCGGGTCCTCTTCAACACTTTGCTCTACAGCGGCAATTGTTTCTTCGGTGCGCACTGTTCGACGTCGCTGCGGATGCGTATTATCACATAGAGTAAACGTAGTGCGAAAACGATCCATGGTTAACCGAATTAATTGCTCTGATGGACGATTATGTCGACCATAAAATGGACGGAGCTTGCGGTAAACTTCGCGAACTGAACCATTATTTTCGAAATAAATTTGCACGATTTGCAAGAGTTGTTCTTTTGTCAACCTGTTCATGATGAAATGGCAAACCAAACTAAATATTAATCACTTGACAGCTGACAAAATGGCCGCCAGTTAAAAAAGTGATGCCAACTTAAAGTTCTATACCTCAATAAAAAACACCCGATACGTTCTCTTTTAAGCTTCTCAAACTGATGACAAAGGCATTACTTTGTCAGCAGTAAGTCACATTAAATTTGAACACAAAATGAGCAGATTATTAGCGAAATTCAATTTTTACTTTTCTCCAGCGGTTTTTTTTTTCTTGAACTAATGACCAGGACATTACTTTGTCAGCACTGAAGGAAACTAGGACAAGATCAGAAGAAGCAATGGCAAACTTCGTATTTAAATAAATGGATTTTGAATCAAAAATAAAGAAAAGGAAAATAGGACAAGATCATTTGGTAATTTTTCATTTACATGAATTTCGAAAATCGATTTTGAACCAAAAAAGAATTCCAGAACGTGAAATTTCTCCCTTCCCAAACTCTTCCTGATTGGTATAGAAATTTTTTTAAATCCCAACAATTTTGTTCAAATAAAACCCCTTAAATCTTAACAATTATTACAAACAATTCTACCTTAATCACAAAATATTGTTGTAAAATTTTACAACAAAAAACTATTAAAAAAAATTAAAAAAAAAATTAGCAACAATTTTACGAAAACAAAATGCAAAAATTAAAAATAAAAAAATTAAATAATATTATTGCTCATCACGCGTCGCATTTAACTGACCTCCTCCTCGAAAATGAAATTGCGGTTGTATATGGCCCTGGCTAAACTACAACTCAGAGTCAGTCATTCAGTCGTACTTGTAGCTACAACGTACATCGTATATTGTATATTGTATCTATAATGTACAAATGTTTGTTGTTAATTTTTTTTCTGTGCAATTTTTTTTGTTGTTTCTTACTTGCGTTTTTTCTTACTTTTTGTACGTGTAATGAGCTGGGGTGTTGTGTTTGGGTATATACAAAGACGGTCGGTGGTGCGGACAGACAGACAGAATGTAAATATATATTCATACATATAAAGATATTTTTATATTAAGTCATATATTTGTATAATAATGTTTTGCAAATAAATGAGTAAACAGTGTTGCCGTGTTTCAAAGGATTTCTTTACAAAAATTTCCTATTTTTATATAGGAAATTTTTCAAAAAATTCCTATTTTTACATAGGAAATTTTTCAAAAATTTCCTATTTTTACATAGGAAATTTTTCAAAAATTTCCTATTTTTATATAGGAAATTTTTCAAAAATTTCCTCTTTTTATATAGGAAATTTTTCAAAAATTTCCTATTTTTATATAGGAAATTTTTCAAAAATTTCCTACTTTTATATAGGAAATTTTTTAAAAATTTCCTATTTTTATATAGGAAATTTTTCAAAAATTTCCTATTTTTATATAGGAAATTTTTCAAAAATTTCCTTTTTTTATATAGGAAATTTTTCAAAAATTTCCTTTTTTTATATAGGAAATTTTTCAAAAATTTCCTTTTTTATATAGGAAATTTTTCAAAAATTTCCTATTTTTATATAGGAAATTTTTCAAAAATTTCCTATTTTTATATAGGAAATTTTTCAAAAACTTCCTATTTTTATATAAGAAATTTTTCAAAAATTTCCTATTTTTAAAAAATTTTCTATTTTTATAGGAAATTTTTCAAAAATTTCTTATTTTTATAGAAAATTTTTCGAAAATTTCTTATTTTTACATAGGAAATTTTTCAAGAATTTCCTATTTTTATGTAGGAAATTTTTTAAAAATTTCCTATTTTTATATAATTTTTCAAAAATTTCCTATTTTTATATAGGAAATTTTTCAAAAATTTCCTATTTTTATGTAGAAAATTTTTCAAAAATTTCCTATTTTTATAAAGGAATTTTTTCAAAAATTTCCTAATTTTATAAAGGAAATTTTTCAAAAATTTCCTATTTTTATATAGGAAATTTTTCAAAAATTTCCTATTTTTATATAGGAAATTTTTCAAAAATTTCCTATTTTTATATAGGAAATTTTTCAAAAATTTCCTATTTTTATATAGGAAATTTTTCAAAAATTTCCTATTTTTATATAGGAAATTTTTCAAAAATTTCCTATTTTTATAAAGGAATTTTTTCAAAAATTTCCTAATTTTGTAAAGGAAATTTTTCAAAAATTTCCTAATTTTATAAAAGAAATTTTTCAAAAATTTCCTATTTTTATATAGGAAATTTTTCAAAAATTTCCTATTTTTATATAGGAAATTTTTCAAAAATTTCCTATTTTTATATAGGAAATTTTTCAAAAATTTCCTATTTTTATATAGGAAAATTTTCAAAAATTTCCTATTTTTATATAGGAAATTTTTCAAAAATTTCCTATTTTTATATAGGAAATTTTTCAAAAATTTCCTATTTTTATAGAGGAAATTTTTCAAAAATTTCCTATTTTTATAAAGGAAATTTTTCAAAAATTTCCCATTTTTATATAGGAAATTTTTCAAAAATTTCCTATTTTTATAAAGGAAATTTTTCAAAAATTTCCTATTTTTATATAGAAAATTTTTCAAAAATTTCCTATTTTTATATATGAATTTTTTCAAAAATTTCCTAATTTTGTAAAGGAAATTTTTCAAAAATTTCCTATTTTAAGATAGGAAATTTTTCAAAAATTTCCTATTTTTATAAAGGAAATTTTTCAAAAATTTCATAATTTTATAAAGGAAATTTTTCAAGAATTTCCTATTTTTATGTAGGAAATTTTTTAAAAATTTCCTATTTTTATATAATTTTTCAAAAATTTCCTATTTTTATATAGGAAATTTTTCAAAAATTTCCTACTTTTATATAGGAAATTTTTTAAAAATTTCCTATTTTTATATAGGAAATTTTTCAAAAATTTCCTATTTTTATATAGGAAATTTTTCAAAAATTTCCTTTTTTTATATAGGAAATTTTTCAAAAATTTCCTTTTTTATATAGGAAATTTTTCAAAAATTTCCTATTTTTATATAGGAAATTTTTCAAAAATTTCCTATTTTTATAGGAAATTTTTAAAAAATTTTATTTTATTTTAAATCGTAAATTCTATCAAGAGCTCTATGGCAACACTGTCTCCCTGAGTATTTCTGTAATTTTGTTTATAATTTTGTTTTTGTATATTATATTTGCTTGACTCTGTTGTAGTTGTTGTTATTATTGCTATTATTTTGTTTAATTTGTGTTTGTTTGTTTGTTTGAATGTTGTTCAAGAAAAAAAAAATAATAACAAAAAAATAAAATAAATACAGCAACAAATAAAACAACAACAACAAAATATTTATTGTAAGGCGCGCGCTCGCGCAAAAAGTATGTCAAGGTTTTTTTGACGTTGCGTTAAGTTTTTTTTTATAATTTTTATTTATTTTTTTTTTCATTTTGTTGTTACTTCTGATGTAGTTGTTGTTGTCGTTGTTGCTGTTATTGCTATTTAATACTCGTATACAATAAGTACAAGTATCATTATTGCTGTTGCTGCTGCTACTGCTTTTGTTGCTGCTGTTACTAATGTTGTTGTTGTTGCAGTTGTTTTTGTAGATTACTCGGAGTATTTAAGTATTCAAGTGAGATATACTAAATTATCATGATAATTTCACTATATCTACAAGACTATAATAAAGATACTAGAGTAACTTTGATACAATAGCAGTAGCGATGGCAAAGACAAACGACACTTTGTAGGCGCTACTATCAAATGGTCCAGATTATCATCTCTCCTCTTCATCATAATCCAGACTATAATCTGTCTTATCTATAAAAGTCCAGACTATATATATATTCCCGATTATATATATTCCCGACTATATATATTCCCGACTATATATGGTCCCGACGATATATAGTCCCCACTATATATAGTCCCGACTATATATAGTCCCGACTATATATAGTCCCGACTATAGATAGTCCCGACTATATATAGTCCAGACTATATATAGTCCCAACTATATAGAGTGCCGACTATATATAGTCCCGACTATATATTTTCCCGACTATATATAATCCCGACTATAGATAGTCCCGACTATAGATAGTCCCGACTATAGATAGTCCCGACAATATATAGTCCCGACTATATATAGTCCCGACTATAGATAGTCCCGAATATATGTAGTCCCGACTATATATAGTCCCGACTATATATAGTCCCGACTATATATAGTCCCGACTATATATAGTCCCGACTATATACAGTCGGGACTATATATAGTCCCGACTATATATATAGTCCCGACTATATATAGTCCCGACTAAATATATAGTCCCGACTATATATAGTCCCGACTATATATAGTCCCGACTATATATAGTCCCGACTATATATAGTCCCGACTATATATAGTCCCGACTATATATAGTCCCGACTATATATAGTCCCGACTATATATAGTCCCGACTATATATAGTCCCGACTATATATAGTGCAACTATATATATAGTCCCGACTATATATAGTCCCGACTATATATAGCACCGACTATATATAGTCCCGACTATATATAGTCCCGACTATATATAGTCCCGACTATATATAGTCCCGACTATATATAGCACCGACTATATATAGTCCCGACTATATATAGTCCCGACTATATATAGTCTCGACTATATATAGTCCCACTATATATAGTCTTGACTATATATAGTCCCGACTATATATATAGTCGGGACTATATATAGTCCCGACTATATATAGTGCGACTATATATAGTCCCGACTATATATAGTGCGACTATATATAGTCCCGACTATATATAGTCCCGACTATATATATAGTCCCGACTATATATATAGTCCCGACTATATATATAGTCCCGACTATATATAGTCCCGACTATATATAGTCCCGACTATATATAGTCCCGACTATATATAGTCCCGACTATATATAGTCCCGACTATATATAGTCCCGACTATATATAGTCCCGACTATATATAGTCCCGACTATATATAGTCCCGACTATATATAGTGCAACTATATATATAGTCCCGACTATATATAGTCCCGACTATATATAGCACCGACTATATATAGTCCCGACTATATATAGTCCCGACTATATATAGTCCCGACTATATATAGCACCGACTATATATAGTCCCGACTATATATAGTCCCGACTATATATAGTCTCGACTATATATAGTCCCACTATATATAGTCTTGACTATATATAGTCCCGACTATATATATAGTCGGGACTATATATAGTCCCGACTATATATAGTGCGACTATATATAGTCCCGACTATATATAGTGCGACTATATATAGTCCCGACTATATATAGTCCCGACTATATATATAGTCCCGACTATATATATAGTCCCGACTATATATATAGTCCCGACTATATATAGTCCCGACTATATATAGTCCCGACTATATATAGTCCCGACTATATATAGTCCCGACTATATATAGTCCGGACTATATATAGCCCCGACTATATATAGTCCTGACTACATATAATACCGACTATATATAGTCTTGACTATATATAGTCCCGACTATGTAGTCCCGAATATATATAGTCGACTTTGAAATGGCTTATAGGATAGATTTAAATATAGTCGGGACAATAAATAGTCGGGACTATAAATAGTCGAGACTATAAATAGTCGGGGCTATATATAGTTGGTACGATATATAGTCAGGACTATATGTAGTAGGTACGATATATAGTCGGGACTATATAGTCCCGACTATATATAAGTCTATCCTATAGGCCATTTCAAAGTCGAACTAGATCGTCTATAGTTCTTAACTTGTTTAAAACGTATTAAGTTCGATTTAAATTACTATTTTAGATTAGTTAAACATAAGTTAAGGTGTTAGGATTTCAGTCTACACTCAGGTCTTAATTATGTTATTTATTTAGAAAAAAATACATTTAGGAAAAATACTTTAATGGAAATAAACTAAAACTTTAACAACAACTTAGTCATCATTAGAGTGCAAACCCTGGATTTAAATTGATTTCACAAAAACATTCATCAATTAAACCTAAAATATATAAATTATGAGACTCGCATGTAATGTCGAAAATAAATCAATTACGTCTTAGTCATTTAAAAAAAAAATTAAAAACTAATTGCCCAATAGCACACCTCTTCGTCTGGTGTCTAATGGATTGAATTATGAAAATAGTTTCAAATAAACGAATGACATAAAATATTTAAAATTTTGTAAACGTTTCGTATAAATATTTTAGTTTTGGAAATTTAAACTATTTCGAACGATTAAAATGGCTCAATTATTTCCTGGAATTTTAAGTTGGTATTTGGAGTAGATATTTCTTAGTCATAGAGTTATAAAAATTAGAAGGAGAAATTGTTTTAAGATTTTAGTAAAGTGATGAAATTGACTTTAAGTAGAGAAGATCAGTTCGGACTATTATCTGTCCTATATATATAGTCCAGACTATCATATGTCCTACATATATAGTCCAGACTACCATTCTGTCCTACATATATAGTCCAGAGTATCATCTGTCCTATATAGTCCAGACTATCATATGTCCTATATATATATATATATAGTCCAGACTTTCATCTGTGCTTTATATGCAGTACAGACTATCATCTATCCAGTATATATAGTCCAGACTATCATCTGTCCTTTATATACAGTCCAGACTATCATCTGTCCTATAAATATAGTCCAGACTATCATCTGTCCATTATATACAGTCCATACTATCGTCTGTCCATTATATACAGTCCAGACTATCATCTGTCCTTTATATACAGTCCAGACTATCATCCGTCCTATATATAGTCCAGACTATTATCTGTCCTTCATATACAGTCCAGACTATCATCTGTCCTATATATATAGTCCAGACTATCATCTGTCCTTTATATATAGTCCAGACTATCATCTGTCCTATATATATAGTCCAGACTATCATCTGTCCTTTATATATAGTCCAGACTATCATCTGTCCTTTATATATAGTCCAGACTATCATCTGTCCTATATATATAGTCCAGACTATCATCTGTCCTTTATATATAGTCCAGACTATCATCTGTCCTTTATATATAGTCCAGACTATCATCTGTCCTTTATATACAGTCCAGACTATCATCTGTAATATAAATATAGTCCAGACTATCATCTGTCCATTATATACAGTCCATACTATCGTCTGTCCATTATATACAGTCCAGACTATCATCTGTCCTTTATATACAGTCCAGACTATCATCCGTCCTATATATAGTCCAGACTATTATCTGTCCTTCATATACAGTCCAGACTATCATCTGTCCTATATATATAGTCCAGACTATCATCTGTCCTTTATATATAGTCCAGACTATCATCTGTCCTATATATATAGTCCAGACTATCATCTGTCCTTTATATATAGTCCAGACTATCATCTGTCCTTTATATATAGTCCAGACTATCATCTGTCCTTTATATATAGTCCAGACTATCATCTGTCCTTTATATACAGTCCAGACTATCATCTGTCCTATAAATATAGTCCGGACTATCATCTGTCCATTATATACAGTCCATACTATCGTCTGTCCATTATATACAGTCCAGACTATCATCTGTCCTTTATATACAGTCCAGACTATCATCCGTCCTATATATTGTCCAGACTATCATCTGTCCTATATATATAGTCCAGACTATCATCTGTCCTTTATATATAGTCCAGACTATCATCTGTCCTATATATATAGTCCAGACTATCATCTGTCCTTTATATATAGTCCAGACTATCATCTGTCCTTTATATATAGTCCAGACTATCATCTGTCCTATATATATAGTCCAGACTATCATCTGTCCTTTATATATAGTCCAGACTATCATATGTCCTATATATATAGTCCAGACTATCATCTGTCCTTTATATACAGTCCAGACTATCATCTGTCCTATATATACAGTCCAGACTATCATCTGTCCTATAAATATAGTCCAGACTATCATCTGTCCATTATATACAGTCCATACTATCGTCTGTCCATTATATACAGTCCAGACTATCATCTGTCCTTTATATACAGTCCAGACTATCGTCTGTCCTATATATACAGTCCAGACTATCATCTGTCCTTTATATACAGTCCAGACTATCATCTGTCCATTACATACAGTCCAGACTATCATCAGTCCTATATATACAGTCCAGACTATAATCTGTCCAATATATACAGTCCAGACTATCATCTGTCCTTTATATACAGTCCAGACAATCGTCTGTCTTATATATATAGTCCAGACTATTATCAGTCCTATATATATAGTCCAAACTATTATCTGTCCTTTATATACAGTCCAGACTATAATCTGTCCATTATATACAGTCCAGACTATCATCTGTCCATTATATACAGTCCAAACTATCGTCTGTCCTATATATATAGTCCAGACTATCATCTGTCAATTATATACAGTCCAGATTATCATCTGTCTATTATATACAGTCCAGACTATCATCTATCCTTTATAAACTATCATCTGTCCTATATATACAGTCCAAACTATAATTTGTATATTATATACAGTCCAGACTATCATCTGTCGATTATATACAGTCCAGACTATTATCTGTTCATTATATACAGTCCAGACTATCGTCTGTCCTATATATATAGTCCAGACTATCATCTGTCCATTATATATAGGCCAGACTATCATCTGTAAATTATATACAGTCCAGATTATCATCCGTCCATTATTTACAGTCCTATCGTCCCTCATATATATATAGTCCAGACTATAATCTGTCCATTATATACAGTCCAGACTATCATCTGTCCTTTATATACAGTCCAGACTATCATCTGTCTATTATATACAGTCGAGACTATCGTCTGTTCTATATATATAGTCCAGACTATCATATGTCCTTACATACAGTCCAGACTATCATCTGTCAAATATATATAGTCCAGACTATTATCTGTCCTTTATAAACAGACCAGACTATCATCTGTCCACTATATACAGTCCAGACTATCGTCTGTCTAATATATATAGTCCAGACTATCATATGTCCTTATATACAGTCCAGACTATCGTCTGTCATATATATATATATATATATATAGTCCAGACTATCATCTGTCCATTATATACAGTCCAGACTATCATCTGTCGATTATATACAGTCCAGACTATCATCTGTCTATTATATACAGTCGAGACTATCGTCTGTTCTATATATATAGTCCAGACTATCATATGTCCTTACATACAGTCCAGACTATCATCTGTCAAATATATATAGTCCAGACTATTATCTGTCCTTTATAAACAGTCCAGACTATCATCTGTCCACTATATACAGTCCAGACTATCGTCTGTCCTATATATATAGTCCAGACTATCATATGTCCTTATATACAGTCCAGACTATCGTCTGTCATATATATATATATATATATATAGTCCAGACTATCATCTGTCCATTATATACAGTCCAGACTATCATCTGTCGATTATATACAGTCCAGACTATCATCTGTCCATTATATACAGTCCAGACTATCGTCTGTCCTATATATATAGTCCACACTATCATATAGTCTAGACTATCACCTGTCATATATGTTATATAAGACCACAGACAATTTATTATCAAAATCTAAGTTTTCAAGTAAAAGTTAACTTTTACACTCCCACTTCACAGAGAAAAATTTGAAAATTCAAAAAAATTTTAATGGAAAATTTCAACACTTTCATGAACAGACAGACCAACTGACAGTTGGTTACTTTTGATTTGGGCTTTTAAAAACTTTACGAATAAATTCATCAGCCAAGTGTTAAAAAACCATTATGTTGTAGTTTTTGGATGTAAAAAAAAACAAAAATTTATTTGGTAGAATCATTTTCTTTATTCGTATTTTTTGTTGTACGACATAATCGCTGAAAATGTTTTATGAGTTTTATGGGCCCAACAACACCAAAAAAGATATATATGATGGAAGCAGCATAAACGCCTCTAGTTTTTGCTCCAAAGCATTCACAAAAAACATTTAATCAACACGTATTTTTTCCCAACTATTTTCAGATTTTCTAACATTTTTTATGGCTAAATTAAATTTTTGTTATTTTTTTCGTTTTTGAGAAATTTCAAATAAAATTTATGTGTGTTGAAAATTTTCATTCAAATCAATTTATTAATACAAATTACAAAATGATTTACATGTTATAAACAAATGAATTTTTTCAATAATTAAAATTTCACAAACTATCAATAAAATAAAAAACGTAAATAATGTTTAAAAGATTATAGTCTGGACTCTATAGGCCAAACCATAGCCTAAATAAAAAAGGACTGATAATGAGAGTCTGGACTCAATATAAAACAGATGATAGTCTGGACTATACAAATAATCTATAGTCTGGACTATATATAGTCTGGAATATACATATATAGTCCAGCCTATGTAGAAAAATGTTTTTATTGAAAATTTTTTCTATAGAAAATTTTTTATATAGAAAATTTTTTTATAGAAAATTGTTTCTATAGAAAATTTTTTCTATAGAAAATTTTTTCTATAGAAAATTTTTTCTATAGAAAATTTTTTCTATAGAAAATTTTTTCTATAGAAAATTTTTTCTATAGAAAATTTTTTCTATAGAAAATTTTTTCTATAGAAAATTTTTTCTATAGAAAATTTTTTCTATAGAAAATTTTTTCTATAGAACATTTTTTGTATAGAAAATTTTTTCTATAGAAAATTTTTTCTATAGAAAATTTTTTCTACAGAAAATTTTTTTCTATAGAAAATTTTTTCTATAGAAAATTTTTTCTATAAAAAATTTTTTCTATAGAAAATTTTTTCTATAGAAAAATTTTTTATATAGAAAATTTTTCTGTAGAAAATTGTTTCTATGGAAAATTGTTTCTATGGAAAATTTTTTCTAAAGAAAATTTTTTCTATAGAAAGAATTTTTCTATAGAAAATTTTTTCTATAGAAATTTTTTTCTATAGAAAATTTTTTCTATAGAAAATTTTTTCTATAGAAAATTTTTTCTCTAGAAAATTTTTTCTATAAAAAAATTTTTTCTCTAGAAAATTTTTTCTCTAGAAAATTTTTTCTATAGAAAATTTTTTCTATAGACTACAGACTATCATCTGTCAAATATATATAGTCCAGACTATTATCTGTCCTTTATAAACAGTCCAGACTATCATCTGTCCACTATATACAGTCCAGACTATCGTCTGTCCTATATATATAGTCCAGACTATCATATGTCCTTATATACAGTCCAGACTATCGTCTGTCATATATATATATATATATATATAGTCCAGACTATCATCTGTCCATTATATACAGTCCAGACTATCATCTGTCGATTATATACAGTCCAGACTATCATCTGTCCATTATATACAGTCCAGACTATCGTCTGTCCTATATATATAGTCCACACTATCATATAGTCTAGACTATCACCTGTCATATATGTTATATAAGACCACAGACAATTTATTATCAAAATCTAAGTTTTCAAGTAAAAGTTAACTTTTACACTCCCACTTCACAGAGAAAAATTTGAAAATTCAAAAAAATTTTAATGGAAAATTTCAACACTTTCATGAACAGACAGACCAACTGACAGTTGGTTACTTTTGATTTGGGCTTTTAAAAACTTTACGAATAAATTCATCAGCCAAGTGTTAAAAAACCATTATGTTGTAGTTTTTGGATGTAAAAAAAAACAAAAATTTATTTGGTAGAATCATTTTCTTTATTCGTATTTTTTGTTGTACGACATAATCGCTGAAAATGTTTTATGAGTTTTATGGGCCCAACAACACCAAAAAAGATATATATGATGGAAGCAGCATAAACGCCTCTAGTTTTTGCTCCAAAGCATTCACAAAAAACATTTAATCAACACGTATTTTTTCCCAACTATTTTCAGATTTTCTAACATTTTTTATGGCTAAATTAAATTTTTGTTATTTTTTTCGTTTTTGAGAAATTTCAAATAAAATTTATGTGTGTTGAAAATTTTCATTCAAATCAATTTATTAATACAAATTACAAAATGATTTACATGTTATAAACAAATGAATTTTTTCAATAATTAAAATTTCACAAACTATCAATAAAATAAAAAACGTAAATAATGTTTAAAAGATTATAGTCTGGACTCTATAGGCCAAACCATAGCCTAAATAAAAAAGGACTGATAATGAGAGTCTGGACTCAATATAAAACAGATGATAGTCTGGACTATACAAATAATCTATAGTCTGGACTATATATAGTCTGGAATATACATATATAGTCCAGCCTATGTAGAAAAATGTTTTTATTGAAAATTTTTTCTATAGAAAATTTTTTATATAGAAAATTTTTTTATAGAAAATTGTTTCTATAGAAAATTTTTTCTATAGAAAATTTTTTCTATAGAAAATTTTTTCTATAGAAAATTTTTTCTATAGAAAATTTTTTCTATAGAAAATTTTTTCTATAGAAAATTTTTTCTATAGAAAATTTTTTCTATAGAAAATTTTTTCTATAGAAAATTTTTTCTATAGAAAATTTTTTCTATAGAACATTTTTTGTATAGAAAATTTTTTCTATAGAAAATTTTTTCTATAGAAAATTTTTTCTACAGAAAATTTTTTTCTATAGAAAATTTTTTCTATAGAAAATTTTTTCTATAAAAAATTTTTTCTATAGAAAATTTTTTCTATAGAAAAATTTTTTATATAGAAAATTTTTCTGTAGAAAATTGTTTCTATGGAAAATTGTTTCTATGGAAAATTTTTTCTAAAGAAAATTTTTTCTATAGAAAGAATTTTTCTATAGAAAATTTTTTCTATAGAAATTTTTTTCTATAGAAAATTTTTTCTATAGAAAATTTTTTCTATAGAAAATTTTTTCTCTAGAAAATTTTTTCTATAAAAAAATTTTTTCTCTAGAAAATTTTTTCTCTAGAAAATTTTTTCTATAGAAAATTTTTTCTCTAGAAAATTTTTTCTCTAGAAAATTTTTTCTCTAGAAAATTTTTTCTCTAGAAAATTTTTTCTATAGAAAGAATTTTTCTATAGAAAATTTTTTCTATAGAAATTTTTTTCTATAGAAAATTTTTTCTATAGAAAATTTTTTCTCTAGAAAATTTTTTCTATAAAAAAATTTTTTCTCTAGAAAATTTTTTCTCTAGAAAATTTTTTCTCTAGAAAATTGTTTCTATAGAAAATTTTTTCTATAGAAAATTTTTTCTATAGAAAATTTTTTCTATAGAACATTTTTTCTATAGAAAATTTTTTCTATAAAAAATTTTTTCTATAGAAAATTTTTTCTCTAGAAAATTTTTTCTATTAAAAATTTTTTCTGTAGAAAATTTTTTCTTTAGAAAATTTTTTCTATAGAAAAAATTTTCTTTTTTCTATAGAAAATTTTTCTGTAGAAAATTGTTTCTATGGAAAATTTTTTCTATATAAAATTTTTTCTACAGAAAATTTTTTCTACAGAAAATTTTTTCTCTAGAAAATTTTTTCTATAGAAAATTTTTTCTATAGAAAATTTTTTCTCTAGAAAATTTTTTCTCTAGAAAATTTTTTCTCTAGAAAATTTTTTCTATAGAAAATCTTTTCTATAGAAAATTTTTTCTATAGAAAATTTTTTCTATAGAAAATTTTTTTCTATAGAAAATTTTTTCTATAGAAAATTTTTTCTATAGAAAATTTTTTATATAGAAATTTTTTTCTATGGAAAATTTTTTCTATAGAAAATTTTTTCTCTAGAAAATTTTTTCTATAGAAAAATTTTTCTCTAGAAAATTTTTTCTATAGAAAAATTTTTCTCTAGAAAATTTTTTCTATAGAAAATTTTTTCTCTAGAAAATTTTTTCTCTAGAAAATTTTTTCTGTAGATAATTTTTTCTATAGAAAATTTTTTCTAAAGAAAATTTTTTCTATAGAAAATTTTTTCTATAGAAAATTTTTTCTATAGAAAATTTTTTCTATAGAAAATTTTTTCTATAGAAAATTTTTTCTCTAGAAAATTTTTTCTATAGAAAATTTTTTTCTATAGAAAATTTTTTCTCTAGAAAATTTTTTCTCTAGAAAATTTTTTCTATAGAAAATTTTTTCTAAAGAAAATTTTTTCTATAGAAAATTTTTTTCTATAGAAAATTTTTTGTCTAGAAAATTTTTTCTATAGAAAATTTTTTCTATAGAAATTTTTTTTGCGTTATTAATGTTAACGTTATTTAAATTATACTATTAACATTTTGTGTTAAATTCTTATAAATGATTTGATTTTCTACTAAATTTTATGTTTTTCTCTATAAATTTGAAAATTTTGAGGTTTTTGGGTTATAGCTGACTTGCAAATCTAGATTTTTGTTTTGTCTTTTTAGACAAATTTTAAGTTTTTATAGTAAAAGACACAAAAAAGTATTGGCTTTATATATTTTTTTTCCAAATAATTTAAGTGATCAAAAAAATCGTTAAAATACTTTATGAGCATGATCGGCGCTACAAATGGCGATCTTGATACTCATAAAAATGAATAGCGAAATTTTTTATATTTTGCCAAGATAACATGACTTTGGTATTTGGAAAAGCCAATTGGGGTGGTGGCATTTGCAAGTATTAAGAGACAATTAAGAATCTTAAGAATTTATGGTGGTCAACAAAAATTCTATGACAAATCAAAATTTGCAAGTTTTGATTACTGGGATTTTTTGGTTATAGAGAATGAATATCAGTTTTCGAAATTAAGTTTTAAGAGTCATGATTTGTTAGGCAATGGATAGGATAGAGACTAGACATTGACTAGAATCTTAAGACTGTGATCTATAGATCGTACTCTGTTTTTGAAGATCTTAGTCTGAACTACAAATATAGTCTGATCTACAAATATAGTCTGATCTACAAATATAGTCTGATCTATAGATCATATCCTGACCCATGGATCGGGTCAGATTATGATCTATTAAACAGACTATGATCAATAAATTCAACTATGTTACATTAATAAGAAGTTTATCGATATGAAATCCTTCCCCCTTGGGTATACTTCCCATATTAGCTAAAATGTTTCAAAAAAAGATCTATATTTCGCTTATGTTTAGATTTACATAAAAACCCATTCAAAATAAATAGTCATACCTGTAGATATGTTTTTGTGATTTTTCGAGTATAATTTTCTTATTAATAAATAAAATTTAAAAATTCAAAATTAAATAAAATCAACATCAGCTACAAAAATAACAACAGCAGCAAAAAATCTCAATTACAAACTTAAAATAATAATGAAATGGTTGCATATGAGTTGTTTTGAGTTGTGGCCTCGTAACCTACTTTTTTCGCAGTCGATTAAGAAGAAACAGCCAACAACAACAACAAGAAAACCAGAACAATTACAACAACAACAAAAATTAATAATAAAACAAAAATTAATAAAAAAAATATATATAATAAAATGCAAATCTTGTCATAATTTTTTCACTGAATTGATCAAAATCTTATAAAATAATTTTCAAAAAAAAAAATACAAACGGGTTTTTTCCAAAATTTAAATTTTTGATAGTTTTTTTTTTTTTTTGGTTGATTAAATATTTATTCACGTGAAATTCCTCTCTGAATTTAAATAAATAAGTCTTACGAAATTTTAACAAATTAATTTGTTAGTTTGAATAATTTCCGGTAAAAACCAGTAAAAGGCCATTTAAATGCGTTTTAAATCAAATCAAAAAAGGTCTATTTGCAGTAAAGGAAATTTCTAGATAAAAGACTGATATATAGATATTAAACTGATCTATAGATCATAATCTATAGATCTATAGATCAGAATCTATAGATAGAAAAAAATTTTCTATAGAAAAAAATTTCTATAGAAAAAATTTTCTATAGAAAAAAATTTCTATAGAAAACATTTTCTATAGAAACAATTTTCTATAGAAAAAATTTTCTATAGAAAAAATTTTCTATAGAAAAAGTTTTCTATAGAAAAAATTTTCTATAGAAAAAATTTTCTATAGAAAAAATTTTCTATAGAAAAAATTTTCTATAGAAAAAATTTTCTATAGAAAAAATTTTCTATGGAAAAAATTTTCTATAGAAAAAATTTTCTATAGAAAAAATTTTCTATAGAAAAAATTTTCTATAGAAAAAATTTTCTATAGAAAAAATTTTCTATAGAAAAAATTTTCTATAGAAAAAATTTTCTATAGAAAAAATTTTCTATACCAAAAATTTTCTATACAAAAAATTTTCTATAGAAAAAATTTTCTATAGAAAAAATTTTCTATAGAAAAAATTTTCTATAGAAAAAATTTTCTATAGAAAAAATTTTCTATAGAAAAAATTTTCTATAGAAAAAATTTTCTATAGAAAAAATTTTCTATAGAAAAAATTTTCTATAGAAAAAATTTTCTATAGAAACAATTTTCTATAGAAAAAATTTTCTATAGAAAAAATTTTCTATAGAAAAAATTTTCTATAGAAAAAATTTTCTACAGAAAAAATTTTCTATAGAAAAAATTTTCTATAGAAAAAAATTTCTATAGAAAAAATTTTCTATAGAAAAAATTTTCTATAGAAAAAATTTTCTATAGAAAAAATTTTCTATAGGAAAAATTTTCTATAGAAAAAATTTTCTACAGAAAAAATTTTCTATAGAAAAAATTTTCTATAGAAAAAATTTTCTATAGAAAAAATTTTCTATAGAAAAAATTTTCTACAGAAAAAATTTTCTATAGAAACAATTTTCTATAGAAAAAATTTTCTATACAAAAAAATTTCTATAGAAAAAATTTTCTATAGAAAACATTTTCTATAGAAAAAATTTTCTATAGAAAAAATTTTCTATAGAAAAAATTTTCTATAGAAAAAATTTTCTATAGAAAAAAATTTCTATAGAAAAAATTTTCTATAGAAAAAATTTTCTATAGAAAAAATTTTCTATAGAAAAAATTTTCTATAGAAAAAATTTTCTATAGAAAAAATTTTCTATAGAAAAAATTTTTTATAGAAAAAATTTTGTATAGAAAAAATTTTGTGTAGAAAAAATTTTGTATAGAAAAAATTTTGTATAGAAAAAATTTTGTATAAAAAAAATTTGTATAGAAAAAATTTTCTATAGAAAAAATTTTCTATAGAAAAAATTTTCTATAGAAAAAATTTTCTAAAGAAAAAATTTTCTATAGAAAAAATTTTCTATAGAAAAAATTTTCTATAGATAAAATTTTCTATAGAAAAAATTTTATATAGAAAAAATTTTCTATAGAAAAAAATTTTCTATACAAAAAAATTTTCTATAGAAAAAATTTTCTATAGAAAAAATTTTCTATAGAAAAAATTTTCTATAGAAAAAATTTTCTATAGAAAAAATTTTCTATAGAAAAAATTTTCTATAGAAAAAATTTTCTATAGAAAAAATTTTCTATAGAAAAAATTTTCTATAAAAAAAATTTTCTATAGAAAAAATTTTCTATAGAAAAAATTTTCTATAGAAAAAATTTTCTATAGAAAAACATTTCTAGAAAAAATTTTCTATAGAAAAAATTTTCTTTAGAAAAAAAATTCTATAGAAAAAATTTTCTATAGCAAAAATTTTCTATAAAAAAAATTTTCTAAAGAAAAAATTTTCTATAGAAAAAATTTTCTATAGAAAAAAATTTCTATAGAAAAAATTTTCTATACAAAAAATTTTCTATACCAAAAATTTTCTATACAAAAAATTTTCTATACAAAAAATTTTCTATAGAAAAAATTTTCTATAGAAAAAATTTTCTATAGAAAAAATTTTCTATAGAAAAAATTTTCTATAGAAAAAATTTTCTATAGAAAAAATTTTCTATAGAAAAACATTTCTAGAAAAAATTTTCTATAGAAAAAATTTTCTTTAGAAAAAAAATTCTATAGAAAAAATTTTCTATAGCAAAAATTTTCTATAAAAAAAATTTTCTAAAGAAAAAATTTTCTATAGAAAAAATTTTCTATAGAAAAAAATTTCTATAGAAAAAATTTTCTATAGAAAAAATTTTCTATACCAAAAATTTTCTATACAAAAAATTTTCTATACAAAAAATTTTCTATAGAAAAAATTTTCTATAGAAAAAATTTTCTATAGAAAAAATTTTCTATAGAAAAAATTTTCTATAGAAAAAATTTTCTATAGAAAAAATTTTCTATAGAAAAACATTTCTAGAAAAAATTTTCTATAGAAAAAATTTTCTTTAAAAAAAAAATTCTATAGAAAAAATTTTCTATAGCAAAAATTTTCTATAAAAAAAATTTTCTAAAGAAAAAATTTTCTATAGAAAAAATTTTCTATAGAAACAATTTTCTATAGAAAAAATTTTCTATAGAAAAAATTTTCTATAGAAAAAATTTTCTATAGAAAAAATTTTCTATAGAAAAAAATTTCTATAGAAAAAATTTTCTATAGAAAAAATTTTCTATAGAAAAAATTTTCTATAGAAAAAATTTTCTATAGAAAAAATTTTCTATAGAAAAAATTTTCTATAGAAAAAATTTTCTATAGAAAAAATTTTCTATAGAAAAAATTTTCTATAGAAAAAATTTTCTATAGAAAAAATTTTCTATAGAAAAAATTTTCTATAGAAAAAATTTTCAATAGAAAAAATTTTCTATAGAAAAAATTTTCTATAGAAAAAATTTTCTATAGAAAAAATTTTCTATAGAAAAAATTTTCTATAGAAAAAATTTTCTATTGAAAAAATTTTCTATAGAAAAAATTTTCTATAGAAAAAATTTTCTATAGAAAAAATTTTCTATAGAAAAAATTTTCTATAGAAAAAATTTTCTATAGAAAAAATTTTCTATAGAAAAAATTTTCTATAGAAAAAATTTTCTATAGAAAAAATTTTCTATAGAAAAAATTTTTTATAGAAAAAATTTTGTATAGAAAAAATTTTGTGTAGAAAAAATTTTGTATAGAAAAAATTTTGTATAGAAAAAATTTTGTATAAAAAAAATTTGTATAGAAAAAATTTTCTATAGAAAAAATTTTCTATAGAAAAAATTTTCTATAGAAAAAATTTTCTAAAGAAAAAATTTTCTATAGAAAAAATTTTCTATAGAAAAAATTTTCTATAGATAAAATTTTCTATAGAAAAAATTTTATATAGAAAAAATTTTCTATACAAAAAAATTTTCTATACAAAAAAATTTTCTATAGAAAATATTTTCTATAGAAAAAATTTTCTATAGAAAAAATTTTCTATAGAAAAAATTTTCTATAGAAAAAATTTTCTATAGAAAAAATTTTCTATAGAAAAAATTTTCTATAGAAAAAATTTTCTATAGAAAAAATTTTCTATAAAAAAAATTTTCAATAGAAAAAATTTTCTATAGAAAAAATTTTCTATAGAAAAAATTTTCTATAGAAAAACATTTCTAGAAAAAATTTTCTATAGAAAAAATTTTCTTTAGAAAAAAAATTCTATAGAAAAAATTTTCTATAGCAAAAATTTTCTATAAAAAAAATTTTCTAAAGAAAAAATTTTCTATAGAAAAAATTTTCTATAGAAAAAAATTTCTATAGAAAAAATTTTCTATACCAAAAATTTTCTATACAAAAAATTTTCTATACAAAAAATTTTCTATAGAAAAAATTTTCTATAGAAAAAATTTTCTATAGAAAAAATTTTCTATAGAAAAAATTTTCTATAGAAAAAATTTTCTATAGAAAAAATTTTCTATAGAAAAACATTTCTAGAAAAAATTTTCTATAGAAAAAATTTTCTTTAGAAAAAAAATTCTATAGAAAAAATTTTCTATAGCAAAAATTTTCTATAAAAAAAATTTTCTAAAGAAAAAATTTTCTATAGAAAAAATTTTCTATAGAAAAAAATTTCTATAGAAAAAATTTTCTATAGAAAAAATTTTCTATACCAAAAATTTTCTATACAAAAAATTTTCTATACAAAAAATTTTCTATAGAAAAAATTTTCTATAGAAAAAATTTTCTATAGAAAAAATTTTCTATAGAAAAAATTTTCTATAGAAAAAATTTTCTATAGAAAAAATTTTCTATAGAAAAAATTTTCTATAGAAAAAATTTTCTATAGAAAAACATTTCTAGAAAAAATTTTCTATAGAAAAAATTTTCTTTAGAAAAAAAATTCTATAGAAAAAATTTTCTATAGCAAAAATTTTCTATAAAAAAAATTTTCTAAAGAAAAAATTTTCTATAGAAAAAATTTTCTATAGAAAAAAATTTCTATAGAAAAAATTTTCTGTAGAAAAAATTTTCTATAGAAAAAAATTTTCTATAGAAAAAAATTTTCTATAGAAAAAATTTTCTATAGAAAAAATTTTCTATAGAAAAAATTTTCTATAGAAAAAATTTTGTATAGAAAAAATTTTGTATAGAAAAAATTTTGTATAGAAAAAATTTTCTAGAGAAAAAATTTTCTTAAGAAATATTTTTCTATAGAAAAAATTTTCTTAAGAAATATTTTTCTATAGAAAAAATTTTCTTAAGAAATATTTTTCTATAGAAAAAATTTTCTAAAGAAATATTTTTCTATAGAAAAAATTTTCTAAAGAAATATTTTTCTATAGAAAACATTTTCTAAAATAAAATATTTCAGTAGAAAATTTTTTCTATAGATAAATATTTTTTTAGAAAATGTTTTCTATAGAAAAATATTTCTTTAGAAAATTTTTTCTATAGAAAAATATTTCTTAAGAAAATTTTTTCTATAGAAAAATATTTCTTAAGAAAATTTTTTCTGTAGAAAAATATTTCTTAAGAAAATTTTTTCTATAGAAAAATATTTCTTAAGAAAATTTTTTCTATAGAAAAAATTTTCTAAAGAAATATTTTTCTATAGAAAAAATTTTCTAAAGAAATATTTTTCTATAGAAAACATTTTCTAAAATAAAATATTTCAGTAGAAAATTTTTTCTATAGATAAATATTTTTTTAGAAAATGTTTTCTATAGAAAAATATTTCTTTAGAAAATTTTTTCTATAGAAAAATATTTCTTAAGAAAATTTTTTCTATAGAAAAATATTTCTTAAGAAAATTTTTTCTATAGAAAAATATTTCTTAAGAAAATTTTTTCTATAGAAAAATATTTCTTAAGAAAATTTTTTCTATAGAAAAATATTTCTTAAGAAAATTTTTTCTATAGAAAAATATTTCTTAAGAAAATTTTTTCTATAGAAAAATATTTCTTAAGAAAATTTTTTCTATAGAAAAATATTTGTTTAGAAAATTTTTTCTATAGAAAAATATTTCTTTATACATTTTTTTCTATAGAAAAATATTTCTTTAGAAAATTTTTTCTATAGAAAAATATTTCTTTAGAAAATTTTTTCTATAGAAAAATATTTCTTAAGAAATTTTTTTCTATAGAAAAATATTTCTTTAGAAAATGTTTTCTATGGTAAAATATTTCTTTAGAAAATTTTTTCTATAGAAAAATATTTCTTTAGAAAATTTTTTCTATAGAAAAATATTTCTTAAGAAAATTTTTTCTATAGAAAAATATTTCTTAAGAAAATTTTTTCTATAGAAAAATATTTCTTAAGAAAATTTTTTTCCAGATTAAAATTTTCATTGATAGTTCTTTACAAGAGTCCCGATATCTCTCTACAAAAGCCATAAATCATTCAAAGCAATTCAATTAATCAAAATGTATGAGTCGAGGCAATCTCGCATTATCTAAGAATTATAAATAAATTCCAAAGAGTCAATAAAGTAATAACATATTACGAAAAAAAAAAAAATATTTATTATTAAATAATAAATAGCAACAATTTAAAATTAATAAACAAATATTTATAAAGTCTTTTCTGTTGTTATTTATAATTTATTTCAGTTTTTATTTTTCTTTTTTCTACTTTTAATTTCATACAAAATAATATGACAAAGTTATACGTAAATCATGTGTACGAGTAGATTATAGTTGTCAGTCGGTCCGTTTGTCCGTCCGTTCATATGCCCGTTCGAGCGTCCCTCCCTGCGTCCGTTTGTCTGTATACACGTTCGTTTGTTTGTGTGTGTTTGTTGTTAGATATGGTGACCCACTAACCTACTTTTTCAACGAAATGTGAAGCTCTTGCTTATTTCTTCTGCTCGAACAATGTATTTTATTTAAGTTTTTTTCGTTGTTGCTGTAGCTGCTGCTACCGCTCGCTACTCATTTTGCGTTTATTATTAACAATCAGCAGCAGCAACAACAACAACAACAGCAAAAATAATAACAAAAAATTATATAAATAAAATACACACAAACGAACAATCGACGCAATCAAAAAGCAATAACAACTACAATAGATCCAAAAAAAAAACAGACGGACCGAAAGTCGGAGGGATGGACAGAAAGTCAGATGGACAGACAGGCGGAATGATGGACGGACAGACAGACGGAAAGACGGACAGACTGACAGACGGAAAGAAGGACAGACGGTAACACGGACGGACAGACAGACGGAAAGACGGACGTTTGGACGGAAAGACAGCCGCCCCTAACTTATTCCGTTTGTTTTACGCATTATAATGAAATTTCTACGTATCAATACCTAAATATTAGATCGAGTTGTGTTATTTCCATCAACTTATCCAACCATTCCTGCTGATTTTCCTAATAATTCCATAGGGTTTCCTCACCTGATGACTGATCTTTAAATGGAAAATCAAAAAAAAAATACCCTTTGAAATCATACAAACCCCAAATTTTTACTCTTAACACTCATTAAATTGTCCAAGTCCAAACTTTTCTCTTACAAAAAAAACATTTTTTTTTTCAAATTTTCATGTACAATTGCTCATTTCAAGTTTTATTACAAACACACTCCAACATACGCGCAAATATTTCACAACAATTTTATTTACCAAAAACACACACATACACACACTCTTACCAATACAGAGATAAAGCTTTTTTTCTCAAACCAACACACAAGTAATTAAAAAAGTTGTTTCGTCAAACAAGAGCGTATGAGCAATATTATTTAACTAAGAAAGAGAGAGGGAGAGACCAAAATATAGCGGCTTTTTTTGTTTGGTTTGAAAGTGAGAGTGAGTAAGGAATCAAAAAGCGTGAGTAAATTGCGTGAGAATCTAAAGAATAGGGTTGCCAGCTTTAGGAAAATATAAAATTATAAGGAGAAATCGAAAATTTCTTAAAGACGTATTAAATCTATAAAAAAAAATGTTCGCGTCTGATTGTCTGTTTGCCGGACCGATTTTTCTGTTAAGGTATGACCGGTAGTTTTTTTTTTTTTTTTATTTAGGACCAGCACTCAGGGGATGACCCCTACTTATGCTATGCATTGTGTTGGAACTAGGAAAATAGGTTGTGGGAAGGAGGAAAGAGGGAGTAGTGTTTGTGGACATTAGATTTGAATTTTCCTATATTGCAACTGTCAGGAAAAACTTCTGCGGGAAGTGAGTTCCACATACGTATTGTACGGCTAAAGAACTAATTTTCTCTATAGTGTGTTGTTCGGTCCACTGGACAATCAACCACAAATGCATGTGATCTAACGGATTGACGTGTGCTGCGTAAGAATCTTCGGGTTTCGGGAACGAGGTCCCTGATATCGTTAGAACACATTCCAAAGTAGTACCGATAGAACAGTGTTATACAACCCACATTGCGGCGGTGCTCCAGTGAGTCAATAGAGTTGGATACCCTACTGTCACCGATAAGCACTTTCGCCCTCCCCTGTACGCGGTCGAGAAGCTCCAAAATAGACTTTGAAGCACCGGCCCATACATGAGAGTTGTATTCCATTTTTGGTCGGATATAGGTGGTGTAAATTTTAAGGAGATCAGTTGGAGTGAAGTATCTCTTACACCGTTTTAGAAAACCTAGGCACTTGAATGCTTCTTTCGACACTTGAAAGATGTGCTTAGTCCAACGGACATCACATTGGATTCTCATGCCCAGAACATCAAGAGCATCTGATTCCTGAATATTTACACCATCCATGGATACAGATGAAGTAACATGATCTGCCGTGCATTTATGCGTAAGCATACAACACTGGGTCTTGCGTGAATTAAAGTCGACTCTATTTACACGTCCCCATTTGGAAACGGTTTCGAGATCGCGATTTAATGATCCATTCATGTTTTGTCTCGTAGCCACAATCTGCGGAAAATCCGGTCTATGATTAAATGAATACGAATGGCAAATGTTACTAAATATCATCTGCAAAAGAATAGATAGGATTGGAAGTTTGACATAGAAGGTCGTTAATGAATATAAGAAATAGAGTAGGAGAAAGAATAGAGCCTTGTGGTACCCCTGAATTGATCTTGAACTCGTTTGATGAGACCCCATCTACAACAACTCTTATAGTACGATCCCTGAGAAAGCTCGATATAAATCGAGAGAAGGTATTACCGACAACAAAAGCAACAAGTTTTGATAAAAGTGCACCATGCCATACTCTATCGAACGCCTTGGAAATATCTAGAGCCACAACTTTACTTTCGCCAAAATGGTGAATGGAACGGCACCATTTTTCTGATAGGAATGCTAGTAAGTCACCCGTAAAGCGCCCCCTACGCAATCCATACTGGCGGTCGCTTAGTAAGTTGTAAGACTCTAAATATTTAACCAGATGGTAATTTACCATACTCTCCATTACTTTGGAAAGTGCTGAACAAATCGCTATTGGTCGGTAATTGTCAGGGTTGTTAGCCTCACCCTTTTTAGGGATTGGCGTTACATTAGCAACCTTCCAACACATAGGAAATTCACCGGCATGGTATAAGGTACTGAAGAGGTTTGCTAATGGACGAGCTAGCGTCGAAGAGCACTGCTTCAAGACCAGCGCTGGAATACCATCCGGCCCTGAAGACTTGTTTATGTTGAGATTCGATAAGAACTAGCACTATTCTTAACTCTTTCAACGAATGACCAAAAGCTCTTGCTGCCCCGAGGAGCATCAAGAACTTTAGTACGAAGACGCTGCTCGTACAGAGCTTTTTCGCGTCTTAATACTTTAGCACACAAACGTCTCGCCTGTTTGCGTAGCAATTCATTAACTGGACTTTGGTTATTTCGCCAGTTTCTGAAAGCTTTCTCTCTGGATCTGACTGCCTGTTTGCACGTCTGATTAAACCATGAATTTATTTTGGCTTTAACCGAAATACTTTTTGATGGAATGAATGGATTCATTCCTAGCAAGATTACATTAGAAACCATTTCCGCCATGGCATTGACATAACTGTCAAGGAAACAAAGTTTCTAATTAAATTGCCTATAAAAATCGTTAATCTCAGCCCAACGAGCCTTTTCGTAAATGAAAATTAAACGCTTCGTAGCTGATTGTGAAACGTCCCAAAGCCTGGAGAACGAAAAAGAGGCGGAAATGGTGCAATGATCCGAGTTTCCGAGAGGTGCCAAAACCTTAACCTCATACTTTTCAGGGTGTGAGGTAAGGAAAAGATCGAGAGTATTTAGTTGGTGCTCATCAACACACGAAATGTGTGTTGGTTCATTTACCAGTTGCGCAAGGTGATTGTGCGCAGCGAACAGTTCAACATATTGGCCTTCAGTAGTTGTATTGCTCGAATGGCTGAGTTGTGAACATTAAAATCACCAGCAACAACGATTTCACTGTTCGGGCAACTCTCCAGGATCTTCGAGATGGAATCGGAAAGGGCGTCGAAGCCAGATAAAGTTTTATCCCTTTCCGCGTTTGGACTTCTGTAAAGAAACCCGAAATGTAAAAGATGCGCCCTGATTCTGAACTTAACCCATAGACAGCTAAATTCTGCATCATGTGTGCCTAATGATTGCTGGCACTGGTACGCAACTTCATCACGAATGTACATCGCAATGCCCCTATGAAAATTAAATAGAGATAGAAAGTGATACCCAGGTATATGAAAATCCTGTGGATCAGCATTTTCAAATACCTGGGTTTCACATAAGGCGAAAACATCCGGCCTATGGAGACAAATATGAGCGTAGACCGAGAAAAAATTAGATCTTAAACCACGTATATTGCAGAAGTTTATATGAAATCGATCCGCCATTGCAATCAGGAAAATTCAAATAGTATTGTCTTTACAATGTATGGATGGCCGAGCTGACCGATTTTTCTAAAATTTTGATAGTATTTAGTTAGTTAGGTAGTTGAAATAGGCTAGGTTTTTTTTTTTTTTTTTGAAACTCAAGTGGGTGTGACCCCTTCCATATAAGTCAAATATTAAAAATGACAAATATGGATGACCGAGAGGACCGATTTTTCTGAAATTTTAACAGTATGTTGAGGTGTTTTTATGCCCTTCACCACAATAGGTAGAATGGTGTTATAAGTTTGTGCTGACGCATAGAAATATTTGTTTTAGACTCACCTTTTAGTGTACCAATAGGCTTAGAATCTTTCTGAGTCGATTTAGTGATGTCAGTCCGTCCGTCTGGCTGTTTGGCTGGACGGCTGGCTGGACCCCCATGTAAACCTTGTAATCAAACTATAGGTCGCAATTCTAAAGAAAATTTGATAAAATTTGACACAGATAATTTTTTTGATAATGGGACCATGGCTATTGAAATTCGTCAAAATCGGTCAAGTATTTATGGTACCTCCCATAGATCCCACTTCCCGGAATTGATATATTGGCCACAAATATCAATATTTTTTCATGAAATTTAAAACAAAAACTGCTAAAATCACTGTACCAAATTTCATTGAAATCGGTCCACATTTGACCATAGCTCCCATACAAACTCTTCTTTAAAAACGCGCTAATGAGAATTTTAAGTTTGTTTTTTGCATAGATAATTTTGTAACAACTGCAATCAATTTGCAAAATTTCGAGATAATCGGTCACCATTTGACCCTAGCTCTCATATAAGTCCAAATGACGGAAAAAGCTTGCGTAAATGTTTGTATGATGGCAAAATTTAGCAAATATTTGTCTTTATACAAGAAAAAAAAAAAACACCTTTGACCTTAGTGGTGAAGGGTATCGTATGGTCGGGCTTGACCGACTATAGCACTTTCTTACTTGTTTTTTCTTTTTGAAACCTTAAATAAGTCAAATAATATTAAATGAATTAAAGTTTTAAATGTGGATGAAGATGAGGATATTTTCTTACCATAGGATAGTTTTTCGCTTTTTGAATTTTTTGAAAATGGAACATGGAGGACCTCGAGGAATCGAAAAATGAGGATGAAATTCCCCTTTTCCTTGAAACAGCTGGACCGATGAAGACAGTTTTTTTTTCAAATGTTTGCCTTAGTCGAAGATAGGATTCTATATAAAGAGAAATTGACCATGCCCACTTTTACGCCCTCTTTTTTTTATGTATCTAAAATCGGAAAACGGCTGCACATATATTGGTAATATATGATTATTGTTTGATAATAGTTTGACTGGCGTTTATTTGACAATCGTTTGAAGATTTTTCAGGATAATTTAATGGTTGTTTGAAGATTGTTTGATAGTTGTTTGATGATTGATTGACTGATGACTATTTGAAGATTGTTTGATAATTGTTTTTACGATTAACTGTATTATGACAGTAGTTTGATGATTTTTTGACGATTGTTTGATAATTTTTTTAATGAATGTTTGTTGGTTGTTTGATGTTTGACTGACAACGATTGTTCGACAATTGTTTCACGATTGACTGTTGATTATTTGACGGTTATTTGATTACTATTTGAATTTCATTACCAAAATTACGACAATCTAGAGGTTATATTTTAATAATGTTCCATAATTCGATTATAATATTAAAGCGAAGTCAGTCGTATTATGTTTTTCGTAATAAGCTTTCCCATTTAAATTTGTCATTTCCCTGTGTTGATTTAAAAAAAAAAGTTTTATAACCTTGTGTGAGAGTTTTAAGATTATTTTAAATATCAACTTCTGATTCATGTCATTTTTTTTACCAAGTATTTTTATTGTAGTTTTTAGAAAATTTTAAAGATGTTCGTCATTCCCCTGCCATCATTCCTCTAATAAAACTACACTGAGAAATGACGACAATCTGGGGACAATTTTTTTAATAATGTTCCATAATTAGATTATATTTTTCGACGAAAATAATAATAAAAGCTTTCTCACTTAAGTTAGTCATTCCCCTGTGTGGATTTAAAAAAAAAAGTTCAACGTTTAATTTATAGTTTTGAGTGTCATTTTCAAAGGCAAGTATTTTTATTGTAATTTAAGAAAATTTTGATGATGTTCGTCATTCTCCTGCCATCATTCCTATACAACCAAACTTACAAAAAGGATATCTACAGAGTCCCATTTCCTAATTTCAAACGTAGAACTCTTTAAATCTCTATCTTTAGGATCTCTATAGAGTTCCAGTTTCAAATATTAAAATGTACTGACTTTCGTTTACAACCGTTGGTCTCTATAGACCACCAATTTAAAGCGTTGATCACAATAGACTTGGATTTTTATACAATAGAAGTTTCAACTTTGATCTGTTAATATAGAATTGAAAAAGTCTTAGGCATGGAAATCTATAGGGTTCCACCCTTATTCCTTTTTTATTGTACTCCTTTCAAAATCTATAGACGTCCATTACATTTTTGACATCTTTTTTACCGACAAAAGAGAGACCTTTAGCCACTAACGCTTAATAGAGTAGGATGATGGTGCTAACCGTTTTTAAATGTTAGCTCTAGTTTTGGAGATATAGCGTTATACAAAAAATGGCAGAGGTTACGCAATAAATAATCGTGTAACTCGAAAACTGTTTATTTTCTTGAACTAAGTAAAAAAATCGAAATTCGACAACATAATTATCTTTCAGAAACACTTACTATTTTTTTGATTCGAGCAGCCGTTTTGGAAATAAATAGTTTTTTTTTTTGATTTTGCTTTGTAATTATTTTTGTGATTTAAAAAATTTTTTTCAAAACGATTGAAAGATAATTTTGTTGACGAATTTCGATTTTTTTCCTAAGTTTAAGAAAACACACGGTTTACGAGATACGCGAATATTTATTGCTCAGTCTCCTCCATTTTTTAAATAACGCTATATCTCGATAACTAGAGTTAACCTAAAAAAACACCATTGAATTCAGCGTACTCGAATTATCTTTACCCACTAGGTCTTCCTTTTGTCGTTTTTTTTTTAACTAGCACAGTGTTATCGAATCGTCGGTCTCTATAGTAAAGTATTACAGTTTCAAGCGTTAATCTTAAAAATGGTAAAAAAACGTTCACATCTAAAGATTACCAATTTCAACCTTCGATCTTTTTAAACCTGTATTCATTGTCATTGTCCCTTTCGCAAACCTTGATCTTCAAAGAGTCGTATTTTTAAACCTGTTAATAAATATTGTCTTCCTCGAAAAACGTCGATTTCCTTAGAGTCTCTTTTTCACTCGTGGAAATATAGAGTTCTAGTTTTTTAAGCGGATCCATTACTCCAATTTTCAATTGTGGATCTCTATAGAGCCCCAGGTTTTAATGCATCTCTACAGATCCGCAGTTTTCAAAGCGAATTATTACCAATTTCAATTGTATGTAGATCTCTATAGGCTTCCCTTTTTTTTTTTTGGTTGGTCTCAACTGAAAATTTCTAAAACGGCAACTCTAAACCAACTATTACTTCATCCCACAGTGCGTAAAGCTCTCTTTCATTATCTCTCTTAATCTCTATGAAAAAAATCTCTCTTCCATGTAAATAAATTACAACAAAAACTATAACAAAAAAATTTCCATATTGTAATAATGCGTGACATTACAAATGTTGTTGCTGCTGCCTCTGCTGCCATTCAAATGGAATTTTGGAATCATTTGTGTACACTAATTTCTTGTCAGTCATTTCAGTCAGTCCGTCCACTTATCCGCCCGTCCGTCTGTCTAACATGCGTGTAACATTTCTATAACCTAAGACAACATAAAAATAATTTTGCCTTTTTTTTAGTTTTGATATGAGAAAATCCGAAAAAATGTTAAGGCAATAGGAAGAAGTTAAAAATGGTTGAGGAAGACACCAAAAATTTTTATTTTTAGTTATTTTATGTTTATATTTGTAAAAATTTTTTTAAGTTGGGAAATACAGTGAAATGCATTTTGTTGAATTTCTTATCTATTTTCACACACACACACACACACGCAGTCTAAAGTAGCAACTCCATTTTTGGGGAGGGTATACATTAATATCAAAACATTTAAAATTCAAAAATTGAAGTTTAAATGATTTATGATTGCAATGTTGTAAATTAACCAATAAATGAAACAAAGAAACGTGTAACATACATTTAATCAAAGCACAGTGGGGTGAAGTTTTGAAAAATTAAAAAAAATTTTAAAAGTTTTTGATAATAATGAAGAAAACAAAATCGATGATCTATTATATAGACTTGATCTGAATAGATTTTGGATAAGAAAAATTATTTATAAATATCTTTAATAAAAATACAAAAATTAAAAAAAAAAAAAAAATATTTTTTATAACACAAATCCCAGAATTCCTAAAAAGATTTGAAAAATTTCCAAAAATGGGTATTTTTAGTTTTTTGGCTCTAGTAGCTTGGCCACTTGGACAGGACAAGAAAGAACTTCTGCAATATAATTAAAAACATCTTGGTCCATAAAAATTTGGTGAATTTTTTTTTAAAGCTCGCTTGCGTTCGAAGGAATTATGAATCAAAATTGAAATTTCCCTAAGCAATAGATCTAATTCGAGAGACTCTGGTACTAACACCGAATAAACAGGAAGTTATTTTTTAACTCAATTATAAACTTTGAAAAGTTTTCTTTTAGAAAAATTTAAATATTTTAAATGTTCCTTAAGAAATTTGTTAAATAACTAGAAAATACAAAAAATACTTTTTATCAAAAAGAAAAAAAAACTTAAAAAAAAATATTTTTTATAACACAAATCCCAGAATTCCAAAAAAGATTTGAAAAAGTTCCAAAAATGGGTATTTTTAGTTTTTTGGCTCTAGTAGCTTGGCCACTTGGACAGGACAAGAAAGAACTTCTGCAATATAATTAAAAACATCTTGGTCCATAAAAATTTGGTGAATTTTTTTTTTAAAGCTCGCTTGCGTTCGAAGGAATTATGAATCAAAATTGAAATTTCCCTAAGCAATAGATCTAATTCGAGAGACTCTGGTACTAACACCGAAAAAACAGGAAGTTATTTTTTAACTCAATTATAAACTTTGAAAAGTTTTCTTTTAGAAAAATTTAAATATTTTAAATGTTCCTTAAGAAATTTGTTAAATAACTAGAAAATACAAAAAATTTCTTTTTATCAAAAAGAAAAAAAAAACTTAAAAAAACAATATTTTTTATAACACAAATCCCAGAATTCCTAAAAAGATTTGAAAAATTTCCAAAAATGGGTATTTTTAGTTTTTTTGCTCTAGTAGCTTTGGCCACTTGGACAGGGCAAGAAAGAACTTCTGCAATATAATTAAAAACATCTTGGTCCATAAAAATTTGGTGAATTTTTTTTTTAAAGCTCGCTTGCGTTCGAAGGAATTATGAATCAAAATTGAAATTTTCCTAAGCAATAGATCTAATTCGAGAGACTCTGGTACTAACACCGAATAAACAAGAAGTTATTTTTTAACTCAATTATAAACTTTGAAAAGTTTTCTTTTAGAAAAATTTAAATATTTTAAATGTTTCTTAAGAAATTTGTTAAATAACTAGAAAATACAAAAAATTTCTTTTTATCAAAAAGAAAAAAAAAACGGGGAAAAATGGTTTATTTTTTAAATATTAAACTTTAAGCACTTATAACTTTTTACATAGTAAAGCTTTCCGTACACTTCTTGCTTGTTATTATATATTATATATATTTAAAAAATTGTTCTATTTTAAGAAAACTTTAAATCAAGAAAATCGGTTTATATATACATCAGATATTAGTAAAACAAACCGGTGCAGTATGGGACAAAAATTAAAAATTTTAATTTTTAAAGTCGAATATCTTTTAAACCGTAAGATATTATATGCCGCCCAGTAAAATCTAGGCTTTTCCAGGTTCAATCAAAACTTAAGCTCCCCAGCACTTCTGCTATATCATAAAATTTTTTCGAGTATCATTTAAACCGTAAGAGATAGCATATCCATGTAGCAATTTGTAGATCTTGACCTATATATTTAATATATAATGGGTGTTTTTTTTAGAGGTATAGAGCTTCGAATTGAAATAAAACACAAGAAAATCGTTTTAATGTCCATCAATTTGGCTTTATTGGAAGGATAATTTTATGCCATTAATGTTTAAATATGATTTCGGGCATGTGGCCACCGCGGCTGGCTCGAATAAAGCCAATTCTACAGGTCCAATTTTCAACTACTTTTTCGAGCATATGGGGCCGTATGTTGGCAATAACGCCACGAATGTTGGCTTCCAAGTCCCCTAACGTTTCAGGTTTGTTGGCGTAGACGAGCGACTTCACATATCCCCAAAGAAAATAATCTAGTGGTGTCAAATCGCACGATTTTAGTGGCCAATTGACAGGTCCATTCCGCGAAATTATGCGCTCATCGAATGTTTCCTTCAATAAATCAATTGTGACGTGCGCTGTGTGGCATGTAGCGCCGTCTTGTTGGAACCACAACTCATCCACATTCATGCCATCCAATTGGGGAACAAAATAGTCGGTTATCATGGCTCTATACCGGTCTCCATTTATGGCAACTGACTCTCCAGCATTATTTCGGAAGAAGTGTGGCCCAATGACTCCACCAGCCCATAGAGCACACCAAACAGTCAGTTTTTGTGGATGTAATGGCGTCTCAAGGGTCTCATGTGGATTCTTTCAACCAAAAATGAGCCTCATCACTGAACAAAATTTTGCGATGAAAATCAGCATCGAGATCAATCTCATTTTCGGCCCATACACCAAAATCACGACGCATTGCATGGTCTCGCGGCTTTAATTCTTGCACAAGCTGGATCGTGTAAGGTCGCAAGCCAAGATCTTTGCGCAAAATCTTCCATAAAGTTGATGGACAAAGCTCCAATTGCTGTGCACGGTGGCGAATCGATTCATTCGGGTCCTCTTCAACACTTTGCTCTACAGCGGCAATTGTTTCTTCGGT
The DNA here is from genome assembly GCA_933228675.1 of Stomorhina lunata. NCBI lineage: Eukaryota > Metazoa > Arthropoda > Insecta > Diptera > Rhiniidae > Stomorhina > Stomorhina lunata. Next base: position 106,910,843 of record OW121742.1, read on the forward strand.
GCGCACTGTTCGACGTCGCTGCGGATGCGTATTATCACATAGAGTAAACGTAGTGCGAAAACGATCCATGGTTAACCGAATTAATTGCTCTGATGGACGATTATGTCGACCATAAAATGGACGGAGCTTGCGGTAAACTTCGCGAACTGAACCATTATTTTCGAAATAAATTTGCACGATTTGCAAGCGTTATTCTTTTGTCAACCTGTTTATGATGAAATGGCAAACCAAACTAAATATTAATCACTTGACAGCTGACAAAATGGCCGCCAGTTAAAAAAGTGATGCCAACTTAAAGTTCTATACCTCAATAAAAAACACCCGATAGTATGATTTTTCAAATCGGTTGGGAAATGACAATTAAATATCGTTTTAAGTGATTTATGAGTCTGAGATGCCCTAACTTGGGAGGCGATTGTGCCGCCCCAATAAAATCTAGGCTTTCCAGATTTAAAACTTAAGCTCTCCAACACTTCTGCTATATCCACATAAAATCCGCCCAACGGTTTAGAAGTTACGGACTTATTTCCTTCTATTTTAAAACCATCCCACTGTGCGATGTTATAAATCTTCATCTAGATCAACGTTGGCCATTATTTGCTTGACAGGGGAATTCCCTTTTAAAGATTGAGCACTCTCATTTGAAAAAGCTCTCCATTTGGCCAACATTGATCTAGATCAAGGGTGCCCCAGCATATATGCTTTAGTTTTTACAACAAAAAATATTGATTAAAAATCTATTTTTCATTAAATGTTTTGGTGTTTGCTCTTCCCTAGGGAACTTTTGGGCACCCTTGATCTAGATCAAAGGTTGAAATGTTTTTAAACTATATTATAACAAGATTACAAAAAAAAATCTCTAAGAAGGCCACAGAACTAGTTAAAAACAAAAACAAGACAAGATCATATTCTGAATAGGATCCCCATAGACTTCTCTTGTCAGTCGTCGATGTCTAGAGACTCTTAGTTTTAAGCGAACGTTTTTTAGACTTTAATTTTGCATCGTCGATCCCTTAAGACCCCCATTTTTAATTGTCCACTTCTATAGTCTTCAAATTTGAAACTTATAACTCTTTATATACCCAGTTTTAAAAGTGGTCCTCTACAGAGTCTTACTTTCATTCGTGGATTTCTTTGGAGTTTCAGTTTTAAATATGGATCCCTATAGAGTCTCAGTCTTAGATGTAAACGTGGATCCCAAAAGAGTTCCAGTTTCAAGCATAGATCCCTAAAGATTCTCAGTTGGAACTTTATAGAGTCCCACTTTTAAACATGGGTCTTCATAGAGCCTCATTTTTACTTGTAGATCTCTAGAGATTCAGTTTTTTACGAGCCCAAATTTTTACATTTTAGATCTCTATAGAGGCCCAGCTTTATGCGTAGATCTCTACAGAGTCTTCTTTTTACTTGTGGATCTCTATAGAGTCCAATTTATACTTGTAGATCTCTATAGAGTCCTATTTTTACTTGTAGATCTCCATAAAGTTCCGTTTTTACTTGTAGATTTTGAAAGAGTCCCTTTTTCACTTCTAGGTCTCCATAGAGTCCCAGTTTTACGCGTAGAAGTTTATAGTGTCTCATTTCTAGTTGTAGATCTATATAGAGGCCCATCTTTAAACGTGGATATCTCTATAGAGTCCAAGCTTTACATGTAGATCTCTATAGAGTCCCACTTTTAAACATGAATCTTCACATAGCCCCATTTATACTTGTAGATCTCTTTAGAGTCATATTTTTACTTCTAGACCTCTATAGAGCCCCATTTTTACTTGTAGATCTCTATAGAGTTCAAGCTTTATCATGGATCTTTATAGAGCCATATTTTTATTTGTAGATCTCTATACAGTTTCAGCTTAAAACGTGAAACTATAAAAGATCCCATTTTTTCTTGAAGACCTCTACAGAGTCCCATTTTTACTTGAAGAACTCTACAGAAATCCAGCTTTTAGCCTGGATCTTTATAGAGCCTTAGTTTTACTTATAGATCTCTATAGAATCCCATTTTTACTTGAAGAACTCTACAGAGTTCCAGCTTTAAACCTGGATATTTATAAAGCCCCAGTTTTACTTATAGATCTCCATAGAGTCCCATTTTTACATTTTTTATAGAGCCTTAGTTTTACTTATAGATCTCTACAGAGTCCCATTTTTACTTGAAGAACTCTATAGAGTTCCAGCTTTAAACCTGAATCTTTATAGAGCCCCAGTTTCACTTATAGATCTCTTTAGAGTCAAATTTTTACTTCAAGAACTCTATAGAGTTCCAGCTTTAAAACCTGGATCTTTATAGAGCCCCAGTTTTACTTATAGATCTCTATAGGTTCCCATTTTTACTTAAAGAACTCTACAAGAGTTCCAGCTTTTAACCTGGATCTTAATAAAGCCCAAATTTTACTTATAGATCTCTATAGAGTCCCATTTTTACTTAAAGAACTCTACAAGAGTTCCAGCTTTAAACCTGGATCTTTATAAAGCCCCAGTTTTATTTATAGATCTCCATAGAGTCCCATTTTTACTTAAAGAACTCTATAGAGTTCCAGCTTTAAACCTGGATCTTTATAGAGCCTTAGTTTTACTTATAGATCTCTATATAATCCCATTTTTACTTGAAGAACTCTACAGAGTTTCAGCTTTAAACCTGGATATTTAGAGTCCCAGTTTTAAATATAGATCTTTATTGAGTCCTATTTTTACTTGGAGAATTCTACAAGAGGTCCAGCTTTTAACCTGGATCTTTATAGAGCCCCAGTTTTACTTATAGATCTCCATAGAGTCCCATTTTTACTTGAAGAACTCTATAGAGTTCCAGCTTTAAATCTGGATCTGTATAGAGCCTTAGTTTTACTTATAGATCTCTACAGAGTCCCATTTTTACTTGAAGAACTCTATAGAGATCCAGCTTTTAACCTGGATCTTTATAGAGCCTTAGTTTTACTTATAGATCTCTACAGAGTCCCATTTTTACTTGAAGAACTTTATATCCAGCTTTAAGCCTGGATCTTTATAAAGCCCCAGTTTTACTTATAGATCTCTACAGAGTCCCATTTTTACTTGAAGAACTCTATAGAGTTCCAGCTTTAAACCTGAATCTTTATAGAGCCCCAGTTTTACTTATAGGTCTCTATTGAGTCCCATTTTTACTTAAAGAACTCTACAGAATTCCAGCTTTTAACCTGGATCTTTATAGAGCCTCAGTTTTACTTATAGATCTCTACAGAGTCCCATTTTTACTTGAAGAACTCTAAAGAGTTCCAGCTTTAAAACTGGATCTTTATAGAGTCCCAGCTTCACTTATAGATCTCTATTGAGTCCCATTTTTACTTGAAGAACTCTACAGAGTTCCAGCTTTTAACCTGGATCTTTATAGAGCCCCAGTTTTACTTATAGATCTCTATAGGTTCCCTTTTTAACTTGAAGAACTCTACAGAGTTTCAGCTTTAAACCTGGATGTTAATAAAGCCCAACTTTTACTTATAGATCTCTATAGAGTCCCATTTTTACTTAAAGAACTCTACAGAATTCCAGCTTTTAACCTGGATCTTTATAGAGCCCCAGTTTTACTTATAGATCTCTACAGAGTCCCATTTTTACTTGAAGAACTCTAAAGAGTTCCAGCTTTAAACCTGGATCTTTATAGAGTCCCAGCTTCACTTATAGATCTCTATTGAGTCCCATTTTTACTTGAAGAACTCTACAGAGTTCCAGCTTTTAACCTGGATCTTTATAGAGTCCCAGCTTCACTTATAGATCTCTATTGAGTCCCATTTTTACTTGAAGAACTCTACAGAGTTCCAGCTTTTAACCTGGATCTTTATAGAGCCCCAGTTTTACTTATAGATCTCTACAGAGTCCCATTTTTACTTGAAGAACTCTAAAGAGTTCCAGCTTTAAACCTGGATCTTTATAGAGTCCCAGCTTCACTTATAGATCTCTATTGAGTCCCATTTTTACTTGAAGAACTCTACAGAGTTCCAGCTTTTAACCTGGATCTTTATAGAGCCCCAATTTTACTTATAGATCTCTATAGGTTCCCTTTTTAACTTGAAGAACTCTACAGAGTTTCAGCTTTAAACCTGGATGTTAATAAAGCCCAACTTTTACTTATAGATCTCTATAGAGTCCCATTTTTACTTAAAGAACTCTACAGAATTCCAGCTTTTAACCTGGATCTTTATAGAGCCTTAGTTTTACTTATAGATCTCTACAGAGTCCCATTTTTACTTGAAGAACTCTATAGAGATCCAGCTTTTAACCTGGATCTTTATAGAGCCTTAGTTTTACTTATAGATCTCTACAGAGTCCCATTTTTACTTGAAGAACTCTATAGAGATCCAGCTTTAAGCCTGGATCTTTATAAAGCCCCAGTTTTACTTATAGATCTCTACAGAGTCCCATTTTTACTTGAAGAACTCTATAGAGTTCCAGCTTTAAACCTGGATCTTTATAGAGCCCTAGTTTTACTTATAGGTCTCTATTGAGTCCCATTTTTACTTAAAGAACTCTACAGAATTCCAGCTTTTAACCTGGATCTTTATAGAGCCCCAGTTTTACTTATAGATCTCTACAGAGTCCCATTTTTACTTGAAGAACTCTAAAGAGTTCCAGCTTTAAACCTGGATCTTTATAGAGTCCCAGCTTCACTTATAGATCTCTATTGAGTCCCATTTTTACTTGAAGAACTCTACAGAGTTCCAGCTTTTAACCTGGATCTTTATAGAGCCCCAATTTTACTTATAGATCTCTATAGGTTCCCTTTTTAACTTGAAGAACTCTACAGAGTTTCAGCTTTAAACCTGGATCTTAATAAAGCCCAACTTTTACTTATAGATCTCTATAGAGTCCCATTTTTACTTAAAGAACTCTACAGAATTCCAGCTTTTAACCTGGATCTTTATAGAGCCCCAGTTTTACTTATAGATCTCTACAGAGTCCCATTTTTACTTGAAGAACTCTAAAGAGTTCCAGCTTTAAACCTGGATCTTTATAGAGTCCCAGCTTCACTTATAGATCTCTATTGAGTCCCATTTTTACTTGAAGAACTCTACAGAGTTCCAGCTTTTAACCTGGATCTTTATAGAGTCCCAGCTTCACTTATAGATCTCTATTGAGTCCCATTTTTACTTGAAGAACTCTACAGAGTTCCAGCTTTTAACCTGGATCTTTATAGAGCCCCAGTTTTACTTATAGATCTCTACAGAGTCCCATTTTTACTTGAAGAACTCTAAAGAGTTCCAGCTTTAAACCTGGATCTTTATAGAGTCCCAGCTTCACTTATAGATCTCTATTGAGTCCCATTTTTACTTGAAGAACTCTACAGAGTTCCAGCTTTTAAACTGGATCTTTATAGAGCCCCAGTTTTACTTATAGATCTCTATAGGTTCCCTTTTTAACTTGAAGAACTCTACAGAGTTTCAGCTTTAAACCTGGATGTTAATAAAGCCCAACTTTTACTTATAGATCTCTATAGAGTCCCATTTTTACTTAAAGAACTCTACAGAATTCCAGCTTTTAACCTGGATCTTTATAGAGCCCCAGTTTTACTTATAGATCTCTACAGAGTCCCATTTTTACTTGAAGAACTCTAAAGAGTTCCAGCTTTAAACCTGGATCTTTATAGAGTCCCAGCTTCACTTATAGATCTCTATTGAGTCCCATTTTTACTTGAAGAACTCTACAGAGTTCCAGCTTTTAACCTGGATCTTTATAAAGCCCCAGTTTTACTTATAGATCTCCATAGAGTCCCATTTTTACTTGAAGAACTCTATAGAGTTCCAGCTTTAAACCTGGATCTTTATAGAGCCTTAGTTTTACTTATAGATCTCTACAGAGTCCCATTTTTACTTGAAGAACTCTACAGAGTTCCAGCTTTTAACCTGGATCTTTATAGAGTCCCAGGTTTACTTGTAGATCTCTAGAGTCCCCGATTTACTTATAGATCTCCAGAGAGTCCTAGATTAACCATCAAAAAATTATGATTTTTGCTGTCATGTTATTGACATTTATCCCATTGTGCTCTATACAAAGAAGCTATAATGTGCGTAATAAATGCGTTTCACGATCATTTTGGTTTAATATATGATTTGTTATATTCGTAAAATTGTTGCTATCTTAGACTTATTGTTTTTTTTTTTTTTTTGTGTTAATTATTTGGTAATAAAGTGCGTGTGTGTTGGTTTCCCCACGTTCATTTTTTTTCCTTATAAACATTTGATCGTTTTCTTTTTTTTTGAACATTATCGGGGTTTTTATTGTAATTTTTCAAAAAAAATTTATTCCATGTTACAAATTTATGTATTTTGCGCAATCTTTTCAACAATTTTTTATATATATTTTTTTGTTTAAACAACAGCAACAAATCGTTAAAAAAAATAATAATATAAATCACGCACTTTCGATTTCGTTTTGTGGACGTTGTCTTTTGGGAACTGGGGGTATCGAAAAAGTGCGTGAATGGCGAAATATTTAATTTTTTAAGTGTTTCTGAATAGTTTTAAAGCTGGTCTTTTTTGATTTATTTTTCTTTTTAGTTTTTTTTTGTTAATTATGTTAAGTTTTTTTTAGTCTTCTTCAAACTTTTAGTTAAATAAAGAAATTTGAAAAAAATGTAATGAAATGTTGACTGATAATTTGTTAAGTGTAGTTAGATCTTTTGACTTGAGTAGCCGTTAATTGAAATAATTGTCAATTAGTTTAAGGGGTTGGGTAATAATTGAAATTAAACTTGTTTAAACTATTGTCAATTGGAACAGGTGTTTTATTTTTTTACGTGATCTTTATAGAGCCCCATTTTTGCTAGTAGATCTCTATAGAGTCCCAGTTTTTGATGTGGGCATTTATATAGCCCAATTTTTACTTTAAGATCTCTTTAGAGTCACAGATCTTAACGTGGATCTTTATAGAGACCCATTTTTACTTGTAGATCATTTGAGAGGCCCAGCTTTAAATTTGCATCTTTATAGAGTCCCGTTTTGACTTTAAGATCTCTTATAGAGTCACAGATCTAAACGTGGATCTTTATGGAGCCCCTTTTTCACCTGTAGATTTCTTGAGAGGCCCAGCTTTAAATGTGGATCTTTATAGAGTCCAGTTTTCACTTTTAGAACTCTAAAGAGTCACAAATCATAACGTGGATCTTTATAGAGCCCCCATTATACTTGTAGATCTCTTAAGATGCCCAACTTTAAACATGGATCTTTATAGAGTCCAGTTTTTACTTTTAGATTTCTAAAGAGTCACAGATCTAAACGTGGATCTTTCTAGAGCCCCATTTTTACTTGTAAACCTCTTGAGAGGCCCAGCTTTAAATGTGGATCTTTATAGAGTCCCGTTTTTACTTTTAGAGTCACAGATCTAAACGTGGATCTTTATAGAGCCCCATTTTTACTTGTAGATCTCTTGAGAGGTCCAGCTTTAAACGTGGATCTTTATAGAGTCCCTTTTTCACTTTTAGATTTCTATAGAGTCACATATCTAAACGTGGATCTTTATAGAGCCCCATTTTTACTTGTAGATCTCTTGAGAGGACCAGCTTTAAACGTGGATCTTTATAGAGCCTCGTTTTCACTTTTAGATCTCTATTGAATCGCAGCTTTAAACGTAAATCTTTGTAGAGCCCCATTTTACTTGTAGATCTCTTTAGAGGCACAGCTTTAAACGTGGATCTTTATAGGGCCCCATTTTTACTTGTAGATCTCTTGAGAGGCCCAACTTTAAACGTGGATTTTTATAGGGCCCCATTTTCACTTATAGATCTCTATAGAGTCACAGCTTTTAATGTGGATATTTATCGAGCCCCATTTTTACTTGTAGATCTCTTGTGAGGACCAGCTTTAAATGTGGATCTTTATAGAGCCTCGTTTTCACTTCTAGATCTCTATTGAATCGCAGCTTTAAACGTAAATCTTTGTAGAGCCCCATTTTACTTGTAAATTTCTTGAGAGGTCCAGCTTTAAACGTGGATCTTTATAGAGTCCCTTTTTCACTTTTAGATTTCTATAGAGTCACAGATCTAAACGTGGATCTTTATAGAGCCCCATTTTTACTTGTAGATCTCTTGAGAGGCACAGCTTTAAACGTGGATCTTTATAGGGCCCCATTTTTACTTGTAGATCTCTGGAGAGGCCCAACTTTAAACGTGGAAATTTATAGGGCCCCATTTTCACTTTTAGATCTCTATAGAGTCACAGCTTTTAATGTGGATATTTATCGAGCCCCATTTACACTTGTAGATCTCTTGAGAGGAACAGCTTTAAACGTGGATCTTTATAAAGTCCCATTTTCACTTTTAAATCTCTATCGAGACCAAACTTTAAACGTGGATCTTTATAGAGCCCAACTTTTACTTGTAGATCTCTTGTGAGGCCCAGCTTTAAACTTGGATCTTTACAGAGTCCCGTTTTCACTTTTAGATGTCAATCGAGTCCCAGCTTTTAATGGGGATATTTATACAACCCCATGTTTACTTGTAGATCTCTATAGATTCTCAGCTTTAAACGTGGATCTTTATAGAGTCCCGTTTTCACTTGTAGATCTCTTGAATGGCCCAGCTTTAAACGTGGAAATTTATAGAGCCCTGTTTTCACTTGTAGATCTCTTGAATGGCCCAGCTTTAAACGTGGATCTTTAAAGAGTACCGTTTTCACTATTAGATATCTATAGAGACCCAGCTTTTAATGTGGATAATTGTAGAGCCCCAGTTTTACTTTAAGATCTCTATAGAGTCCCATATCTAAGTGTGGATCTTCAAAGGGTACTATTTTTACTTTTAGATCTCGTTAAATACTTGGAATTTCGATCGACATATGATGGGTCCACAGGCCAGTAATATAAGTGCTTCTAAACTAGGTCGACTAACTTTCGTGTTTACTACTCAGAAGAACTCATTATTATTCTCTGCCTCTCTTAGGGCTATTGTTCTTATGCTTGCAATAACATAGATCAAATGAGAATTATATGTTTTCCAAATAGAGTTTTTGAAGAAACGATTGAAATTTTTGTTTGGAAAAATTCTTAAGTATTTAAATACATCACAAAACAGCCAAAAAATAAACTTTATTATCAGAAAACCTAAAAAATTTATCAACACATTTTCAGAAAAATCTTTTTTATCTCAAACAACTAAAGTAAATTAAATCATTCATTCTTCAAGAATTTTCCTCTATTTTTTTTTTTCTTAATAACTAAACAAATGTTTGATTGCACTTAAAAGCAAGCAAAAAATCAGCCACAAAATTTCAAAGATATCAACAACAAATATTGGCAAACCAATTGCAACAAATAGTCTCAACGCCAGACGTTACGAATCGGCGGACGGACACCAAAAAAAAAAAAAACACACTTGAAACGCAAAATGCATTGCCGCAATAATTAGTTAAGAAATCTAGATCATGGCAGCCAAATAACATTGTAACACAAATTGTACTCCTCGTACTAATACTAAGATCTAACAACACGACTAATTTAATGTAAAATATACTAAAACGTGTAACTAAAGGCATGAAAAAATGTACGTGTAAAAAATACCATGTCTACACTTGTAAATTTAATCTACTAGTTCGTACTAGAGTCTAGTAGATTTACAATAGACTCTATACTATTACCATAATATGCGTGAGTATTGTTACATACTCGTACAAGTGCAAAGGCAAATATTATTTAGTAAAAAACGAAAAATATACAATAAAATTTATAAGATAAATAAACTTGAGAAATAGAAATGATAAACCACCCAGTGAGAAATTTGGAGTATTTATAGGGACCCAACTATAATCTTAAAGAAGAAGATCTACTATATACAGAGCCACGATTAAAGTAGAAAATCTACTATATACAGAGCCACGATTAAAGTAGAAAATCTACTACATTTATTTAGACCCACGATTAAAGTAAAAAATCTACTATATACAGAGCCACGATTAAAGTAGAAAATCTACTACATTTATTTAGACCCACGATTAAAGTAAAAAATCTACTATATTTAGACCCACGATTAAAGTAAAAAATCTACTATATTTAGACCCACGATTAGAGTAGAAAATTTACTATATTCAGACCCACTATTAGAGTAGAAAATCTACTATATTTAGACCCACGATTAGAGTAAAAAATCTACTATATTTAGACCCACGATTAGAGCAGAAAATCTACTATATTTAGACCCACGATTTAAGTAGAAAATCTACTATATTTAGATCCACGATTAGAGTAGAAAATCTACTATATTTAGACCCCCGATTAAAGTAGAAAATCTACTATATTTAGACCCACGATTAGAGTAGAAAATCTACTATATTTAGACCCACGATTAAAGTAGAAAATCTACTATATTTAGACCCACGATTAGAGTAGAAAATCTACTTTATATAGACCCACGATTAGAGTAGAAAATCTACTTTATATAGACCCACGATTAGAGTAGAAAATCTACTTTATATAGACCCACGATTAGAGTAGAAAATCTACTTTATATAGACCCACGATTAGAGTAGAAAATCTACTTTATATAGACTCACGATTAGAGTAGAAAATCTACTTTATATAGACCCACGATTAGAGTAGAAAATCTACTTTATATAGACCCACGATTAGAGTAGAAAATCTACTATATTTAGACCCACGATTAGAGTAGAAAATCTACTTTATATAGACCCACGATTAGAGTAGAAAATCTACTATATTTAGACCCACGATTAGAGTAGAAAATCTACTTTATATAGACCCACGATTAGAGTAGAAAATCTACTATATTTAGACCCACGATTAGAGTAGAAAATCTACTTTGTATGGACCCACGATTAGAGTAGAAAATCTACTTTGTATGGACCCACGATTAGAGTAGAAAATCTACTTTATATAGACCCACGATTAGAGTAGAAAATCTACTTTATATAGACCCACGATTAGAGTAGAAAATCTACTATATTTAGACCCACGATTAGAGTAGAAAATCTACTATATTTAGACCCACGATTAGAGTAGAAAATCTACTTTATATAGACCCACGATTAGAGTAGAAAATCTACTTTATATAGACCCACGATTAGAGTAGAAAATCTACTATATTTAGACCCACGATTAGAGTAGAAAATCTACTATATTTAGACCCACGATTAGAGTAGAAAATCTAATATATGTAGACCCACGATTAAAGTAGAAAATCTACTATATTTAGATTTACGATTAGAGCAGAAAATCTACTATATTTAGACCCACGATTTAAGTAGAAAATCTACTATATTTAGATCCACGATTAGAGTAGAAAATCTACTATATTTAGACCCCCGATTAAAGTAGAAAATCTACTATATTTAGACCCACGATTAGAGTAGAAAATCTACTATATTTAGACCCACGATTAAAGTAGAAAATCTACTATATTTAGACCCACGATTAAAGTAGAAAATCTACTATATTTAGACCCACGATTAGAGTAGAAAATCTACTTTATATAGACCCACGATTAGAGTAGAAAATCTACTTTATATAGACCCACGATTAGAGTAGAAAATCTACTATATTTAGACCCACGATTAGAGTAGAAAATCTACTATATTTAGACCCACGATTAGAGTAGAAAATCTACTTTGTATAGACCCACGATTAGAGTAGAAAATCTACTATATTTAGACCCACGATTAGAGTAGAAAATCTACTTTATATAGACCCACGATTAGAGTAGAAAATCTACTTTATATAGACCCACGATTAGAGTAGAAAATCTACTATATTTAGACCCACGATTAGAGTAGAAAATCTACTATATTTAGACCCACGATTAGAGTAGAAAATCTACTTTGTATAGACCCACGATTAGAGTAGAAAATCTACTATATTTAGACCCACGATTAGAGTAGAAAATCTACTATATTTAGACCCACGATTAGAGTAGAAAATCTACTTTATATAGACCCACGATTAGAGTAGAAAGTCTACTATATTTAGACCCACGATTAAAGTAGAAAATCTACTTTGTATAGACCCACGATTAGAGTAGAAAATCTACTATATTTAGACCCACGATTAGAGTAGAAAATCTACTATATTTAGACCCACGATTAGAGTAGAAAATCTACTTTATATAGACCCACGATTAGAGTAGAAAATCTACTATATTTAGACCCACGATTAGAGTAGAAAATCTACTTTGTATGGACCCACGATTAGAGTAGAAAATCTACTTTGTATAGACCCACGATTAGAGTAGAAAATCTACTATATTTAGACCCACGATTAGAGTAGAAAATCTACTATATTTAGACCCACGATTAGAGTAGAAAATCTACTTTATATAGACCCACGTTTAGAGTAGAAAGTCTACTATATTTAGACCCACGATTAAAGTAGAAAATCTACTTTGTATAGACCCACGATTAGAGTAGAAAATCTACTATATTTAGACCCACGATTAGAGTAGAAAATCTACTATATTTAGACCCACGATTAGAGTAGAAAATCTACTTTATATAGACCCACGATTAGAGTAGAAAATCTACTATATTTAGACCCACGATTAGAGTAGAAAATCTACTTTGTATGGACCCACGATTAGAGTAGAAAATCTACTTTGTATAGACCCACGATTAGAGTAGAAAATCTACTATATTTAGACCCACGATTAGAGTAGAAAATCTACTATATTTAGACCCACGATTAGAGTAGAAAATCTACTTTATATAGACCCACGATTAGAGTAGAAAGTCTACTATATTAAGACCCACGATTAAAGTAGAAAATCTACTTTGTATAGACCCACGATTAGAGTAGAAAATCTACTATATTTAGACCCACGATTAGAGTAGAAAATCTACTTTATATAGACCCACGATTAGAGTAGAAAATCTACTATATTTAGACCCACGATTAGAGTAGAAAATCTACTTTGTATAGACCCACGATTAGAGTAGAAAATCTACTATATTTAGACCCACGATTAGAGTAGAAAATCTACTTTATATAGACCCACGATTAGAGTAGAAAATCTATTATATTTAGACCCACGATTAGAGTAGAAAATCTACTTTGTATGGACCCACGATTAGAGTAGAAAATCTACTTTGTATGGACCCACGATTAGAGTAGAAAATCTACTATATTTAGACCCACGATTAGAGTAGAAAATCTACTATATAAAGACCCACGATTAAAGTAGAAAATATATTATCTACAGACCCACGAATAAAGTAGAAAATCTACTATATTTAGGCCCACGATTGAAGTAGAAAATCGAGTTTTATTATAAGCAGTTGGTCTTCGTCGACTCCACTTTTTTCCCCCTGGGGTTCTATTGCTTCATATTTACACTGTGTAAACAATTATAGGTACATGCGTCTAAGTTTTTCTTAACTTATGTTCGTTCGTAATATATAGAAATTAGTTAACTTTTATGACCATATTAGTTTCGGTTTCGTTAAAGAAGTATAACACGTATGTCTGTCTTGAGTCTAAATGGGTTTTTATTTATTTAATTTTTATAAAATTTAATTTTGTTGTATCAGTTACATAATTCAGTAATTTTTTACGTGTAGTTTTATTATTATTATTGTTATTATTATTATTTTAAACACAATTGTAGATTTATTTTTTTTTTTTTTATTTATTTCTTCTACAATTGTATAAATTTTATTAAAGTATTGTTTTTTTTTTTTTTTTTTTTTTTGTAAATTTAATTGTTAAAATTTCATGCAGCCAAAAAAAAAACTCCAAAAAGCAAATCAGTGAAACGTCTCTAGTTTTTGGTTAAATTGCGTAAAATTATGCGTGTATGTTAAAAATTACTAACAGATATAATTTAAAAAAAAAAAATTATGAAATAATTTTTTATTTCTTTATTATAATCGTACTTTGTTTTAATTTATATTTTATGAAATTTTTTTCATTTTGTATGAACAAATTTTTCAAAAAGTCATAAGTTCAGGTTGAATATCTAGATTTAATGATGAACTCTGAATCTTTTTTGCCAAACATCTGTAGTTTCTGGGGTAATTTAAAGGTGCATTAAGTGTAAAAATTATAATGAAATAATTTATGTTAATTTCAAGTTAATTTTCTTGAGTGTAATATGATCTTTAAACTTGGGTGTGATTATGATGGGATTGCGATTCCAGGTTCACTGGGTCTGTATATAGTAGATTTACTACTTTAATCGTGAGTCGATATATAGTAGATTTTCTACTTTAATCGTGGGACTGTATATAGTAGATTTTCAACTTTAATCGTGGAACTAAATATAGTAGAGTTTTATCATTAATTGTGGGACTGTATATAGTAAATTTTCTACTTTAAACTTGGGACTAAATATAGTAGATTTTCTATTTTAATCGTGGATCTATATATAGTAGATTTTCTACTTTAATCGTGGGACTGTATATAGTAGATTTTCTTTATTAATCGTGGGACTCTATATAGTAGATTTTCTACTTTAAACTTGGGACTAAATATAGCAGATTTTCTATTTTAATCGTGGATCTATATATAGAAGATTTTCTACTTTAATCGTGGGACTGTATATAGTAGATTTTCTTGATTAATCGTGGGACTGTATATAGAAGATTTTCTACTTTAATCGTGGGACTGTATATAGTAGATTTTCTTGATTAATCGTGGGACTGTATATAGTAGATTTTCTACTTTAAACTTGGGACTAAATATAGCAGATTTTCTATTTTAATCGTGGATCTATATATAGAAGATTTTCTACTTTAATCGTGGGACTGTATATAGTAGATTTTCTTGATTAATCGTGGGACTGTATATAGAAGATTTTCTACTTTAATCGTGGGACTGTATATAGTAGATTTTCTTGATTAATCGTGGGACTGTATATAGTAGATTTTCTACTTTAAACTTGGGACTAAATATAGCAGATTTTCTATTTTAATCGTGGATCTATATATAGAAGATTTTCTACTTTAATCGTGGGACTGTATATAGTAGATTTTCTTGATTAATCGTGGGACTGTATATAGTAGATTTTCTACTTTAATCGTGGGACTGTATATAGTAGATTTTCTACTTTAATCGTGGGACTGTATATAGTAGATTTTCTTCATTATTCGTGGGACTGTATATAGTAGATTTTCTACTTTAATCGTGGCTCTAAATATAGTAGATTTTCTTCTTTAATCGTGGCTCTAAATATAGTAGATTTTCTATTTTAATCGTGGGTCTATATATAGTAGATTTTCTATTTTAATCGTGGATCTATATATAGTAGATTTTCTACTTTAATCGTGGGACTGTATATAGTAGATTTTCTTTATTAATCGTGGGACTCTATATAGTAGATTTTCTACTTTAAACTTGGGACTTAATATAGCAGATTTTCTATTTTAATCGTGGATCTATATATAGAAGATTTTCTACTTTAATCGTGGGACTGTATATAGTAGATTTTCTTGATTAATCGTGGGACTGTATATAGTAGATTTTCTACTTTAAACTTGGGACTAAATATAGCAGATTTTCTATTTTAATCGTGGATCTATATATAGAAGATTTTCTACTTTAATCGTGGGACTGTATATAGTAGATTTTCTTGATTAATTGTGGGACTGTATATAGAAGATTTTCTACTTTAATCGTGGGACTGTATATAGTAGATTTTCTACTGTAAACTAGGGACTAAATATAGCAGATTTTCTATTTTAATCGTGGATCTATATATAGAAGATTTTCTACTTTAATCGTGGGACTGTATATAGTAGATTTTCTTCTTTAATCGTGGGACTGTTTATAGTAGATTTTCTTCATTATTCGCGGGACTGTATATAGATTTTCTTCATTAATCGTGGGACTGTATATAGTAGATTTTCTTGATTAATCGTGGGACTGTATATAGTAGATTTTCTACTGTAAACTAGGGACTAAATATAGCAGATTTTCTATTTTAATCGTGGATCTATATATAGAAGATTTTCTACTTTAATCGTGGGACTGTATATAGTAGATTTTCTTCTTTAATCGTGGGACTGTTTATAGTAGATTTTCTTCATTAATCGTGGGACTGTATATAGATTTTCTTCATTAATCGTGGGACTGTATATAGTAGATTTTCTACTTTAAACTTGGGATTAAATATAGTAGATTTTCTACTTTAATCG